>LPNX010629418.1:0-37078 GCA_001517045.1 Pseudotsuga menziesii
GGAGGGTCCGTTTCAAAAGCTATGGACGGAGATTCAAGAATGGGCGTTTGAAGACCGACGGATGACCCCGCAGGCTGAGAAAGTTAGGCATAGCACCATATATTCCTATGCAAATGCACCTATCATGGCCAGCTTCGCTGGTACAAAGGAAGCCGCGGTCAAATTCATCATCAGTGGTTACCACAACGGCAGATTTTACTTTGACTGACCAGTCGACATTAATGGAGATGTTATCTCCCGACTGACTGGTCTATCAAATCAGGGTGACCCGGTCCCCATTGGGATCAAGGAAGGACTAGTCGAACACTTTACAGGTTCGACGTCGGGCAAGAACTCCAAGGGTCTGATGATCAGTCAGATCGAGGCACGCACTCCACAGATTGTGGCGAAAATCATCGCCATTACTCTCACCTTGGCTGGTCGCAGCAGTGACCTCAAGCTGGAAATTCTGGACGCCGTCGACCAAATTACAAACAACGACCGCATTTTCCGATGGGCAGACTACCTCGCAGACTTGGTTAAAACCATATGCGAGCGCTGTCAGGAAACAGGAGGTATTATCAAATTCCCCTCCTTAATTATTTGGATTGCAATGTATTATATCTGTCCCGAAGGCAGTCCTGTCTTCCGAGAGACGACTAGGTTTGAGATGCACAGGTTCAAACCCTTTTCCCAAAAAGGAACTGTGCATGAACTCAACCAAGGAAAGGTCTTTATGGAAAACTGGTTCCAGCAGCTTAAGCTGCGCACGACAAGGTGGAGGGTGCCCTAGAACATCCGACGACACCTCCCAGCCGACTCACACATCCAACTGGAGCTCGACCATACATCCGTATGGTCGTCAAACACTCAGGATTCAAATGCCAGGGACCTAGACTACTATCCCACCGTCGACCAGATCTTTCGGGAGCTGTATCGACAAGCAAAAACCAAAATTCAAGTCCCGGAGGCTGCAAAACAGGTCGACTTCTCTATAGTCGAACCTCTGACCGACCAGGAGAAGGAAGAAGATTACGAGCTGCACTTGTACATTAGCACCTTTGTGACGGAGGATACTCCAACCGGCACTCCTGGTCGGGTACACATAACAGTGAAGCATCCGACTGCACCAGTAGTGGACCCCCCGGCAGAACAACATCAGACACCACCACCAGCACAACAACCAGTTCAACAAACAACTCCTCCGGCTACTCAGACTGTCGACCCAGCTCAGACCCCGACAGGGGAAGTCGAGGAAGATAACCCTGAATATGCTGTGTCTCGGAGCATTCTCAAGAAACTGGCAAAGGAGATCGCCATTGCCAAAAGGAACATCAAACTGCAGAAACCTCAGCAAGGCAAAGGTAAGCGTAAGCTTGTCCTTGCTGACTCCACTGACGATGACGAAGAACTGGAAGCATCAGCACTCGATATTGTCGAGGATGCCCGAGCAAATAAGGTAACTGTTGAAACCCAGTTTCAACGTTTTGTTGAAGCAGGAGCACCGGAAGGCCGACCAAAGAAGGCCAAAACAACACCACTGTCCGAAGATGTGGTCGACCTGGTGACGACTCCTCCCCCTCCATCTCCGACTAAAATAGTCGAGGAGCAAGCACCAGTGCAGCAGGCCGCCAGTTCCCCAGAAGTCTTTGAAAGAGTGATCCCTGAAGCACTCAGGGCCAGGGCCAGCACGGACGCTGAACTCAAAGCTTTCTTTCAAACGCTACCTGCACTATTCCAGTCAGCCCAAACAATAAGGACAACAACACCCTTGAAAGCCAGCAGCAAGATATACGCCCAGCAAAAAACAGTATTTACAAGGACCCCTGAAGGTGGCGATGTATCAGGCATTGAACAGACCTTCACTGAATACTGACCGCAAGAAGACATTATGTCTTCCGACCCCAGTTATTCCCCTTCACCCCCAGGCTCAGGAAATCCACCATCCCCACTTTCACCACCACCTCCCCCTCCGCCGGATTCACAGCCGAACCCACCATCATCTTCGCAGCCGGAGGTGGACATAACACCTCCCCAAACACAAAAGCCCCCGACCATTGAACCAAACCCTCCGACACAAACCCCTTCGGCCTCTGATCCACCTTCCACTTCTGCAAGTCCTCCCGACAAAACAACAGAGCAAGCAAAGGAGACAACAGAACCTACTCCTAGAACCGATCAGCTAAAGATTAGCTTACGGGATGTAAGCTCATTGACTGACTCAGAGGTTGGCCACTTACTCAACACCCTAGCAAAAGAGTCAAAGAGGAGGGCGACCCGACTAAGGAAACAGCTCAAGGATAAGGAGACAGAAGAAGTCGAGTTCCTCGACAAGTGCAGGTCTCTTGTACAGACTGTTACCCCAGGACCTGTCGAAGCTGCTACCGACCGACCGCTGGACAGAGCATATCAGCTGTTTGAAGGTTTGGTGTCGACCATACAGACCCACCTCCACGAGACTAAGGCCAGGCAAAAAGAAGAAACTGTCCGACTGCTCCTGACTCAACACACAGCATTCTCGGAGGCTCACAAACTTCTACAAGACCACATGGAGGAATCCATTGTAACTGAGGAAGTACTCCGAGATTGGCCTACTCATTATGGGCAGGTCTATAGTCAGACGAGGCAGACCAGACAAGGCATTCAGGCCTTGGAAAGAAGGAAGTCGACTAAGACAGAACTGAGGCAGACAATCGAGGATCAAATAGTGATGGAAAACACTAAGCTGCAGCAGTTGGAACGTGAGGCACACCAGTGGTTTCAGCAAGCCCTTAACAACTTGGAGAAAGTCGACAACATCTGTCTGCAGATGAAGAGACTCCTTGAGACTGCGGAAGAACACAATCAGCTGCTGGGTCCCAACATGGAAAATATTGCAGAAATGGCAATGGCAGAGAAGATGTCGGTACTCTCAAATCTTACTACTCTGACTATCGACATTCAGAAAGCCTTGCAGACATGGATGAACTTTCAACACCAGCTTGCCATCACAGCACCAGCAATAGTCGAAGTCTATGTACAGAAGAGACCAACTATTCGCCTGCACAGCCCACCTCAGTAGCAGTCTCCCTTTGCAAATCTAATTCTTGTACTTCTAGTCTATTTTGTTTTTACCTCCCTCTTTCTTCGGGACGAAGAAATGTTTTGTTTGTGGGGGAGATGTAGAAGGAGCAAGTTGACATAAGTCGACTTGAACGAAGACCAACTTAGTCGACCAGCCGACTAAGTCGAGAGACCGACTACGTCGGTCGGCTGAGTAAACACAGTAGTTAGTCTGTTAACTAATAGTCGTGTCGGTTCGGTGAACTGACAGGTAGTTATGATTGTAACTGTTTGTAACATGTATATTAGGCTGTTGAGCCACACAAGAACGCAGTTCAGTTCTTGGCTTTGTATGATCTATTGAGAATAATATAATCTGTTCATCATATCAGTTCTTGTCTCTTGTATCTGTGAATATTCTATGTATTTTTGTATGTATTATTGGTAACCTTATGTGATCCGTGAGATTACAACACCATGTAGTGCTTTGAATGTAGTAGCCCCAACCACTGATTTATGAGGAACGTTGTTATGCAAATATGAAGTTGTTGCTGCTACAACCACTACCCCCAAAAACAATTCATGTTTTAAGGCCCCTCTTTGATTTCTAGTTTCTAAGCCTTCCTAGACTACTTTTCCCTCTAAGGACCCTTTCCCTAACTTAGTTTTTGTTCACAAATCAGAAAAAAACTTAAGATGAAACTCAGTTTTTCCACCCACCGTATCGGATGAACTCATCAAGTTGAGCTGATGTAGCGGAGGAACTACCCTTTAACCTGCCGATCCTTTGCATCATTTATGTCTTCCAAAAAACTCACACAAATTTACCAATTCATCGGATAGACTTAGGCTCTGGAGCCGATGTTGTTAGAGAAAGATTCCAAGTTTTGTTCTGATGGCTTGTTGACTTCCTTTTCAATGCATCGGGTCGTCTTGTAGAAGCTCGTCAATGGCATCAAAAGTAGTTTTATTTACTTATCCACCTGCTGTGTCAAAAAATTTTAGTAAGTTTTCCGATGATCCGCTTCGGGAGTCTTTTCTGATGTTGTCGAGTACCCCATTTTGTTTGCAACTTATATCTTCCCAAGGTGTCAACCGATACCGCGTGGATGAACATAGTATTAGCCATCGACAAATTTTAAGTCCTTTCTAATGTGGAATCATAATATCTTCCCGGTAAGGAAGGCCTGAGTTTGTTCGATGAATATCAGATATATCCCAAGCTTCTGCTCGAGTGTGTCAATTACACTCTTAGTTCATTGCTGATGGAACGTTTTCATTAGCGCCAACTATTTTTCACTCATGGGCCATTAATTAACCTTCTCATTACTATGCCTATTTAAGCCATCAGGGGTTGTATTATGGTCATTGCTATTGTTGTTATACCAAAATCATGTCATCATCATGTGATAAGACCTTTGACATACCTACTTTCCCTTAATCCCAACACTTGGAGTGGAAACCCATGTTGTTTGATAGTCTTTCATGAAAATACTCAGCACCGCGCTTTCCCCTTTATCCATGAGCGGTACCTTGCTTGCACCTTTTGTTCCTTGTTATCCATAAGTGGTGCCACCACTTATAGCCCTTGGTCCATAAGTGTTTCTTACCTGAACCGCTCTGTCATAGAAGGAGAAAAGAGGTACCCTTGGTAAAATGGGAAAAAGAGAAGATTCTCGAGGCTTCTAGATCATGAGCCTCGTGTCCTCCCTTATCCATATCAGTGTGGGTCAGTTGAGCTCAAGATCCCCCATATTAGGATCTTAGAGGCCACCTCATCCACAAATCTCTCAACCATCCCTATCCATTGAGCTTTATAAATACAAGCTCATGTCCATGGTTGAGGGGGGAACCATTGAGGTATTGTTATGCCATTGGATTGACCACTTGGCCAAAGCCATTAGAGAGCATAGAGAGCGAAGTTGGAGCTTATGAGGATGAATTTTTTGGTTCCATGGAGATGCATGTCGACACTAAGGATTAATTGGTTGTAAACTTCTCCATTTTAATATTAATGCAAAGCTAATTTCTGTCCCACTTTACTGTTGTTGTTTGATTTCACATGTAAATGTTGTTGGATTCCTTAGTCACTGACATGGATTAATATATTATGTTCCGGTAGCTTTGATGTGTTTGCATGTTTAATCTAATTGTAGGTACACAGGTTTACTATCGAAGAAGGAATTCCAGGTATCTACGATATCCAGGGAGGGTCTTCATCCTTTGTCGTTCATTTGTTCTGGATCTGAACCATTTAGACCAGAGGAACAGATTTTTTCCGCAGAAGGTGAAATATTCCTGCTAACAAATCTGGGGACTTTGTTGGGGAATAGATATATGTATCAGTTGATCTGATCTTCCTCGGTTCTTCAACTCTTGTCCAAATCCAGGATCCTTCTCCAACTCTCTTCAGTCAGATCTGCTATCTGACTTAGTGGATTTTGGTTTGAAACTTCTAGATCTATCTAGATCTGAATTATTTTCGACCTTTTATGCTCTTTCTCAATTTCAATCTATCATTTTTTACCTTGATCTGGTCTTTTTCTGACTTGATATGTTGTTCTTTAGGTGTTTTGAATTTTTTATAGGAAATTGCGCTTATGCAGTGGGCGAGAAGCGGTGCCACCGCCTGAACAGAGTTAGCAGCATGTGATGCCACCACTTGAGTCCTGTTGGCGAGAAGTGGTGCTGGGATAGAACCGCTCTTTCAATACCCGATAAGCGCGGTGCCAGGTATGCATCATTCCAAGACCTCATATTTCTCATTTTTTGTAAAAATTTGAGTTCATTTTGCTTTCATCCCTGCACTGTTAGGCTTGTGTATTAGAATATGATGCTTGTGGTTTGGAATTTTATGGTTCAATATTGGTTTGATTGGGAAATTCAAAATCTAGGTTAGACTTTTGATTGTTCATTCACTTTGGTGCTTGTTGGTTGTGATTGTGAAATGATTTCTTGTTTTTTGAAAAGCTTAGGGTGTTAGTAAGATCTCTTTTCATTTCTATTGTATAGAATTAAAGTGTTAGAATAATCAACCCATAGTTAGCTACCTTAGACATTAATTAATCCAATTTTTGTCTTATTTGCCTAGTTTCCATATTCCACCTTATGCAAGTTGTCCTCCACACATCCATAGTGGTCAAACTTGCTAATTTTGAGTCATGGAGCGCTTGGGAAACCTCCTAGAATCAAATATTCTTTATTCCTAGCATCCCTAGAGCATGTCTTCTTTTTCTGCTTTATTACCTGCTTTTTTTGAGTTTTAAGGCAATTGGGAAAGTTTGACTAGGTGAAGTTAACTTGTTTTTTGTCCTCATCATCCTCCACTCTTTTATCCTATGAAAAGCATGTATGAGTTGTCCTTCCACCATATATTAGCTTTCCTAATTGCTTTTTCCAATTCATGAGCTCCTAGACATATTTGGAATGTGCTTTATGCACCTATGGGGGATTTGCTTAGATTTAGTAAGCCTGCTTTTGACTAAATTCGAATGGCATATTCATGCATTCGAATATATCATGTAATTATTTATTGTGGCAGCCTATGAATTCACAAGGTTGGCTTTTGTACACTTATTCAATACAGATTAGTGTTCAACTCGATATTTAGTCTCTTTTGTGAGTAATTTGCATGTGTAATTGGCAATTGTTGTGAGTGTAATTGTTCTAACACCTGGGTTCAATTTCCACATGGTATCAGAGCCTTTGTATATTTATTTCTCTCCTTCCAATTTGTTTTGCAGGTTCAACATCATTGACTGGGAGCATTCTGCTGACTGACGAGACAATTTCTGAGCTATGGATCAATCTCAGAAGATCATCTTGACTCCATTTAACTTCTTTGAATGGAAAGCAGAGATGGAGATACTGTTGAGAGTGAAATTCCTCTACAGAGTGACTATGGAAATAGAAACAGAGCCCAATGCAGCTGTAGAGAATATTAAATGGCACAACAGGAGGGATGAGGCATATGGTCTCCTATGTCTGAGTATATCCAGAGACCTCCTTTTCCATCTTGATGGATTGACATCATCGAATGAAGTATGGGAGAATATTTTTGATATTTTTGGAAATATAGATGAGATGAGGGGACATCAAATTGAAAATGAATTGATCTCCCTGAGTCCCAATAGCTTTGAATCCCTGCAACTCTATTTTTCCAAGTTCAAAGCACTTGTTTTGTAGCTAAAACAATGTGGGATTGAAAATAAGGATGATAAGATGGTCTTGGCCATACTCTCAAAGCTTGGACCTGACTATTCAGTGTTTGTTTCGACCTTCTATGCCACAAAGTTGACAGCTCGAGCCTGGAAAATGCCTAGCCTTGCAGATTTCATGGAATCTCTCACACAAGAAAAAGATAAATTGGTGATGATGGGCACCATCAAAACATCCAAAGACCAAGATTTGGTTGTTGGAGATTCGAGGGTGGATTCAAAAATAAAGAAGAAAGCTAAAAAGCCACCTGAGCAAAAGAGAGACAAGAACAAGTCTCCAGAGGAGTCTCAAGGTTCCAAGAAGAACCCCCAAAAGAAGAAGAACAAAGGATAAATGAGTAAGTGCGCATACTGCAGTAAGGGAAATCATTCTGAAAGCTCCTAGATAAAGAAGAAAATTGACATGCTGACCCAACTCTTGGAGAAGAATGGCATCTCCCTTCCAGACAGCTCAAAGAAGAGGGAAGGAGGATCAAATTCAGAACACAGAGAGAGAGTTCATGCATTGGTTGTTGGCACATAAGCTCACCTAGTTTCATCATTGATTCTGGAGCTTCAAGACATATGGTTTCGACCAAGGAGGAATTCACCTCACTTGACATGTCGAAAGGCCCACCAATAGTACTGGGAGATGACTCTCTCACTGAAAGTTTGGGCAAAGGGAGGATTGATCTTGACCATGGTAAGTTCATCAATGTGTTGTATGTTCCAGGTCTTTCCTCTTGTTGGCTATCATGGGCAGACCCGGGTTTACTGTATCTAACCAACAACACCCCTAGCTCACTGGCCCTTTCGGTGACAGACTGCGAAGTGGCCTGAAGTCTCACCCGAAGTGATTATAATGGGTTGGCCAAGGACTCAAGCATCTTGGACCAGGTTTTGTGGCATCCTATTTATGAATCATAGCTCTTCTAGCCATGAGGCCTCTCTCTCTGCATGTCGCGCGACCCTTTTGCTCACGTTGCGCGATCTCCTTGTCTCGCAGCTCTTCCAACCATGAGATCTCTCTCTTCCTGTCATGCGGTCCCTTTCCGCGTCGCGCAACTTCCACTGACTTGCGATGAATCTAGCCTTATCACATCATTGCGCACCAGGAAACATGTAACTTCCTCCCCAACACTAATTCCTTAACCTACAGTATCGCACACCGCAACTCCTCTGCCGGTGCGGTATCGCCTCCCTGCGATATCCTACTCCCGCGGCTCAGCGCACTTAGCGTTGTTCGTGTCAACTTGCAAGACTCAACATACCAGGCTGTTTAACACTGTGACTAGTGACTATTTCAAGCAAAGCATAAATGAACCCGCATACAACATGCCAAAGACTTCAACTTAAGTCTATCCTTCTATATTACTGTGAACTGAACAATGCATACATACATTAAACTGTAAACAAAGCTCATATAATAACTGACAGATGCAACAAATACACACAACACATGAACCAATCGCATAACACTCGATTTTAACGTGGTTCACCTCCAGGATGGAAGTTACGTCCATAGAACTGTGTTTCTATTATAGCTCAGGGGAAGGTAAACACAGTTCTGCTGCACCGCATATGCAGCTTGAGATCTTCTGGGTAACTCCGCACACAGCCTGGAGCCCTTCTCTCTTAGATCTCTTCTCTACCTCTATATTGTCTCTCTTACAATATACTCTTCCCTCTCTATTGATCCCTACGGATCGTTACATGCATGCTCTTATGAGCCAGCTACTCGTTACAGTAAGATACTACAGCTAATAACAGAACCAGAGCTTAGCTTCTACACAGCCTATATAGTCTAATAACTTACTGTCTCTACTATCTACAATACCTTCATTATCTGACCAACTAAACCTACCAACCCTTTTACAATACAAAATATATCCCTTTATAGGCGGCCCAAAGGTCTCACCATTACAACACTGTGGGCCTGTCCCAACAGCAACCCAAACCCTAAATAGTGACAGTCGGTGTATCTGTACTTTGAGGTAGCCACTATCCGTCACACCACAGCTCTCTGCGGTCTTCCATGCTTCCCGGCGCTAATCATGGGTACTATGCACCGCTTCCCTTCACCATAGCTTCCTGCAGTCTTCCATGCTTCCTAGCGCTGACCATGGGTATCGGTGCTGCTTCCCTATTTCTGTCCTTTGTCTTCAATACCTCGGCCTCGTTGCTCCTTTTCCTTTATGAGGGTAGCTGAGCCCTCCTGTCTTCCGCCACTGCCTTCAATGCAGTGGGTGAGCTCTCTGTTCTCGGCCGCTCAGGTACCGTCGTCTTCCTTGACTTCTCTATATTCTACGTCATGGTTTTTGGCTCTGATCTATAGCTAGAAACCTGCTATGGCGTCGTAGCTCTATATTATCTCCTCTCTGCCAAAAATGTCTATCCATCAAAATAGTAGCTTCTTCTGTAGCTACGGGACCCTACTCCAATAGTCCCCTAACACTTACTTGTGGCTTGCCCCCGAGCCACTACCAGCGGGCTTCTCCTGCTGTAGCTTCTCCTTGGCTTCCTGCGAAGTCCGTTGCAACTTGTTGCGAAGTCTTTCGACTTCCTTCTGCATCACTTCGACACACTCTCGTGCCGAGTCAAGCAAAGCTTGACTAATACTGGCATCTTCTGTTGCATCAGTTTCCTCTCTGGTGGTAGTGAACTCCCTCACTTTCTGCTCAACCGTATCGACTAACTCAGTGATTTTCTCCTGGTAGGGTTGAAGCAGGTCATTGATGTGTATCTCCTTTGATCTTAATCACTGCGCTTCCTGCTGCAAGCGGTTCATCTCCTTTGTCTTCCTCATATTCTGAAGAGTTGCTAAGCTCTTAATTTCTTCTTTCATTGCCACCGTGGTATTTTCTAACTGCTGAATATTTTGCTAGATTTCTACTTTCTCAGGCGGCTGATCCAAGTCTGACCATGTGTTCGTTGCATCATTTAGTACTGATAGTGCATCGTCAATACGAGACTGCATCTGTGCAGAAGCGAGTCGAAAGGACTCTACTCTCACTTGATTGTCTACCTGGGAAGTGTCTCATGCACGAGCCTCAAGCTCATCGATCTGTGCTTTGTGGTCTTCCTCCATCTTGGCCGTTGCTTCTTCCATCCTGGCTACTGTTTCCTTCAGAGCCTTTGCTCTGTCTACAACTCTTCTTACCTTCTACGGAAGAGGTAAGGTGAACTCAATGTGACATTGGGGTAACTCCAATGTGATGCTTTGAAGAACTTGAGAAAGATCCTGTTCTCTTTCTTCTTATGTTCGTAATTCATCTACCTTTTTCTGAAAGCTGGTGGCGAGTGCTGCATTCTTCTGCATCAGCTGTGTATTTTATTCATAAGTCGCAAGCTCTCTTCCTCTGAGCTCTGCACTTAGCTGCTGTTGGATCATATGTAACTGATCAATGTGAAAATTTGTGAGGTTAACCTCAACAGGTTGCCTAAACTGTACTGGTGGATCCGTCATCGACACAAGGAATCTGATGCTCCCTGGTGGAATCAAAACTGTGTTGAGATGACCCTTTGCTAGGATCTCCTCACAAGAGATCGACTGTTTTGAACTTTCTCCTTTGGCACCTTGTTCAACTGAGTGTGGATTATGGCAGTTTTCTCAGTCAATGTTTTCAACTTGCCTAGCTGCTGGTCTATGGCCCCCTGCAGCTTGCCCTGCGATGCTTGCATCGCCTGAAATGTGTCGCTCATTCTGTCCCTTATTCTTACTGCAATTTTCTCATAGTCATCAACTGTCAATTTAATCTCTCCACTTGGCTTTGTAACCTTTTGTTTTTTCTTCTTGGGCTCCTCCTCTGGTGTGTCCTCTGCATTATGTGTCTGGGTTTCTACTCTGTCTTTGCCCTTGTCTATTGGGTCTGTCTGTGCAGTATCTGATTGTAGAGGTGTGGTATCTTTGTACTCTTGCTTCCATTGGTCATCAAAGTCTTTGATGATGCCTTCGATATCCTGCGCTGTCATCTTGAACCAGCCAGGAGCCCAATCATCCCTTTTAGTCCTCTTTGGTCTCAGGTGGATTCTATGGCGGTCCACTATAAAATTAAGCCGATCATTGTATGTGTCTACAACCTCCTTGCTGATCCGTGGTACTTCTAAGATGACTTTCTTCAGCAGTGTATAGTATTCATAGAATACTATCGCATCGAGCTTTTTCTTTTCTGGGTTGCTAGTCTCCCACAGGTTTGTATAGCGCACCCCTTTGGGCTCACCACTTGCTAGCTGCCTAAATTGGGTATGGGGCGGTTCCTTCCACCCTACAAATGCACAAAGTGTAATCAACCATGAAAAGTGAAAATGGTGGCTAGCCTCATCCTGTGCCGCCAAACAATCTGCCTGAAACATATTTAACAAAAATAAAGACCAGTTGAACAGTTCCCCCTCTGCAACCTGTATAGCAAGTTTAATTATAGACCCTATAACTTCCTTGGGCCGAACCTTAGTTAACAGTTTTCCTGCAAGCATACTAGCTGTAAAGCTGAGTGTTTTGTCTGATATCCTTGCAATGTCGTAATCCTGACCTCCTCTCTGTAGTTGGTACTTGACAACTAGGGTGAGTGATAGCTTGGGTTCCTTGGTATTTCCTGTTGTATCTATTGTCGGGTGTTGACCAGTCTTGGACAGTCCGGTGATGCGATGTATGAGGTCGATGTTCAGGTCGACCTTGTTACCAAGACAAAGGTAACCTCCATGTAAACAAGAAATTAGGATGCACACCACGACATTAACCTCTGCGCCACGTCTGAAATGTGGTAGTCTCAACAGATTGAGTAGGCCTGAATGCTCAAGAATTTGAACATGGTCCATGGGAATATATTCGTCTGCACCTGTCCTTGGGTTCTTCTGAATTGTAAGGTACTGATCCGGCTGAAACTGGGGATATGTCTTAGCGTCGGCCAGGTTATAATCTATGAATTTAGCAATAGCTGCATATCCTAATAGGTCTCCATCTTCCTTTACTCGAGAATCAATCTGTGGTATGGGAATAAGAAACTTACCACTCTTGGGAATTTTTACTTCTGGTGCGTCTTCATCTCATGGCATAATGTAGTCTGCTGCATTATGAACTTCTTCCTCCAACTCTGAACTGGATTCTTCTACTATCTGAGAGTGGCTCCTCGTCTGTGGTGGCTGTCTAGCCTGTGATGAACTTGTCTGGGCACCCTTAGGCGGTGTCTTCATAATACCTCTAAGGCCGTCATGCTCAAACATTCTCAAAATGTCTTCTAAAGGTTCCTCCTCGGGCAGAACCCACTTGGTGGAATATCCTGGGCGTGCAATGGCTTCGAACTCTGGGAATCACAGCACTCTGTAATGGGGTGAACTCTGCACAGGGAACTCTTAACAAATTACTCTATAGCTCTCGGGTTTTTACAAGTGTAACCCTCTCGAATGAAGAATTTCTGCTTTTATGCTGAAGGCAACAATCCCAGACGCAATGGTCATCTTGACTGAACCCGTCGGTTGTAATAATTACATGGGAGAGACCACACACATGCTGAAATCCGATCACATTTCCCTCGAAGCGTGTGTACAGGCGCCGATCTCGTCGAAGATTTTCCAAATCTGGAAACTTAATTATGCTGCTGCCAAATCTACGGTAAGGTATACCGGTCATTTCCTCATTAACTTCCTGTCAGAAGGTGACTTGACTGGCCCTCTGTCGGTTGCAAAACTGGATACGTGGCATGGGGAAACATTGCATTACTGCACTGCAACACCGCATCACCTGCGCAAACAAACAAGCGATTTTTTTTTTTTACCCTGCAAGCCACTGATGACTTGCGCAAAATGAACTGACCTTATGCGATTCTTCATACTTATAATACCTGCCAGTGTAGACTATTTCTCGGTGCGATGCCTCCTTTCAACTACACTGGACATCTGCACCACCATAAACTGGCTAAGCTAGGGTTGAGAGGTGGGGTGGCTATCACTATAGAGCTTAAGCCTACTGCCATTAATCAATGTGGGAAGAAGCTCCCCATTCAGCTGGATGAGCTGAACGGCACCTCCCTCTGTAACTTGTTGTATCTGATATGGCCCCAACCAATGCGTCTTGAACTTCCCTGGAAACTTAATGAATTTACTGTCATAGAGGAGTACTAGGTCTCCAATCTGGAAAGTCTTACTCTTAATGTGCCTGTCATGCCAAGATTTTTCTCGTGCCTTCTGCACTTTCTGATGGAATCCGGTGATGAATCTGTCTTCCTCTAAGGCAAGCAGCTGGGCTATCCTTTCCTCCACTGTGTCTATATCAATCATCCCGGTAATCTGAGTGATTCTTAAACTGGGAAGAATATACTCCATAGGCATAACAACCTCCTGTCCATACACCAAGCTGAAAGGTGTGTGTCCTGTAAGTTTCTTGCATGTGGTCCTATACGCCCATAATACAACATTAACTCTGAGGTCCCAATCATTCCTTTGGCTGTTGCAGATCTTAGTAAGAGCGTTTTCTAAAATTTTATTAAAGGCCTCCACCATACCATTATCCTAAGGGTGGTAGGGAGTGCTCTTATGGTGCTGAATCTGGAATTCTTCTGTCAAGGCCTCAATGGTGCGGTTCAAGAAATGTGTTCCTTGATCGCTCATCAAAATTACGGGGCAGCCAAATCTACTGATGATGTTCTCAAAAAGGAACTGTGCGGCTGTAGTAGCATCACAATTTTTTACTGCTTTGGCCTTTTCCCATCTAGTGAGGTACTCTGTTCCAGTGATAATATATCTCGCGCCAGTGCGCTTTCCTAGTGGGTTGATAGGACCCACAAAGTCTATATCCCACTTGTCAAATGCGCGCAGTGTAACCTGCGGGCGCAGCGGCATTTCATCTCGTCGCGAGGGTTTTCCCACCCTCTGGTAGATATCGCAGCATCTGCAAAAGTCCTTGGTGTCCTTATGCAACGTAGGCCACCATAATCCTACATCTAGGATTTTTTGCGCAGTCGGCTTTCCTGCGAAATGACCTCCTGCGGTTCCTGAATGTGCCTCTCTGATAATAGCATCTTTTTGATGCGGCATCACACATCTGCGCAAAACTTCATCCAGTCCTAACTTTTATAGGTGTCCTGCGATCAGGGTGAAGTCTATTGCTTTAACAACCAACTGCTTCTTTTGCTGCTTAGTAAACTCATCAGGCGCTAATCCTGTAGTGAGAAAGTGAATAATATCAGCATAGTAGTCATCTGCGATCTGGATAGAAAACAACTGCGCATCTGGCAAAATGTCCTCTAGGTTACTTGGCTCTTCTCCTGAGTCTATCCGCGACAGATGATCAGGTCCGGCATTCAATCTTCCTGGTTTAACAATGATTTCAAAATCATACTCCTGAAAGAGGAGTAACCATCTGCAGATTCTCCCCCCTAACACTGGCTTATTGACCAGATAATTCAATGCAGAATGGTCAGTAAACATCTTGAACGAGGCACCCAATAGGTAGTGCATAAAATTCTGCAGTGCATACACCATAGATAGGCCTTCTCTTTCTATCGTGGTGTAATTCTTTTATGCTGTCGATAGCTTTCTACTGTAGTATGCGATAGGATGATCAATATCCCCTTCTCCTGGTTGCGTTAAGACAACCCCTAGTGCGATGCCAGATGCATCCACATGTACATGAAATGGCTTAGTCCAGTCTGGAAATACTAGGATGGGCGCTGTAACCATCTTTTCTTTAAGTGTGTCTAGACTCTGCTGACATTCCTCATTCCATAGGAATTTTACATCTTTCTTTAGCAATTTCTCCATTGGTGCTGTAATCTTTGCGTAGCCCTTGATGAACTTTCTGTAATACCCAGTATGACCAAGTACTATCCTCAGTTGCTTGACTGAGTTGGGTGCTGGAAGATTTACAATGATAGCAATCTTTACGGGATCTACCATCAAGCCTTTTCTGCAAACAATGTGACGCAACAAAATACCAAATGGTGCACAAAATATACATTTCTTCAAGTTTAGAGAAATCTGGTACTGCCTACATTTCTCTAACATTAGTCTTAGATCTCCTATGTGCTTGTCAATTAGTCCAAATACAGTCCAATCATCAAAATATACTTCTAGGAATTTATGAATGTATTCTTTAAATACAGCAACTACTACTCTAGAAAATATAGCTAGTGCATTCTTAAGACCAAAGGGCATTACCATATACTGGAACAAGCCCCATTCTGTTGCAAAGGTGGTCTTGGATCAATCTTCTGGATGTATTCTGATCTGATGGTAGCCTGAAAAGCCATCAGTGAAGGAGTAGACCTCCTGTCCTCCCACGTTGTCTAATACCTCATCAGTGAATGGTGTCAGAAATGGATCGTGAAGCGATGCATCGTTGAGCTTGCGCAGATCGACACAGATCCTGATGTCTCCTTTGGTTTTCTTCTCTTGTACAACCATGGGGCTAACCCATTCGCTTTCTTCTATAGGCTCAATGATGCCTGCTGCTAGCATCTTATCGATCTCATCTTTTACTTTTTTATTATATCGCGGATTTAATCTATATGGGCACTGCTTGACTGGTCTAGAATCCTCCTTCAATGGTATCCTCATGACTCCCAGGTCTCTAACTATTCCCTTTATCTCTGTGAACTTGGTGGGAAATAGGTCCTGATAGTCATGTAACAAGTCTGCGATCTGTCTGACTGTTTCATCGTTCCAATAGTCTCCAATAGAGGCAAACTTAGGTTCTGTGTCTGTGCTAATATTGATTTTTTTAATCTTGATGGGATCTATGATTGCTGGAATTTCTAACTGTGGTCCCTCAACATCACGATTTCCTTCTGAATCCAAAATGTTGGTGTCACAAGGATCCTCCTCCTCCTCCTCTGGTTCAGATGCAAAATTATAACACTCTAACGCCTCTTTTAGCTGGATAGCCCACTCAGGTTGAGCTGACACTGATATGGTACAATCCTCAAATATCTTACTCTTTATTACTTGTAGGGCCTGATCAACACTTGGATACTCAGATTTAAAAGTGAAGGTGAGTAGGAAGCTGTCTATCATAAGTGGCCATGTAGTTGTTCCCTTGCGCAGTTCAGTCTCTGTATACCAGTTCCTTGGAACTGTATCCAAAGTATGAATGAATCGGTGAACCCATTCATCCTCGGGAATGTCCGACCAATTCTATTCACATGTCTGAATGTGTGATCTGGGGTCACTCTCTCCTGTGTATTTCTGCTGGACATACTCTCTATCAACAGAAAATCTGATCGCCATGAATCTCTTAATATCATCCCATGATGCGATGTTCTCTTTATGTGCATACCACCATCTTACAGGTGTGGCTCGTACTGCAAGGTCCATAGCTGCGATCCTCTGCTCGTGAGGAATCTATTGTTCAAACTGATCGAGAAAGTCCTGGATATCTGTTAGACCATGAAAGGATGGAATCTCATTGATCTATATGCCAATCCATCGCAGTGACTTAGTCAAGTACGTGCATCTACACACTGAGACTTCATGAAGTCTGTTCTGCCAGTTCTCTAGACCAACATCTGAATCTGATGCGCATGAGTTGTCGCATTGCCAACTAATATTCCCTTCCGTGGTTGGATTGATGTAGTCGCTCTGGTTCGTGGTCATCTGATAGAGGCTCTCCATGTTATGTGCCTCCTCCTCTGCTCAGATAGGTTCAATATATCTAGGACCCTGAAAAGGATCCAACGATGCGATGACCTAAATCTGCGTGTCCTCAAAGGTCATTTTTCTTCTCTTTAGGTCAATAACGGCCATGTTACCTATCGCCCAATCAATGCCTAGTAGTGCTGGATACGGTCTACTATTGCCAATTATTTCTATAACTTCAAAGTCCGCAAAGCTGCGAACTCCGTCAATGTCAACTGGCACCTGCGGTAACCGACCCAGGGGTGACACATGCTGTTGATTAGCTAATCTCAGATGGATAGGTGATCTGATTAACTTAGGGCTACCCATCTATTCCCATGTCTGCTTAGTCAAAACATTTACATCTGATCCCAGATCTAGGATCACCTCATCCATTTCAAATTCTCCAACCTACGCTGTGAGTCGCATCTCTCTTCCCATTCTTGTATTTCCTGTAATATTATGAACAGCACGCTGTGTACTGCTCACGGAAGAAGATGGATGAGACTGATCTATAATGGGCTGATGTTCTGTGATAGCTTGCTCATTTCTTACAAGTTTTAGACAACTCCGCAGGAAGGAATGTACACTTCCTGTCATCTCGTCCTCATCGCATCTTCCCGATGTGGTAGCCTGCGATGTCTGTACAAGGCTATTGCCACAAGGTGCTTGCTGCGGTATGCCCCTAGACGGCAGTACCTGCGATGCTGATTGCGTAGGGTCATCAAAGAAAGCCTTAGCTTTCTAAAATGTCTATTTGTTCTTCTGCAGGTCAAGTGGTGTTGCTTTATTAGGAGCTTTGCGTACCCACTCCTGACCTATGTTATTTTCTGTCTCCAGCGATGTCCCACTGGTAGAAACACCGCTACGAATCACAATATTGACTCTTGGTTCTGGCTGTTCCTGCTCAGCAGCAATAAGCTGGATGTTCTAGTGTACTGCTGGCTTAGGTTCTTTGATCTTAGCTATCAGGGTAGGACACTCCTCTATAGTATGATCATAAGATTTGCAGTAGTTACAAGTGGTAGTGGGGCTCTGACAGTCCCTAGCATAGTGTCCTACAACTCCGCAGTTGTAACAAGTAACTGGTCCGTGACCACGGCCAAAACCCTCTCCTCTTTCGAAGCCTTCTCCTCTTGCAAAGCCTCCTCCACGGTCTCGTACTCTAAATCCTCCTCCATGGCCTCCATAAGCCGAATCATGTTGTGGTCCTGCTGCTGGACCCTGTGTCTCTGACTAGACCCTATACAAGTCTTGCTTGCTCCAGACCATGAGATCATAGGCTCTGCAATCATGTTCATCATGGCCTATAGACTTGCAGAAGACACAGTATAAGTTCTTAGGTGTCTGCACGTACTTCTAAAGTAGAGGGCAGTGGTGAGGTAGATGTCCTCGTGTTTTGCATATTTCACACCACAGCCCATGGGTCTGTGGTAAGGGGTTTGGAGCCCCTGTTGCTATATATTCTACAAAAACCGGACAGTCGTCTTTGGTATGGCCTTGTTCTTTACATTTTACGCACCATATGTCTTACACAACCTCTTTCCCTTTCTTAAGCTCATGCAACTATAGCGTGAGATTAGCCAACTGATTTTGTAAAGTTGCCATGCCTGTACTGCTCTCAGCTAGAGGTGAAGCTTCTAGTTTCATCGCCATCTCCAACGCGTCATCCTGCGTCTGGAGTTTCTGCTGCATTAACGGCAGTCTAATGTGAGGGAGAAGTGCTACAATAAACCATTCCTTATGCTGCTCCGGTGCGAACTCAAAATTGACTTAGTCGATAAGGGCTTTGAATTTCTGATCAAAGTCCCACACCGACTCTGTAGGTAAATGCTTGATGTCTTTGAGTTCTGTAATGCACTGTGACTCAGACTTAGGTTTCTTAAACTCTTTAATCATGGCGGTCTTGACCTGGACAAGTGTCCTGGGTACTATGGTATACTTTATATACCATGTTAAGGCTCGGTCTCTTAGTGTGGTGACCAACTGTACAAGTTTAAGGTTATCGTCATTGATTGCTTTAATGGTCCACATGGCTTCACATAGAAACCAATGCTGCTCTGGGTCTTCTGCCCCTGTTCCCTTAAATATAAGTAGCTTCATATCATCCCCCATTCTATTTCTACATGGTGGATGTTGATTTACTGTGTTACTACCACTCGGCGATGTAGGTGGAGGTGATGTAGCGGTGGTAGATACTGTCTGTGAGCTACTGGATGGAGTTCCTATGGGATTGTTCTGAGTCCCGGTCTGTTTCTGTGGGGTGTAAGGGTGGTAAGGGATACCCCCCTCTGTTCCTTCTATGGTACTATGACTCTGCTGTCTAGTACTATCTGAACTGTCTTCAAATATTGGAGATCTGAAATCTACTTTATACTTCTTTCCACTACGTGTTCGTCCAATGTCATCACAATCGCTTTCAAACTCTTGTGACATTACTATTTCTACTTATTCATCTGAAACTAGATCCATTGTTCCTTTTTCATGTAATAGCATCTTAATGGACAAGTTTAAAGATCTTAGGTACTTACCACGATATCCTTTGAATAAATAGCACTCAGCCTCGTTGAAGCTTTTCCTCTGGTCAACTGCAAACTCTGTGACGAAGCCTTCTCGCACACTCGCAAGCTAGAAGTCTACTGCCCTCGTGATAGGATTATCAAGGTTCTTCACGGTCTGAATAAGCTCCGGTGTCCAGACAATGTCTCTTTTCTTTTTGAATATGCTTGTATCAGTTAACTTTGATAACCAGTCGTAAAGCTCGTTCCCAAAGGTCGCAAAAAATATCGCATGCAGGTCTGTAATGATATGTTTCTGTAACCAGTCCTCTGTACTCAGTCTAGGACTCTTGTTCTCTTGTTTAGCAAACTCTTTCTGGTTAGACCAAACCCACTCGTTGAGTTCGTCTCTCGTAGGATGCCACCAGAACATCAGCTCTCTATTTGTTCAAAGCCAGCAACGGAACCATTTGTTGGCTATCATTGGCAGACCCGAGTTTACTGTATCCAACCAACAACACCCCTAGCTCACTGGCCCTTTCGGCGACAGACCGCGAAGCGGCCTGAAGTCTCACTCGAAGTGATTCTAATGGGTTGGCCAAGGACTCAAGCGTCTTAGACCAGGTTCTGTGGCATCCTATTTGCGACTCACATCTCTTCCATCCATGAGGCCTCTCTCTCTGCGTGTCACGTGACCCTTCTTCTCACGTCACGTGATCTCCTCGTCTCGCAGCTCTTCCAACCGTGAGATCTCTCTTTTCCTGTCGCGCGGTCCCTTTCCGCGTTGCACAACTTCCACTGAATCATGATGACTCCAGCCTTATCACATCGTCACACACCAGGAGACACGTAAATTCCTCCCCAATGCTAAGTCCTTAACCTATGGTATCGCACACCGCAGCTCCTCTGCGGTGCGGTATCGCCTCCCTACGATATCCTACTCCTGTGGCTCAGCGCACTTAGCGTTGTTCATGTCGACTTGCAATACTTGACATACCAGGATGTTTAACACTGCGACTAGTGACTGTTTCAAGCGAAGCATAAATGAACCTGCATACAACATGCCAAAGACTTCAACTTAAGTCTATCCTTCTATATTACTGCGAACTGAACAACGCATACATACATTAAACTGTAAACAAGGCTCATATAATAACTGACAGATGCAACAAATACACACAACACATGAACCAATCGCATAACACTCGATTTTAACGTGGTTCACCTCCAGGATGGAAGTTACGTCCACAGAACTGTGTTTCTATTATAGCTCAGGGGAAGGTAAACACAGTTCTGCTGCACCGCATATGCATATTGAGATCTTCTGGGTAACTCCGCACACAGCCTGGATCCCTTCTCTCTTAGATCTCTTCTCTACCTCTATATTGTCTCTCTTACAATATACTCTTCCCTCTCTGTCGATCCCTGCGGATCGTTACATGCATGCTCTTATGAGCCAGCTACTGGTTACAGTAAGATACTACAGCTAATAACAGAACCAGATCTTGGATTCTACATAGCCTATACAGTCTAATAAATTACTGTCTCTACTGTCTACAATACCTTCATTATCTGACCAACTAACCAACCTACTAACCCTTTTACAATACAAAATATACCCTTTTATAGGTGGCCCAAAGGTCTCGCCATTACAACACTGTGGGCCTGTCCCAACAGCAACCCAAACCCTAACTAGTGACAGTCGACATATCTGTACTTTGAGGTAGCCGCTATCCATCACACCATAGCTCTCTCCGGTCTTCCATGCTTCCCGGCGCTGATCATGGGTACTGTGCACCGCTTCCCTTCACGACAGCTTCCTGCAGTCTTCCATGCTTCCCAGCGCTGACCATGGGTACCGGTGCTACTTCCCTGTTTCTGTCCTTCATCTTCAATACCTCGGCCTCGTTGCTCCTTTTCCTTTATGAGGGTAGTTGAGCCCTCCTGTCTTCCGCCGCTGCCTTCAATGCAGTGGGTGAGCTCTCTCTTCTCGGCCGCTCAGGTACCGTCGTCTTCCTTGACTTCTCTGTCTTCTACGTCATGGTTTCTGACTCTGATCTATAGCTAGAAACCTGCTACGGCGTCGTAGCTCTATCTTATCTCCTCTCCGCCAAAATTGTCTATCCGTCAAAATAGCAACTTCTTCTGTAGCTGCGGGACCCTACTCCAACACCTCTAACCTCTTATCAGTGTATCAGATGACCCACAATGGGTCTCCAAAGAAGGTCATATTATCCCCTGATGAAGTTGAGATCATAGATATCTCAAGTGGTAAATTCATTGCAAAAGGAGTTGCAAATCATACTTCGAAGGTATACATGTTCTCACACTTCCTACCCTACTCAAACCCCTATGCTCTTCTGATTCATGCTAATGAGGCAAGCGAGATTTGGAATGAATTATTTGGCCACCTAAATTACAAGTATCTTTCTGATCTTAGTGAAAAATAAATGTTCATAGGGTTACCAAAGATTATTTTTTCCAAAGGATTCTGTCAAGGTTGCATCCTAGGAAAACACCCAGAGCATAAATTTGAGAGAGCTAGTCATGAGAGAACCTCTACACCTATTGAGTTGATCCACAATGATGTTGCTAGCCCATTTCCTCATATTTCAATGAGTCAGGACAAATATGTATTGACATTCATAGATGATTTTCCAAGTATTGCTGGGTCCTGAAACACAAGTCTGAAGTTTTTGGCCTCTTCAAAGTCTTTAAGGCTTTGGTTGAAAACCAGTCTGGGAGGAAACTCAAGGTCCTCAGATCTGACAATGGTGGTGATTATGTCAAGTCTGAGTTTATTCAATATTGTGTATATGTAGGTATTTAGATGCAGCATTCTATCCCTTACACACCACAGCAGAATGGTGTTGCTGAGAGGAAGAACAGATCACTGAAAGAGATGGCAACATGCATGATGGAGGCTAAGACTTTGCCACCAAAGTACTAGGCCGAAGCTATAAAATGTACAGCCTATATCCAGAATAGGGTGCCTCATAAACAACTTTATGGTATGACTCCTTTCAAAGCATGGAGTGGGCACAAGCCAGATGTGACCCATTTCAGGATTTTTGGCTCAAGGGCTTGGGATAGAATTCCAACAGAAAAGAGGAAGGATTTGCTGCCCCAAAGCCAAGAGTGTCTATTTTTTGGGTACTATGAAGATTCAAAAGGCTAAAATCTGATCAATTTTATCACAAACAAAGCCTTCATTGAAAGGTGTGTTCAGTTTCAAGAAGAGCCCCTAGCAGCAGTGGAAGTTGGAGAATCCTCTTCACCACCAAAACCTCTGAATGTAAGTGAAGAGATAGTTGAACATGATGATTTTGATATGTCTGATAATGATTATTTTATTGCAGATACTAACAGTCCTACAAGACCAAAATGGGCAGCCAAGACCATTCATGCAGCTGGAGAACTAGCTGGAAATCCTAATGATCCTAGGAGGACTAGATCTCAATTTGAGAGTGCTCTGTGCATGAAAGATACTATGTTTGCAGAGAAATTCTATCTGATGGTTGAATCAGATCCACAAACATATGAAGATGCATCAAATGATCCAATATGGCAATCATCCATGAAAGAAGAGTTCAGCTCACTCCGGAAGAGCAACACTTGGGAGCTGGTTGATCTTCCCCCAGGGAGGAAGCTAGTTCAGTGTAAGTGGGTGTACAAAACCAAATTTTCTGTTGATGGTTAACCTCTGAAGTACAACACCAAATTGGTAGCCAAGGGATACTCACAAGTTCATGGTATAGACTACAATGAGACCTTTGCACCAGTGGCAAAGATGGACTCCATCAGGCTAGCCTTAGCCATTGCAGCTTTAAAGCAGTGGGACGTACACCACATGGATGTGAAGTGTGCTTTCCTGAATGGAGATCTCACTGAAGAGATATACATGCAGCATCCACAAGGATTTGCTACTAACCCATCTCTTGTGTGCAGGCTAAAGAAGTCATTGTATGGGATTAAGAAAGCCCCTAGGGCTTGGTATGCCAAGATTAATAGCTTTCTGCTATCACTGAATTTTGTTCAATGAAAATCAGATCCAAATGTCTATTTGAAGATGATACATGGTTCATTAATGATCATTTTTTTGTATGTTGATGACCTTCTCATTACAGGAAGCTCAAAGAATGAAATTGCCTCCTTGAAGGATGCAATGAACCATGCCTTCTCAATGACAAATTTGGGCTTATTGAGCCAATTCTTGGGGCTCGAGATTGCTCAAACCAAAGAAGGAATCAAAGTACATCAGTCCAAGTATGCCTTGGATTTTCTGAACAAATTCAAAATGAAGGATTGCAAGCCAAGAAAGACTCCTTTCCTTTCAGGAGTTAAGCTTGAAGAAGTTGATTCTTCACCTATGGTAAACAATACACTGTATAGGAAATTGATTGGATGTTTGTTGTATCTTACACATACTAGACCTAATATTTATTATGCAGTAAGTGTGGCTTCAATCCAAAAGGATCCTTAACTTTTTTCAGGGAACAAGGACTCGTGGGATCTTCTATAAAGATAAATCTGATATTGATTTGTTTGGGTTTACTGATAGTGATTGGGCAGGTGTTCATGCTTGTAGAAGGGCCAATCAGTTGGTCAAGTAAGAAACAGAGTGTCATTGCACTCTCATCTACAGAAGCAGAGTACAGAGGAGTTGTAAATGCAACAACTCAATGTTTATGGTTGCAGGGGTTACTTGGAGAGAGTGGCTTCGAATCAGAATACTCAACTACTATCTATTGTGATAATCAGAGTACCATTTGAATCTCCAATGATCCAGTTCAGAAGCAGAGAACCAAACACATTGAGATCCATATGCACTACATCAGACAACTTGTGCATGATGGCACCATTCACCTACTCTTCTGTTCATCTTCAGAACAAGTAGCAAATATCTTCACCAAAGTTTTTTGTGAGAAGAAATTCAGCAATCTCAAATCACTGCTGGGGATTGCTAATCATGCTATGAAGCATGAGCGATGACAATATTTCCAATTTTTTTTTTTACAGTCCATGTTTAAGGGAGGATTTTTCCCACTTTGTTTTTGCCTCTTTCCTTGGTTAAATGGACATGCAGTTTGTAAAGGGTGACTAAGCCTCATTGCTAGGCCCTATAATTTTCTAATATTTTACTCATAAGTCATTCTTAAGGGGGGGTGTTAGAATAATCAACCCATAGTTAGCTACCTTAGACATTAATTAATCCAATTTTTGTCTTATTTGCCTAGTTTCCATATTCCACCTTATGCAAGTTGTCCTCCACACATCCATAGTGGTCAAACTTGCTACTTTTGAGTCATGGAGCGCTTGGGAAACCTGTCAGAATCAAATCTTCTTTATTCTTGGCCTCCCTTGCGCGTGTCTACTTTTTCTGCTTTATTGCCTGCTTTTTCTGAGTTTTAAGGCAATTGGGAAAGTTTGACTAGGTGAAGTTAACTTGTTTTTTGTCCTCATCATCCTCCACTCTTTTCTCCTATGAAAAGCATGTATGATTTGTCCTTCCACCATCTATTAGCTTACCTAATTGCTTTTTCCAATTCGTGAGCTCCTAGACAAATTTGGAATGTGCTTTATGCACCTATGGGGGATTTGCTTAGATTTAGTAAGCCTGCTTTTGAATAAATTCGAATGGCATATTCATGCATTCAAATCTCTCATGTAATTATTTATTGTGGCAGCCTATGACTTCACAAGTTTGGATATTGTACACTTATTCAATACAGATTAGTGTTCAGCTCCATATTCAGTCTCTTTTGTGAGTAATTTTCATGTGTAATTGGCAATTGTTGTGAGTGTAATTTTTCTAACACCTAGGTTCAATTTCCACAAAAATAAGAACACTTGATTAGCATCTTAGTTTCATTTCTTGTTTGCATAAAAAACATCTTTTTCTTCCTTTAAAAAAGAAATTTTTTGACTCAGATTAGGTTATTATCATTGAGCATTGGACGTTGGATCTCTTATTGGCTTTACAAGATTTTAGGATCTTTTTCTTCTTTCATCTCTTATGCATTTAGTACTATCTCATCAAAATAAAAATTATGGTAATTTCAAGTTAGATTTGCCTATGTTTTAAGAAAATTGAAGATAGAGTGCATTTGCATGTAGTGTGCTTCTTATTTTTCTTTTAGGAAAAGAGATTCTTCCCCTTCTCATTGCTTTTAGTAAAGAGAAATCAGTTTGGAAAGTGCTGCTTGTATTTGATTTTTTGTTCAAGACTGTTGTTTGGAAACATTTTTGGTTTTGAAACAAAAGAAAATACTCTATTTCCCTCCCATAAGTAGGCATACTGAACGGTAAAGTGAAATATTTTGCATAAGCATACTGCATGGTTATAGTTTTCTATCAAAACACCATGCATTCACCTAACCATCCACTTTAAAATTAACGGTAGTTATAGGTTAAAATTTACGCAGCAATTAGAGTGATAGTTTAGAGACGTGTTCAGGCATTGTTAAGCATAGGAGTTGTCATTATTTATCCGCATAACATTCCAGGATTCGTGTGGTTCTTCCACGTACCGTCGGTATATCGAACGACCTTTCACATACCCTTGAGGTATATAGAAAGGTAATTCACACACTTGATTGTATATCGGAAGGCCCCTTGTGTACGGTTATGCATTAGATAGCACTACTACTGATTTGAGCTCCCACGTACCTTGAGTATATTGGGAGACCCCACTAGGATACCTCTACTAGGGAAATCTCCCTCTACTAGTTCTCCTGAATCCTCATCTATTGTCCCCCTATCTATCGAGAATCCTACTCTCGACATGATTTTGTGTCCACCCAAGAGTACTCTTCAGAAGGCTATCTTTAATCCCAACGCCCGAGCTACTCAATTTTATAATGTAGTTGAAGATCTCACTTAGGCACCTTGTGCAATGTCTACCTTAGAAGTACTCCAAAGTTTCCCTACATAGCAAAAAAACTTGTTGACAGCATTAGGAGCTTTAGACCCAGATAATACTAACTTGATTCATTTCAATGTTGAGAACTATAAGTCTAGGTTACCTCATAAACTTGCTTTTTCAGATCATTATGAAAGTAGTTGGAAAGAAAGTTTTTCGAATGGTACTAGATGAAGGAGCTTCGACCTCGGTTTTGTCTCTATCTTGTTAGAAGGCTCTTGGCTCTCCTGAGCTTGTAACATCACCTATGACCCTCAAGGCCTTTGACAGATGGGGTTTCCAACCCCATGGTCTCATATCAGCCCTAGCAGTCGAGCTTTGGGGCAAACCATTTCCATTCAAGTAGAAGTGGTAGATGCCCCTATATATTACAACCTCCTTCTAGGAAGAAATTGGTTCTATGCCATGACTGCTGTCGCCTCAATAGTATTCCAAACAGTCTGATTTCCACATCTAGGGAGAATTGTCACCATTGACCAGCTTGATTTTTGTATGTCGGATGTTACTACCTCCATGGCTAATAACATCCCCATGTTAGGCCAGTCCCCTCCTCCTTACCAGTCGATTGGGGTAGGCATGTTGAAGGATTCATCCCTTATTGGGATTTTTCCATCCACTCCTCCTAGAATGGATACCGCGACAGTCCATATGGTCGCCTCATTTGATTATGAGCCTAAGGGTAAACAAGTTGTTGATTCCACCTCGTTGAGTCTACACAAAGTAATGTATGACGCCATTCAAACCTTTTTCGATGATCACACTAATGATCTTCATCTAGTGGCTTCGGATCCTTACCATTTACCGTACTGGTTAGAAACTGCTCTTCCTATTCTAGACTATCTCTCTGAGACTTTCCCTTCCAATGAGTCCATTATGGAGATCATGAATACGGATAAGTCCATTTGGGAGGATCACCATCACATATCCATGTTCCTCCCCAACACTAGTTCGGTTAACCATGATTATGAATCCTTGTTTCCTACTGATATTGTCAACGTACCCCAAAGTCCCATATTGTTGCAAGACACAGATTCTGAAGGAAACCTTTGCAACATTACTCAAATGAGTCCGATTGACATATCATCCAAGCCTGATACTATCAAACATGTTCATGTTGGGAAGAACTGATCGACAGATGAATCTGAAGCATACAAGGCACTTTTCAAAGAATTCCGTGATATTTTTTCCTAGTCGTATGAAGAGATGCTGGGTATTGACCCATCCATTGTGGTCCATGAGATTAAAACCTATCCCATGGCTAAACTTGTCAGGAAAAAACTAAGGCAAGTCCATCCTCAGAAGGCCGCAGCTATTAACGTTGAAATTGAGAAACTTCTCAAAGCTGGGTTTATTTATCCTGTACCCCTGATGGAATGGGTATCGAACGTTGTCCCTATCAATAAAAAGTAGGGCACCATGAGAGTCTGTATCGACTTTAGGAATTTGAATAAATCTTGTCCTAAGGACAACTTTCCTACTCTGCATATCGATCAGATTATCGACAACTGTGTTGGAAGTGTCACATTTTCATTTATGGATGGATTCTCTGGCTATAATCAGATTGAGATATTACCCTCCAATCAGCATAAGATGGCATTCATTTGCCCATGAGGAACCTTTGCATATAATAAGTACCTTTTGTCTTGAAAAATGTTGGAGCCACATTCCAGCACACAATGTCCTATGCATTTCATGATATTAAACATATAGTTGAACCATACCTTGATGACCTCCCTGCTCATTCACAGCGATGGGAGGACCACCCTGGTCATCTTAGAGAGATATTCCTGAGATGTTGTCATTATAATATATGGGTCAATCCTTATAAATGTGTTTTTTGCGTTGAGACGGGACGTCTGCTAGGTTTTGTGGTATCCAAATATGGCATCTGGATTGATCCTTTGAAAAATGCCACCATTTTAGCTCTACCAACCCCAACTAATCTCCTAGAACTCCAAAGTTTGCAAGAGAGGGAAAAATTTCTTTGTCATTTCATGTGCAATTTCGTAGAGAAAATGCACGGTTATATGCGTCTCCTCATGAAGGACACCCCGTTCTTCTGGGATGACCAGATCCAATGCGCCTTTGATAATATTAAGCACGCTTTGACTCATTCACCCGTGATACACCCCCTGTATTACTCAAAGAAATTTTTTCTTGTATATTTCTTCCTTCGCTACTACCATCGCTATGGTTTTAGTGCCGGAAAATATCCATAGTCAGGAGCTTGTGATTTATTATGCTAGTAAGAATCTTATAGTCTATGAAACTCACTATTCATGTGTGGAAAAGTTAGCATTGGCCACGGTCATTGCTGTACAAAAGTTTTGTCACTAAATTATGCTCTGCACTACCACTGTATTTGCGGAATAGAACCCTATGTATTACATCCTAACTCGTCAGGTGGTCAGGGGCAAGTACTCCTGATGGATAGTCATACTACAGGAGTTTGATTTGGAATTCTCCAAAGCCACATCAAAGAAATCCTTGGTATTTGTTGAGCTCATGTGTGATCTTCCTTGTGCTTCGATGGAATATGAGGCCAGTGATTCATTTTGATGAATTCATGTTCCTGATTAGCACTACCGACCCTTGGTATGGAGATTTGCTTATTTATCTCCAAACACAACGATTTCCGCCACATTTATCCTATGACGATCGCTGCAACGTCACCATGTGAAATACTACCTCATTTTGAATGATATCTTGTATAGACATGGGATTGACTCTATTCTCCGGTGATGCCTCACCCATGAGGAGGCTAAACATGTGTTGAATGATTGCCACTCTAGAGCATGTGGTGGTCATTTATCTAGGATGGATATAGCCCATACAATCCTTTGCGCTGGCTATTTGTGGCATTCGGTCTTCAAATTTTGTCATGAGGCTATTAAGAAATGCCCAACTTGTCAACACTTTTATCCTAAAAAGTGCACCCATCCTGATCTGCTACACCTCTTCATTTCCATTGGTCCATTCGCCAAATGGGGGAATGACTTCATGCATTGTAATCCTACCTCAACCGGGGGGCATGGTTACACCATCGTAACCGTTGACTATTTCACAAAATGGGATGAGGCCATGCCTACATCAGTGAAAGATGGTAATACTGCTACTCTCTTCCTGTTCAATCATATCATAGCTAGATTTGGAGTCCTGCAGTCCATCGTTACTGATCACGGATCCCATTTCCATAATCAAATGATAGAGGAACTGAGTGCCAAGCTAGGTTTTCGCCATGAAAACTCTATGCCATATTATCCACAAGCTAGTGATCAGGTAGAGGCCATTAAAAAAGTTTTAAAAACTATGCTTCATCAGATGGTTGGAGATCATAAATCCAACTAACACCACGTTCTTTTCTCTTCTCTTTGGGATTATTGGACTTCTGTGAAAACAACCACTGGTTTCACACCATTATAGCTTGTCTATGGACTCGAAGCTGTCTTACCAATTCAATGTCAGATTCCATCCTTACAACTTACCGTCGAACTTCTCCCAGACACTTCCACAAAGGAAGAAAGATTTTTGTACTTGAATAACCTTGATGAGACTCAGAGAGATGCTGCCTTGGCTAATGAGGCACATAAGAAATGCGTCAAGGTGTAGTATGATAAATCCATCCAACCTCATGTCTTTAACGAGGGTGACCTAGTCTTTACTTATGATCAGAGATATGATAAACTAGGGAAGGGTAATTTCAAGTCCATGTGGTACGGACCTTTCATCATTTCTAAGGTTTTAGAGAAAGGAACCTACGAGCTTGTTGATTATGATGGAATCCCTTTGGGGAAACCTCGCAATGGGTTGTACCTAAAAAGGTACCATTCCTAGGTTTTTCTTGGATAGTATCTTATATATATGCATATTGCTTGGCTTTTAGTATGCTTTTAGTATTTTCAAAATGGTTTTGAGTTTAGTGTTTGCATCTATTTATAGCATGTTTTGGTCATGCAGATCGATTTCTATGGCTTCACTGATGGTGCTTGTCACCACACCTTGAATCTCGCCTCAGTTGCTTGTGTCCTCTATTCCCCGCCTAAAGATTTGGTCAGTTTTGGAGCGGTTTGTATAGGTCCCGCTACTAATAACATTGCCGAGTATGAAGCAGTCATTGATCTTCTGACGGAAGTTGCCTCCCAGGATGTTCGTAATCTGGTAGTCTTGATGGACTCACAACTCATGGTTTTCCATTTAAAACATATTTACACCAGTATAAACCCTGTGCTTCTCCACCTCTTTTGGAGAGTACGTTTGCTATAAATATCATTTGAAACCATTACTTATATGCATATCCCTAGGGAGCATAATGTAGTTGCTATCTCATTAGCTAATTACATCCTAGATTGGCATATTGCCCATTCATGACATTGAAATCAAACATGGTCCATTGTAAATAAACATTTAAAGACACATAAAAATCATATAAAATGCATTTACCATTTGAGACATATAAACACTGAGTAAAAGTTTATATATATATATATATATATGAAAAATTTTACCAAAAATAGGTCCTGAGACCTCATCTGAAGCACATAGGCTTTCAGGCAAAATCACTATACAAAATCCTAAAGCTAGAAGCTTTCAGTACATATCTCATACACTAGTGATGCTCGTGGTAGCACATCACTTCCCAAGCTACTTTTCACAGCAGCCTACTGAATCGGCTCGGTACTCCCGCTGTAGATCTTTGATACCTCATCATGAGGTCATCAATGGAAGCATCTGGGATATCCAAGGTCAACCTCTCCAAGTTTTCCTCTAACGCCCTAGTGATATCATTAACCTATGGTACAAAGCGAGCTCCACCTCTCCTATCTAATGGAGAATCTCCTCTAGGTTGCGATGCTCCAACATCTACATGAGAATATACAGGTCTCGTCACTTAACATAAAAAATATAAATCATTAAAAACATAAAAGCATTTCATCGATTTTCAAATTTAACATCTCTTCTAATGATTATATCATGTGAATGGGGTTAAAGAAGTCTATAACCTTTTACATCTTTTGAATATACAGCAAATATGCACTTTTCACTTTTAGGCTGCAATGCTTTCTGTTTTTCATTTGGAATGTGAGCCCATGCTTCACAACCAAACACATGAAAGGGACTTACATTTGGTTTAATTTTACTCCATGCATATTTCGGTGTTATACCTTGTAAAAATTTAGTGGGTGTGTGATTAACTATGTAATTTGCACAATTTATGGCCTCATCCCAATATTGAAGACTTAGTCCCTTAGATTGGATCATACAATCAGCCATTTCTTTTAAAGTGCGGTTCTTCCATTCAGCTACACCATTTTGTTGTGGTGTATATGGAACAGTGTGTTGTTGCTGGATTCCTTGTTCAGTGTAGAAAGTTGTGAACTTGTTATTAACATATTCTCCTCCATTGTTAGATCTTAACTTAATAATTTGATGACTAGATTTTTTTTCAACAAGGGTCTTGTAGGCCAAGAACATGTTAAATACTTCTCTCTTAAGTTTTAGGAAGTAAACCCAAGTGCATTTGGAGTAGTCATCAATGAAATTTAAGAAATATTTGAAACTAGAAAAGGAAGCAAATGGAAGAGGGCCACACAAGTCACTATGTGTTATATCCCAAAATGACACATCTCTGCCTGTGACCACTTTCCCATGATTTCGTCGTATGTTGGCACTTCATGAAAGTTACTGAAAAAACACCTATCTTGGAGGACCCATATCTTGAGTTTTGTAACTCCGTTTGACCTCATTTCTACACTGTTGGAAAGGTATTTCTATTAGCTAAAACTTTCCAGAAGACACTGAAGTCTGAAAATGCCCAGAAATACCTTAAAAATGCGTTTTTTTGTGTATTCACGACTCTCCTTATGTGCAACTCGCGAATCACTCGCGACTCTTGTGTTTTACAACTCGCGAATGCATATATTCACGGGTTGCTCTTGTAGAAACTCGCGGATCATTCACAGGTTGTACTCCTTCATAGTCGTGAATCTGTTTCTTAACATTAAAACATAAAAACACGCCTTTCGAGTTAGTTTGGGTAGTTTTCCAACTGACTTCTTCAGTTGTAACCACTTTGGCTTCGCCCCTAACTCTTCTTTATCATATAAATAGAGGTAGGGAGGTTCATGAAAGGGGACTTGGATTTATGCATTGTTATGCTGGAGGAATCAGGACTCTCATTGCCCACACCTTTGCCCTGGAGGTCTTCCCCTTGTGTTGTAGAGCTTGGAGGCTGAGTTCTTTGGAGAAGAGAAGCAGCAGAACCAGATCAAGGTTTCGTGAGGTGCCAAACTTGAAGAGAAGGTATATTTGTACTTGTTTTCAAGATCAATAAAGATGTGATGTCCTTCTTCTTCCCAAATCATTGTTCAATGTGTGATTGAATCTCTGTTTATGATCATATTATAATGTTATTCAGATCATTGTTTCATATTCATTTGATTATCATTGTCTTATATGTGGTCATAATGGCTTGAGGAAGGTATAATTTGTTTTGCAGGTCTTTTTGGAGCGAGAGGAGCAAGAAGAAGATTGAAGAGAAAGCTTGGACCAGCCTTCAGTTAGTCAGGTGTGGACCTTTCTCATATTTGAATCTTGTTTATATATACTTGCTGAACATTGTGCATCTCTCTTTCAACCCCAGTACGTTGATGGCCTCTTAAAACCTAGCCATAGGACATTTTCCTTTACAACAGAACTAGCGACTCCGCTGGGGAGAGCCTTGTCTGTTTGGGGTTTCTCTTGATTTGTTTCAGTCTTTTACATTGTTTCAGGTCCTTCTTGCCACTTAGGAACACTTTATAAATCTGATAGCACACTTCCTCTGCCTTCTTAAGGTGGTTTTTGACCTTTTTGGGGAATTTTTCCACCCATTCGCGAGTTGCTCTTCTGAACAGTCGCGGATACTTTCTTGCATTCGCGGGTTGCTGTACTGAACAGTCGCGAATCATTCACAGGTTGCACTTATAGACAGTCGTGAATGCCCCTTTAAACAGTGTTTTTTCCTCTTTTGTGATTTTTCTTCTGTTTGAAGGTGTTTTGGGTAGGTCTTTTAGGGTCCTCTGCAGGTGCATGACTCTAGGGAGTTAGTGTCATCCTTTTTGCTTGTTCTCTATCTATGTGGTAAGCCTTTTTATAGCATTAGGGTTTGTTCTTTGCTCTTTCCCCTATCTCCTTTGCTTGGTTTGATTTTTGGCCTATGTTTCTGATCAGCCTTTGTTAGTGATCTTTGTTTGATTTCAGAAGCTTGTTGGTGTTGATTTCCTTCTTGTTTTGTTGGTTAACTTCATCATGCCAAAATAGTTGGCTTGTCTTTTATGCAAGACTTCCTTTCCAAGTAGGGTTTATACTGACTTTAGAGCACTCTAGAGTTTGTTTGGTGGTTGTTTAGCAGAGTTCATTTTGCTTTGTTCTTTTTATATGCATGCCTTTGCTTTGTAGGTAGTTTTTATTTTTCCTTTATAAAAGAAAATAAAAAAGAACTTGTTTTTGTTGCTTGTCCCCCCCCACATCTTTCTTTGGCTTGACCTTGTTGTACAAGGTACTGAGCAACCTTTGTTTGTAGGTTTAGATTGATACTTGGGACTTGTTGACCTTTGTTTATGTCAGTCTTATTGCTCAGTCTCTTCATTCCAAAGTTGTTGGCTTGTTTATCTTTGTGAGCCTTCCTTTCAAGAGAGGTTTATATTCAACTTTAGGGAAACCTAGGGCTTGTTTGTGGGGTGTAGAGTAGTTATCTATTTTCTTTGCTTACAGTACTTGCTTGCATTAGTTAATAGGATGATTTTTCTTTTGCATTTATAAAAGAAAAAGACAAAAACATATGTTTGCTTTATGTGCATGTAGATTAGGTTGTTAGTCTAGATTGCATAGCATATCATTGTTTTTGAAAAAATATAAAAAGATTTTGTTCTTTTTGGATTTCAAGTTTTCTATAAAGAAATATAAAGAGAATAGTTTTTGCTTTTTGCATTTCATTTCTCTTTGCTTAGTCCTTTGTTTCAAATTTTGAGTCAAAACACCACATAAGTTTCATGCCATTTACCCTCTGACTAAAAACAGCCCTTAAAATAAACGATATAATTTAAAATTATTAGTAAGTTTTATTTTATAGGGTCATACACCAACTAGCTTAGGCTAGACTTGTGGGATAGGGAGTTTAAACTCCCCACAAGTGTTAAATTCAGACATAGTTGGCCTATCACTAGGTAAATCCTTTTCTACATTGATTGTATCTGGGAAGCTCCTCTCAAACGGGAGTTAAGCACTAGGCCGCGTGGAGGCTTGGACAGAGGAGACAACCCTCTGAATCCTTGTCAAAACGTAACTCAGGACTTTTACGCATCTGGGGATTCTGTCCTAGACAGAGTTTCGGGCTCAGCTACCCTGCCCATGCGTACGAGTTCGGCTGACAACTGTCCCCCCAGACTGTCAATTTAGTTAAGGTATCCTCTAGTCTATTTGACATCTAGGGTTCATACACAAGTACACCGGAAGGTTATTTCTGGTTGACCTTGGACGGGCTTGGAAGGTAACCCTTGTGGAAAGTGCAGGAGGGTGGTGGGTGATTCCTCCGCTTGTGCCTGAGAACCACCTCAAGGATGCCAAGTAATCGTTCATCAACTTTCTTCTGGAAAGTACATCTTATACCTGGTTGTCTATTTGGGCTTTAGGAATTTTTAGTGAGTGCTGTGTGGTTTGTCTGTACTTAGTGGGCCTTTAGGTGTCTGCTTTGTAATTTTGGTTGACCATCAACCTCAGACTTTGTCTCTTGTTTTGAATCTATGGATAACACTCCTTTGAACACCAACCAAGAGATCCCCATGATGGGCGCTCCTTGTCCTATTCCTCTCCTAGGGAATGTTCGTGTTCCCTTGATGGCCACCCTGAATCTTCTGGGATTCACCCTAGGGCTACCGGAGTGGTTGTTTTCCACTCCAACTGTCCTGAATGCTCCTGATGCTTCTCAAGTAAGCTCCTTATATCAAGGGCATCAAAACACTGTCTCTCCTTCACCTGTAGATAGTTCTCCTCCTCCTTCTACTTCATGCGGTGAAAGTACTGATACTAGTAACCGGCAGTCTAAAAGGAGTAAAAGAAGGAGGAATAGGAAGAAAGCACATAAGCAAGGGGGCACCCGTTCAACCTATGCAAGTCAAGTTGAACCTCACCACCCAGCCTTTGTTGTTCAAGCTAGGGGCACTCATCCAACCTCTGTTGTTCATGTTGGAGCTATCCATCCAGCCTCTGGTGATCAAGCTGGTGGGATCCTTCCAACCTTTTCAGGTCATGTCGGATCCGGTCACTCAGCCTCTGGTCTTCACGTTGAGTGCACTCGTTCAACCTATGGTGTTCAAGTTGAACCTCCTCATCCAACCTCTATTGTTAAAGTTGGATCCGTTCACCCAGCCTCTGTTGTTCATGCTGGGGGCACACACTCAACTGCTGCAAAGCATGTTGATCCTAACCATTCAACCTCTGTTGTTCACATTAATGGTGCCCGTCCTACCTCTGCAAGTCAAGTTGGACCTAGTCTCTCGGCCTCTGCAAGTCATGCTGGGGGCAGTCTTTCAGCCTCTATGTTTCAAGCTAAGGACAACCCATCAACCACTGCGAGTCATGTTGACACTGTTGACAAGTATACCCATTCAAAACACAAGCTCAAGTTTCCTTGTAAGCTTTGTGAGGGAGACCACCTTACTTATAAATGCCCTTCTATTGAGGAGGTGCAAAGAGTTTGGATTCATGGTCATCCTGTTTTTGAACATTATGGAGTCTCTCAACAACCAGCCTCTCTTAGTGAGGTTGGACCCAGTCATCCAGTCTCTATTGTTCACGCTGGGGGAAAACTCTCATCCTCTGCAGGTCATGTTGAGAGCAAACAGTCAGCCACTTCTAGTCATGCTGATACCGTTGAGAAAACTGGTCGTTCGAAGCATCATCTTAAGTTCCCTTGTGTGCTATGCAAGGGAGATCATCTTACTCATCTGTGCCCTGCTATCCCAGAGGTGCGAAGAGTGTGGTCCAAGACTCATGGATTTCGTTCTTTTGAACACCCTATAGTTTCTCAACATCCTACTCAACCTTTGGTTGATCAAGTGGTCGAACAAATCTCAGATTTGGTTGATCCCACTCTTCTTTCAGAGAGTGCTCCTCATGTGATTGAACCAATGTCATCTTTGGTCAATCCCACTCTCCCTTCGGAGAGTGACTTTCACCAAGCGGTTGAATCGATCCCAGTATCGATCAATCCCACTCTTCCTTTGGAGAGTGAAGTGCCTACTAGTCACATTTTCTTCACTGCCAGTTTAGATCTTACTGAACAAGGGGGCACTGAACTTGTTTCAAATCAACCCCCACCAAGCTCTTGGATTGCTTCCTTCGATTGGGATAGCCTAGTTGAGCCGCGCCTTCCTTCCCATGCACCTTTCCAGATAAAGGTCAAAGTTGAACCTATACAATTGCTCGTTGCATTGTTGATGAAGGAGCCTCAGTTAGTATTTTGTCTGCTCGTGCTTGGCGAGGTATGGGATCTCCCAGCCTTGTGTCGACTACTAGTCAGTTACTGGCATTTGATAGAAGAACTTGTGTAGCCTTGGGAATTCTTGCTCAAACACCTGTTACTTTGGGTGGGAAGACTGTCTTAGTTGACTTCATGGTAATAGAAGACCCTTTGGACTTTAATATGCTCCTTGGACGTGATTATGTCTATGCCATGTGTTGCCACCTTTTCACACACTTGGATCGCGTGGCAGAAATCTTCAAGCCACTCGGTGTGTCCTTGGGGGCAAGTCTCGAGTCAAGGCTGTCACCTTGTTCTTGACTCCTCCGTTTAGGCT
>LPNX010629419.1:0-17740 GCA_001517045.1 Pseudotsuga menziesii
CTTTTGAGCCTTGCAGATGACGATAGAGAGGTCGATGTCCTCGTAAATGAAATATTTTTTGATGGGTTGCTTGCTCATAATATATTTTTGTGACCTGTGACAGTGTTGAGGTCTATTGGACACCTGTCATTATCGATCCTGAATTGCTATGTGCTTTGTTTGATAAAGACTCCTTGCATAACAACCCAGACTTGTGAATATCATTCAACTGCTTCGCTCTAATGAATGAAGGGCCATAGGATGAACTTGGTATGTCATTAGTGTTGTTTAAACATGAATTCTGAGGCAGACATGAAATGGGTGTTTGAGAAAAATTGTACCTTTTGATCTTGACGGGCTGAGAGTCACTGTTGGGCATATCATATTTGTTGTAATCAAATAACACAGTGGATTGAAAATCATCATTGATTAAAGGAGGAGGAGATTTTGGGGAAAACAATGGGGACTGAGAATCCATCATTTTGCAGAGCTTAGCACACCATGAACATGCTTTCTCTGAGGTGATTTGCAGTTTTCTCATCAATTTTGTGTAGTTTCATCAATTTCAAATCAAGTAGGCTATTCCATCATTTTGCAGAGCTTAGCACACCATGAATACGCTTTCTATGAGGTGATTTGCAGTTTTCTCATCAATTTTGTGTAGTTTCATCAATTTCAAATCAGGTAGGCTATTCCATCATTTTACAGAGCTTAGCACACCATGAACAGGCTTTCTCTGAGGCGATTTGCAGTTTTCTCATCGATTTTGTGTATTCACATCAATTCACTCTGAATTCTGAATTTGTAGGAGTTTGTTTGGAAGATGAGACGATAGCATGATTCTCGTCGATCAATTCCCCAAGGTTTCCAACGCTCATGGTGAACCACGGAGGTCATCGACCTTGGACCTGTCCTCTTCATTCTTGTCCTCCTGGGTTTCAGCCATTCTTGATTGCTCACAAATTCTTCTTCCAGTATCAAATAGTCTTTGATTCGTTTGAGCTTCAGCAGTAGTCTTTGATTCGTTCGAGCTTTAGCAGCCTGAGCTTGCATTTGGTGAGTGGTGTTACGGTGGGGAGTCGGGCGGCAGCCTCCAAGCCCTTCTGCTTACGATGTTTCCTACCTACACGAGCTGTTTCCTACCTACACGAGCAGGCAGAGCTGTCGGCTCCTACTTCTTCCTTTCAGTTGCATAGCCCTGAGCGTAGGCCAAGCAAGCCAAGCAGGGAAGCTAACAATTGCTTACCTTATCCAGCTTGTATTTCTTTTCCTTTCGGTTGCATAGCAGTCAATCTGGCAACGCAAAACGATTTCGTGAAGGAAGCTCCAACTTTTGGATTGATGGTGATGGTGCCATTGTGCACCTAACCTGATCGACGATGGAGATTATCTGAATCATTGAACGAAAATACCGACGGATGAAAAAAAAAAGCATTAACTTCGGGGAGTATACTCCCACTTGTTGAAACGCCTTACGGCGTAATTAGTGTCCTCGTCTGTATTCTGAAAAGGGATGCTTTTATGATATTTATTTTAAAAATATTTACTTTAATACAACTGCTGTCGCATTAAATACTCTACAGCTCAATAAATGGTTCTTATCTTTTTGGTGACTAACTGTTTTTACTCCGCACAAGGAGTAGTTGGGCACTTGAATAAGTAGTGTCTAAAATGATTCTTTTTTTCTGAAGAATCAAAGATAACAATGCATAATTTTAGAGAGGCTTTATGGACAACTCATTTATCTACTTTTTTTTTTGTTCAGAATAAAAAAGCATGTCCTTGATATTCATTAAAGAATCAAAGGGCATCTGATGTGCCATCCCAATAAATGGGTTACAATCAAAAGGGTGGATCAGAAAGTAACATACTTCTGATACATCAAGAACGAGTCACATCACAACAGAGCAAAAAGGGGGACAAGTACATATCCAGCAATAGAGTCTCCCATCAGTAATAGCTATCACTCTATACCATATCTACCGTGAACAAAAGAGTGCAGAACAACAATCTAAAAGATCCTGCTCCAAAACAATCAAAATGGGTGCATGAAAAGAAGGAGTACATGCTCTAGCACCGGGCTCAAAAGAGCATAAAACTATCATGAGAGGCCAAAATACCTTCAATAAATTCAGTGTAACTTCCCGATCTTGGAGCCAAAGAAAGTGTTTTTTTAGACAAGCAATCTGCAAGCTGATTGTATTCACGGTAGATATGGCAGAAAGACAGCTCTAGAAAGCATGAGCAGAGCTTTCTAGTGTCCCTACACCAATGATGGAGTTCAGGAGGTGAAAGGGAGGTTGTACCCATTGCCCAATTAATAATGACAGAAGAGTCGCAAAATATCTTGAGCATGGGTATCCCCATCATTTGGGTTGTATGCAAAAGGGCCCAAATCCCAATCAATTCTACTTTAGTGTTGGTGCAGGAGCCCGCCCCCAATTCAAACTCGAAGGAATGTGACTCATTCAAGAACAAACAAAAGCCAACCCCTCCAACATTTTTTTAACATCAAATGTCACATTATTAATGTGTCAAATCTTAGGCATTGCCACAATGTTGCATAACCCTTGACCAATGTCTCCATGTGACATAACCGTTGAAGAACGTTTTAATGCAATAGAAACATTGATAAACATCACAACGCGACATAACCCTTGGTAAATGTCAAATGTCACATTATTAATGTGTCACATATTTGGATGTGTCGGCATATACTGGACATTGTAGCAAAACATGCATGACTTTGGTCAACCATGATTGACTTTAGTTTAACCATAGCCAACTATGGTCAACCATGATGAACACAGGATTGTAGTTCACAATGCAACATGGAATTTTCTAAACATCAAATGTCACATTATTAATGTGTCACATCTTGGGCATTGTCACAATGCGACATAACCCTTAACCATTATTGCAATGTGACATTACCCTTGATGAATGTCACAATACAACCCAACTCTTGATAAACATACACTGCTACATAACCCTTACAGAATGTCGAATGTCACATTATTAATGTGTCACATCTTGGGGTGTGTCACATCTTGGGGTGTGTCGACATATACTTGACACTATAACAAACCATGGTTGACTTTAATCAACCATGTTTGACTTTAGCTTGAGCTTAGTGAACCATGGTTAACTTAAGTGAGTCATGGTTAACTTGATGGTTCACTTTGGTTAACCATGATTGACTTTAGCTTTACAACAATTGACCATGGTTCAATTTAGTGAACCATGTGGCCATAGTTCACAATGCAACATGAAATTTTATGAACCTCAAATTACACATTATTAATTGGTCACAACTTGGGCATTATCACAATGCGATAATGCAACATGAAATTCTTGGAACATCGAATGTCACATTATTCATGTGTCACATATTAAGCATTCTTGCAATGCGGCATAACCCTTAACCATGGTCGCAATGCGACATAACCCCTTATTAATGTCACAATGCAATACAACCCTTAATAAACATCACAATGTGACATAACCCTTGATGAATGTTGAATGTCACATTATCAATGCATCGCATATTGGATTGTGTCAACATATACTCAACATTGTAGCGAACCATGACTGACTTTACTCAACCATTATTAACTTTAGCTTGAGCATAACTAACCATGGTTAACTTTAGTGAGTCATTTTTTACTTCAGTTAATGATGGTTGACTTTCGTTAACCATGCTTGACTTTAGTTTGACAATAGTTGAGCATGGTCAACTTTAATGAACCATTTAGCCATAGTTCATAGTGCAATATCAAATTTTTTGAACACCGTATTACACGTGATTAATGTATCAGAACTTGCACATTGTCTCAATGTGGCACCGCCCTTCACCAATGTCCCAATGTCACAGAACCCTTAATGAACATCCAAATGCAACGCAACCCTTTATAAACATCACACTACAACATAACCCTTAATGAACGTCGAATGTCACAATATTAATCTGTCGCATTTTGGGTTATGTCGGCATATACCAAACACTTTAGCGAACCATTATTAATGTGTTGTGTCTTTGGTTGTGTCGGCATATACTGGACACTGTAGCATATCATAACTTATTTTGGTCATCCATGCTTGACTTTTTTTCGACCATATTCAATGATGGTTGACTTCAGTGATTCGTGTTGACTTTATTTAACCATGGTTGAATTTAGTGAACCACATGGCCATAGTTGATAATGCAACAAGAAATTTTCTAAACATCCATTGACAAATTATTAATGTGTCACATCTTGGGCATTATCACAATGCGACGTAACCCTTGACAAATATCACAATGTGACATAACCCTTAATGAACGTCACTAATGTAACATAACCCTTGATAAACATCACAATGCGACATAACACTTATTGAACGCCCACTATCACATTATTAACGTGTCACATCCTTGGTTGTGTTGACATATATCAACCAAACACTGTAACAAACCATGCATTAACGTCGCAATTAAACGTAAACCTTGATAAACATCACAATGCGACATAACCCTAAATGAACGTTGAATGTCACAACACAACTAAAAGAATAAATCCATTTAAAAAATTTATTTTGCTACGATCATAGCATTAAAGTGCAAATGTTTCATCAAATTTTGCATTAGAGGAAATTTCAACTCAAAATGGGCTTCCTAAAAATATTAATAAAATAATAAAATAATATTTATTAATTTTGGAGGAAGAAAAGAAAAAAAACTACTTTTTTGTTTGTATTTTTGACATATCTCCCCTTGTTTTTACTCAAATCATGTTTTTTTAGGTATTTCTTGTTTTTGGGGGAGCAGGGTCCATCAAAAGTATGCCGAGTGGGTACTCTTCTGCATCCAACGAGCTCTCCCGATCGAAATTTGTGTAAAAACACAGGGAGATATGTCGAAAATACAAACAAAAAAAATAGTTTTTTATGATACCTATCCCCAAATTTATATTAAAAATGTGTTTAAGACCTATACGGTATTTCAAATTTAAAGCAATTTCATTGGCGAACACATGATGACATGGAATTTGAATTAGAGTTAAAAGGCCCATTTTGAGTTGAAATTTCCTCTAATGATCGTGTAATATAAAATGTTCATAACTTAATATCAAAACATTTTTGTACACAAAGATGATTTTTTTGCTCTTTTCAAAAGTAAAAGTCTTAATGGGATTGAAAAATACATCATTTTGGCCATACTTAACCATGGTTTACTTTAGAGAACCACGTGGCCATAGTTGATAATGCAATAAGAAATTTTCTAAACATCCAAAGATACATTACTAATGTGTCACATCTTGGGCATTATCGCAATGCGACATAACCTTTGACAAATATCACAATGTGACATCTCCCTTGATGAACGTTGCTAATGTAACATAACCCGTGATAAACATCACAATGCGACATAACCCTTATTGAACGCCCCTATCACATTATTAATGTGTCACATCTTTGGTTGTGTTGACATATACCAACCAAACACTATAACAAACCATGGCTTAATCTCGTAATGTGATATAACCCTTGATAACGTCGCAATGAAACGTAACCCTTGATAAACATCACAATGCGACATAACCCTTAATAAACGTTGAATGTCACAACACAACTAAAAGAATAAATCCATTTAATATTTTAATTTTGCACCGATCATAACATTATTTCAGTGCAAATGTTTCATAAAATTTTGATCTTGTAATATAAAATGTTTATAGCTTTATATCAAAACATTTTTTGTGTACACAGATGAATTTTTTCTGCTTTTCAAAAGTAAAAGTCTTAAAGGGGCAAAAAAATACATCATTTTGGCTATACTTAAACATGGTTAACTTTGGCAAACCACGTGGCCATAGTTGATAATGTAACAAGAAATTTTCTAAACATCCAAAGACACATTATTATTCTATCACATCTTGGGCATTATTGTGACATAATCCTTGAAAAATATCACAATGTGACACAACCCTTAATGAACGTCGGTAATGTAACATAATACGTGATAAATGTCACAATGTGACATAATGCTTGTCGAATGCCCACTATCACATTATTAATGTGTCACATATTTGGTTTTGTTGACATATGCCAACCAAACACTGTAACAAACCATGGCTTAAAGTAGTAATGTGATATAACCCTTAATAACATCACAATTAAAGATAGTCCTTGATAAACATCACAATAAGACATAACCCTTAATGAACATTGAATATCACAACACAACTAAGCATAAATCCATTTAACATTTGCATTTTCCACCCATCATAACATTAAAGTGCAAATGTTTCATCAAATTTTGATTGTGTAATACAAAATGTTCATAGCTTATTATCGAAACATTTCTTGTGTACACAGATGGATTTTCTATTCTTTAGAATTAGATTTAGGTTGTTAAAAGAGATTTCAAGTTTAATTATAAACAAACAAAAAACATTTATTTATTAATTAATGAAATATTGTAAGTTGAAAATATTATTGAATAATCAAGATAGTTAATTAAAAGATGAAAATGATATTATTTTAAAAATAATAGTGTTATATTTTGAATAATATAATAACATTTAAAAACAACACTATATATATTTAATATCATTATGAAAATAAATGTCTAGAACTTGTTGTAAATTTATTTATACATTTTTTAAATATACTGTTAAAAAACATATCTTAAAATTCAATTTGATTTATGCATATTTTTATTTGAAAGTTTAGATTTAAGTTGTTAAAATAAATTTGAAGTGTAATTTTTTTAATCATTTAAGATGATTGTAATCTTACTCAACTGCATATAAAGTGAGATGAATACACACATTAATAATGTGACATTTGGCATTCACAAAGGCTAATATCACCTTATAATGTATATCAAGTGTTGTGTTGCATTGTGGCATTTATCAAGGGTTATGTTGCATTACGATGTCGAAAATGTGTTATATTTATAGTATAACAAAGGGTTATGTCACAATGTGACATAACCCTGATGAACGCCACTAATGGAACATAACCCTTGATAAACATCACAATGTGACACAACCCTTATTGAACACCCATTATCACATTATTAATGTGTCGCATCTTTGATTGTGTTGACATATGCCAAACACTGTAATAATCCATGGATTATAGTCATAACTTGATATAACCATTAATAACGCCGCAATGAAACGTAGCCCTTCATAAACATCGCAATGCGACATAACCCTTAATGAACGTTGAATGTCACAACACAACTACAAGCATAAATTCATTTAACATTTGCATTTTGCAGCCATCATAACATTAAAGTGCAAATGTTTCATCAAATTTTGATCTTGTAATACAAAATGTTCATAGCTTAATATCGAAACATTTCTTGTGTAGAGTTGAATTTTCTGCACTTTTCAATCTATATCATTTTTTAATCCTTAATGACAATTGCAACGCAACACAACCCTTGATAAACATCACAATGTGATGTAACCATTGACACATGCCAAATGTCACATTATTAATGTGTCACATATTTGGTTGTGCTAACATATACTAAACATTGTAACGAACCATGGATTAATGTTGTAATATGAAATAACCCTTGATAAACATCAAAATGCGACATAACTCTTGATGAATGTCAAATGCCACATTATTAATTTGTTGCATCTCTCTTAAGAACATCGATACCGCATCGGTTCATGTTTGAATATTACAACAAAACTAAAACATTTCTTTTGAATATAGATTAGATTAATTTTCTGGGCTTTGATACTTTACTCTCCACTTTGGAATGGCTTTTGAAGTATTATTACTGTGTCACATTGTGTCAATGTATAATAGACAACCCTTTGAACGTTCATTCTCCACTTTGGCATGAATTTTGAAGTATTATTAATGTGTCACATTGTGTCAATGTATATAATAATAGATAACCCTTTGAACGTTCCAATGTAGCGTAACAATTGATATACATCAAATGTGACATTAACCATTATGACATTAGTCTTCAAAATGTGATATTAGCCTTTATGACATTAGTCTTTATAAATGTTGAATATCACATTAGCCTTTATATAATTTTTTATTCTTGTTAATTAAATAAAAACACATATTTATTATGTATAACATTTTTATGCTTTAATTTTATAACATTTTTATTGTTAATTTACTATAATATTTTTGTTATTATGGATAATATAATAGTTTTATTAAATTTAAATATATGTAAATTTAATTTTTAATATTTATATAGTAAATTAAAGTTTATATATATATATATATAAGAACTTAATGAAAATCTTATAACCAATAAAGAATTTATGTAAAAAATATATATATAAACGCTCGCGGGACTCCTCCTCAATCGCCAACGAACCCAACGTCGTAGGGAGGCAGGGTAGCCAGGTCTAGATTTGGATGGATTTTGCTTGGGTAACAATATACGGTGTCATTCTCTGGTTTTTACTTCTTTTTAGTGAACCCATGCTTATCAGTCCTGATGGTTTTGATTGTAAATTCCTTGCTTTTATTTGGTAGTTTGGTTTAGTTCTAGTCCTCATGAGCTCTACCTGCATGCTCAAGGGTTTTGGCTCTCCTTCTCTACAGAATATAGAATAGGTAGCTTAAGGTGGTCGAGGAATATTTTCAATAGCAAAGCTTCGCTTGGCCCAACATCCCCATAGTTGGTTGAGCCTGAATGTAACGTTTGTGTAACTTTTTGTACCATCAGTAATATGAAGTCCTCTGCTTATTAATAACAACAACAAAAAGTAGTAATACAAGTGTTAGTTAAATAAAATGATTTGCTTTTAGTTGATAGTTTTACAAACCATTGCTCGTTAACAAGTATATACTAAGACATAATGTGTGGAGACCTTATATAGAAGGTGAAGGTAATGCCACATCTCTCATGTAATAAATTGTGTTAAAAAATAAGGTTTAAAGATGATATCATGGTAATGAAGCATTATTGAACACTCCAAAACTCTTTTGTTCAGTCGAGTAAGCATAATTAATGGTTTTAAGTCAGTATTATTAGTCTATTTGAAACAAAAGAATGTTACTTTAACTTACTTATATGTTAGCCTAATTGTGGAGAACCATGTTGCTAAGAGGTTTTTATGTGTTGAATGCAAATTTGGTAATTTTAAAGTCGTTTGAAGGATGGGATAATTGCATGTTATTGTGGAGCATGCACTCCATTTGATTCAGGTAATAAATATTATATGTTGAATTATAAGTTGGATCCTTATGCTCCATTTACATAAGAGTGTAAATGTGGTGGTTCAACTAAAATTTACAATTTGACGTAGTAAATAAAATAAAAAATTTACCTCGTTTCTCTAAGATTGAAGTGTGGAAACTGGGTATGTTGCAATTTCCTATAAGTTATGTACTCATATCCTATTTCAACTTAGAAACTATATTAATCTTAGAGATTAAATTAAAATTTGTGTTAATTGTAATTAGTTTACGGTATTCAGAGTGTGACCTGCATGTCGTATCATTGACCAGTTTTCTCAAGTAATTATGTGGCTTTATGTGGTGAATCGAGTGCATACTAGCCAATTTCTCCATTTCTACATGTTGGTTATACTACAAAATCTCCATGGTCGTCACACAATTTGTGTAGCTCTTGAAATCAAAGATCCTGCATTGATTTGTTGGGGGATTTGGTGCAGTTAGGCATTGGAGTCCTTGTTTTCAACCAATTTTTCTCGGTGTTGGAAATTGTTTTGGAGTTAGAGGCATCACTATGCTTCTATTCAACAATTCACCTCAAACTATTCAATTTTAATATCATCCTCCCACTGGCGCTAGAGATTTTTGTTCAATGAGTGTAACCCTCCTCCCGAATTCACATGCCCACCTCTCAATTAGAAAGATAAATGCATGCCAAGTTATTCCTCACTCAATAATTTCATTCATTTAAGAGATCCATTTCATTTGGTTTAGTTTAAAAGGTGTGAATATAGTATGTCCATGCTAATTATTGGTTGTGCATAGGTGAAATGTTGTGACAATAATATATTTCTATGTATATTCAGCTTTTACTTAAGCATTACATAACGTGTGCATGTTGATCTATAGATTTTTGTTATTTTTGTTTTTATAGTAAGAATTACGAATGATTTCCTTGTTTTATCCGATGAGTAGAGCATAGTAACCATGTGCCCCCACAGACTTGGTGCTAAGTGGGAACTTCATAATTATCTCCCACACTGAAGATATGTGCCCTCCATTAATCCACTAAATTTAAATGCTTGTAACTGAGTTGTTAGCTGAATTAAATGAACCGAACTTGATGGAATTGCATGTAACTGAATGGAAGTGAATGTAACTGAACAAAACTGAATGTAATTGAATAGACCAGAATGTAAATAAACTGAACAGAATGGAATTGCATGTAACTGAAAAGAACTGAATGTAACTGGACATAACTGAATGTAACAAAATAGAACTAAATGTAACTGAACTAAACTAAATAGAACTGAACAAAACTGAATGTAACTAGTGCTTCTCCCATCCATGACATCTTCAACAACCACTTGCATAAATTAAGGAGATGATTCCTCATTTAACTGAACTTCTTTTATCACAACTAAGACTCAATTGATATCTTAATAATTCGAGTTCACTTGGAGGGATATATGGGAAATTCGAATCCTCTCTCTATCTATGTGCTCATATTAATTTTCTTTGCATGGTCCATATGCGTTTTCATTAATTCTATATCATATCATACTCATAAGAATTTTTTCGAACCTATGATCATATGTATTACCCTGGTCATATAGTCACATGCTAAAGTAAACCACTCTAGGGGTAGTTAATCCCTAAAGGAGACTTGTAGCGCCTGTTGGCCATGACCAAGCACACATCACATAGTATATCCTTGAGACTTAATACAACATAAGTCATGTGAATTTAATACAACCTAAGTTATGAACTTGATACAACACAAGTCTCGGATCTTAACATTTAAGCTCATTATCCTAAACATAAGATCCTAGTACAAACATCTCCCTGAATAGGACTTTATCAAGGTCCTAGCTTGATACAACACAAGCTCTTTAACTTAACACAATAAGTTAGTGAACTTAATAAAACACAAGTTCCTGACTTGACAAAACAAGTCTTATGGATAGGATTTGAACTTAATACAACATAAGTTTCGGACTTGACACAACAAGTAAAGTGGAGGAAGACTCTCGATGTTGTACATCTAACACCTTTTCGATGCAACTGAATATTTTCAAAAAACATTTCCTCTTTGCAAAAACAAAATGTGTACACGTTCCTTGATGCCAGCACTACAGGAGCTCGAGCCTCATATGTCATTTGATACACAGGCTAGGAAAACAAAAATAAATGAAATATGCACATTCATTTTGTCGTGTGCACACATTTTGCAATTACAAAACACATGCACATTTGTAACTGCAAAACAAACATAGATTTTATAAGACATGTTATATACCCCTCCATTTCCATCCCTCCCTCCCTACATCCACATTCCTCTTTGTCTCTTCCCAATTATATCCTCCCCTTTATAGGTTGTGGAGCCTGATCTTCCTGATTAAGAGATATTATTGTTATGTCGTGTTTGTACCCCCTTTTTTTATGCTCTACATGTGGACTATACACACCTCCTAGATCAATTAGCATTTCATACTATCTCTTCTCGAAGATGAACTATTGAATTTTGAAAAGATACATACTATCCAGAATCCTGCAAACATGTTGACAAACGTAGTAACCAAAGAGAAACTGAGTTCCTTCCCGGTTTTAGTTGGCCTTCAAGCACGAAGGTGAGCATGATAAATTTTCTTGGTCCAAGGTTTGGAGTGTAGTTCAACAGATGCAGTAGTAATGGATTTGTTTTTAACAATCTCCAAGTGGGAGAATGTTGGTTGTAAATATTGATCTTCCTGCTTCATATATATTGTTCTTCATCCATGTTTGTACCCCAGTTTTATATGCTTTCTGGATGGACTGTACAAGCCTCCTTGTCCGGAGGTGTGAGGGGGAATCACCCCCTCACAGGGATCCAAGGGAGTCTCCCTTGAGAAAGGGGGTTTGGGGATGAAGCCCTCGAAAGAAATATTTTGGTTTGATTTTTGGCCAATGGTTTAAAGGCCCATGGTATTGGGTATCTCATGGTATTTTCCCATCGTAATTCATCTTTTAAAGGAAGGGATTGTATTATAATATTGAGAAAATATCTATATGATTGTCTGAAAGAGACTGTGAGAGAGTGAAGAGGAAGTTGCAATGGATGTGATAGAGGTTGTATCCCTTCATTTTGTTGGATTATATAATAGAAAGAATTGGCAATTTATGTTTGTACATAACCCATCTTGGGTGAACCACGTTATATTGGTGTCTCTCTTGTATTGTATATATGTGTTTTGTGTTTGTATATTTTTTATGTTATTTCGTTGTGATCATGTTTTTCTAACACCCTCTCCCTCTCGTCATCCCTCAATAACTTTATCCCTATCCCTCCCTCCCCAACTATCACTATCCCCCTCTTTCTCTCTTTGTCCCTTACTCCTCCACCTACACCTAACTCCCATCCCTCTCTCACTCCTAGAAGTGACTCAAACCCCCCACCTCTTTCTCTCACACTTTAACTACCCCTAAGCCACCCTCTCTCTCCCTAACCCCACTCATACTCTCCCTTCCCATAAACACCCCATCGACCCCCCCTCTCCCCCTACTCTTCCTACCCCTAACCCACCTCTCTCTCCCACTTAATACCCCTCCCCATATCACTTACCTAACCCTCACCCTTTTCTCTCTCTCCCCAACCCGTTAACACCCCCCTCTCCCTTTCACATTCTCACTACCACTAACCCACCACTCTCTCTCCCTAACCCCCTCCTACTCTCCCTACCTATAATTGTTGGAAGAAGTTGTCATTGATGTCAAAAGGGTGAAGAGATATGTGGTGTCAAGTTGATAATGATGTTGTGGTTGTAGTCATGAGATAAATTGTTTGGGAATGAATCCTTGGATCCCCTAAAGAAGAACCTAAGGAATCTCTTGATCACAAGTGTGTATAAATCCAAAGCGGCCCCCTTATGGTGTAGCGGTTGTACATGGCACTAACGAGAAGACACTTTGAGTTACATTAGAGGAAATTTGGGGTCTAAAATGGGCCTTATAAGAAAACGCGCAAACAATCAATTTTGTGAGTTGGAATTCATGAACCAATAGAATTTCAATAAAATGAGTCAACCATAATGGTTGAATTGACATATTTGTCATAAAAGAAAACCACTTTTTTTGTTCGTATTTTCGACATATCTCCCTGTGTTTTTCTTCAAATTTCGAGCGGGAGAGCTGGTTGGGTGCAGAATTAAATTACGCATCCAACGAGCTCTCTCGCTCAGAATTTGAATAAAACCACAGGGAGATATGTCGAAAATACAAACAAAAAAAGTAGTTTTTTTCATTCTTCCTCCAAAATTAATAACTATTATTTTATTATTTTAACTATTATTTTCCTTAGGAGGCCCATTTTAGACCCCAAATTTCCTCTAATATACATAAGTGGTATAAATCCCTAGAGAATCCCCTACTGATCAGGAGGTTGTGTAGTGTAAAGGAGTCCCTAAAGTGTCCTAAAGAAGTGTGAAGAATTTCCTAAATAAATGACTTTGGGTCACATTACCATGGTGATGGATCGCATGACCATTATGCTAGTTCACATGAATATGATGATAATAAGAGTAAAAAAAATTGTAAAGGTGTTCCTAAGTAATGTCAGTAAGAAACGTGAAGAAATTTTGAAAGTAGTGGTGTTGGGTCTACCTGGCTAGAAGGATTGGTCCATATGACTATGAGAAGTAGCCCCTAAAGTATAAGGATTGGTCCACAAGGAAATGTTGAAATAAAAGGTGAAGAAACCCATAAAAATGGTATTTGGTCCAATTGCCCATGAGTTTGAGGTTGCATGACCCATGGTGGAGAAGGACCTAAAGAGTCCCCAAAGTTGGTTCGAAGCAAGTTGGTGTGAAGCTTGAAGTACCCCCAAAATAATAATGCTTGGTCCACATGACCTCGAAATTTGTGGTACTTGAGCCCATTAGACCACTTGAAGTAACAAGTGTCCCCACAAGAAATAATGGCATATCCCCAAGTATGATGATCTGTTCAAACCCTAGGGCCCCCTTTAGAGAAGATATGGAGTGATATTGAATTTTGACATGAAGTGTCATGATGGAATATCGAGGTGGGGTACTAACCCTTGAGACCCCCTTAAAATATGGAGATCCACAAATTAAGGATGTGTCTAAGGAGACACTAGTAGAAGCTACTAGATCACGATGAAGTGTATATATATAAGTACAAACATTTCATTTAATCATCAATCAAATCTCAAATTAATGTAACAAAAATTATTGTACCTTATAGTTTGATTGTCATAAATGACCAACTTCAATATTTGAGGAAACGAAATACCTATCAAATCATGAATCAAGATTTGGGATTATTTACTTGGTTGATTAGAAAGAGGAACTTCCTTAATGATGGAAGGGACTTTCACTGGACTTTCACTTGAGACCAACCATCAACATCAACTTTCTCATTATAAATATGCATACGTCATTTTTGCTTATTACTCTTATTCTCATGAGAATATTTTTCATCATAGCTCTAGCCAGGACCATTGAGTTGATGTTCCACCATTTCAACCCAAGTCAACTTGTGGAACTTTAGGGGTGGCTAGGTTGCTAGGGATCCACGATATTTGGGTAGGAACATGGAATTAAAAATTAAAAATATGAGTGGAATCCACCCAAATAACACTGTGGTTCATCTCTTATTGGGATTTCATTTCCTCCTTAAGACTAATGATAAGCATTGATTGAAAGAGCTTAGTTATTTGTTTTGAAATCATCAGATTTTATTGAACCTAGATCTTAGCATTTACAACATGATTCCAAATTGGAATAGTTAGCTTTTGGAAAATTACAATGAAAATTATAGTGGATTATATACTTTTAAGTTAATAGTATAACAATGAGTTAGGTATTACTTTTGGGTAAATAAAGGATAGTTGATGTGTGTATGATTACAATAAAAAATATATTAGATTGTGTTCTTTTAAGTTAATATTGGAACAATGAGTTAGACATTAGTTTTTTAATGAATGCATATTAATAAATAATAGTGTAAATTGCTAAGTACAATTAGGTAAAGGAAATATTTATGCATTGCTTACACTTAGGTTATTTGTGAATCATTAAGGATTGGGCCACAAGGGATTTGGTCCCTCTATTGCCTTGATAAATCCAAAGTTAAGATAGATCGCCTTGATAAAGCCAAAGTTAAAATAGATCTATGCTGGTGGTTTTTGAGAGGCATCATATTGTGGAATTGTTAGAAATTGGAAAGTCATAAGTGAGATGTTTTTCCTCTTAATGTGCTTACAGTTACAAGATCCTTCATCAAAGACATATTGATGCTAGTTACTCTTAACCTTAAACCTTAAAATTTGCAATTTGATTAAAACAAAAGTCAACTTGTACAATCACGAAAAACATATTGGTTTCCACTTTCTAAGAAATAAAATAACTTTTTTACTTCATCCTAGTGTTTTCCATAGGACCATTGGGTCCACTAAAGAGGTTATTGGAGAACTCTGTAATTCCTAAGTGGTATTGGTTGTGTTGACTCAATGTTGAATAGTTTTACCCTCTCATTTGTTTGTCCGTCCAAATTTAAATTGTATATGTATAAATTGTGTGTGTTCACACCTATGTAGATCTATCTTCAATATTGTGATTTGGAAATTATAACCAGCCTAGATCCAAATCCTAGGCTCTATTAAGCACCTAAAGGGATCGAATATCTAGATGTGCAAACCTCTTCTTAGGTATTGCACTCAAGGAGCTATCAACTTTGTTGTGTCCTATATATAGCCATTGATTTGATTCAAATCAAAAGACACATATTTTTATTTAAGGTCTACATATAAATTTTTATTTATTAATATTTAATATTATTTATGGTGGACATATAATATTTTTTATTTTGTTAAGAACGAACATTACAACATCTCACCCATGGGTTTTATAGGAGGCCTTGCACATAGTTTTAAAACAATTTTGCAAGGCCCTCCCAAACCATGTACAATAACACCATGGGTTGTTTAGGAGGCATTGCACGTGGTTTTAAAACCATGTGCAAGGCCAACATTTTTTGCGGATAATTCATTTTTTTATACATTCTTTTAGGTAGGAACATTACAACATCTCCCCCATTTTACATTTATTTTGGCGGATAATTAATTTTTTATTTTTTAATGGCCGACAAAATATATTTGTTACTTCTTACTTTTTAGAAGTAAAAAGTAACGTTACAAGATCTCCCCCATACTGGGTTGTAGATCGCAAATATCACACCTATGTTGATCTATCTTTAGTATTGTGATTTGTATCTTTATTATTTTTTTAATTCCTCTTTCTACTCTTAAATTAAGAAATAGAATAGTTCTAGGTTGGTTTTAAAATAGGTTCATAACCTTGGCTTAGTGAAAGGTTGCTATCATGTTCATTAATGAAAGAAAATACTCATTAATAACACTATGTTGTTAAAAATATATCAGTCAAAAATGATTATCGAGTAGAAAATGCACTTAGTAATATGTGAAAAGAAAAAATTTCACAAAAAATAATATAAAGTAAATATATAAAAACTATTTTAAAACTTTTAATAAATGTTTATTATTTTCTTTAATTTTATTAATATTATCTTTTGCTACTCGCACACTATCTTTATTATAAAATATATAATTTGCCCAAATAAAAAAATTTAAAAAATGGTTAAAAGATATGTAATAAAGAATTGCTTGACCAATCTTTATTATGAAATATATAATTTGCCCAAATAAAAAATTAAAAAAAAATGCTCAAAAGATATGTAATAAAGAATTGCTTGACCAAGCTGTTGAAGAAAAAAAAAGTGTTAAATGATATGCAATATGTAAATGAATTGCTTGACCAGCATGTTGAAGCATATGTAAATGAGAAATGTATTTTCGCGTGAACATTGTTTAATATATTCTTTTGGGAAACATTGCAGCATATGATGAAGCAAAGGTAAACGAGAAATGTTTTCTCAATACACTTTGTTTTGAACCTGAGCATTGTTTTTCAAATGAACAAAGTTCATTTGTTTTAAACATAATAAATGTTTTTCCAATGAATTTTGTTGATGTTTAAAGTTTTAAACATTAGAAGTTTTTTTTCAATGAACTCTGCTTTGAAGATATTTTAGGCAACATTGTAACACTGTAACTTGATAAGGAAGAAATGCGTCTTCAATTTATTTTGAAACTCATGCTTCAATAGCAAAGCCACTCTCTCCTATTATAGTAATTTATTCCAACATCCTGTTAAGAAAAAAAAAATTGTACAGACAAATTAATTAAGAAAAAATTCTGGTAAAGATAAAATCCATAAACAACTTACAATGTCAAATCAAATGCCAGTGCCAGTTCTTTCCATTTTCAATGCGCAATCGAATCAATTTTACGAAACTCACTTTTAACTAGTTTTGTCACACCAAAAATATTTTATTAGTACATTGTATTATATGGAGCGCCTTATATACTGGACAAACTTTCTCTCAGGAGGGGAGCCTGTCAAATGGGCACCCTTGGATCTGTCATCAGACGGTGCCCATTTGACAGGCTCCCCTCCCGAGGGAAAGTCTGTCCAGTAAATAAGGATTGCCGTATCTAAATAGGCCTTACACTTTGGCAGGTTATATA
>LPNX010629439.1:2725-12871 GCA_001517045.1 Pseudotsuga menziesii
TAAGCTAATCATGTGAGACGTGGTGTATGAATACTATCAATTGAGATAGTGTGACAATCATAATGAAAGTGTATTTGATTATAATTAATAAGATTCAAAATAAGGAAATAAGGTTCTAAGTGGTGGTTAGTTGAATAAGTTATGATTTAAAGTGAGAATTTTATAAGAAATATGATAAGGGTAATTCAATAAGAGCAATATTCCCTTGCATTAACTAAATTGTGAGTGGTAATAAAGTAAGAGTAGGCACATATTAAGTGATTGCGAGCCATGAGTATATGTACCTAATATAGTGATGATCTTGGGAAATTATAAGAAATTCATAAGAATTTTAACACAATCATCAGCTTAATTGAATTAAAGTGATTGTTATGAACTTGTAATAATATTAAACATATTAATTTTAAATACATTCCCTTCAACATGTAGGATTATATTAAGGAGATTACAATGTAAATGAAGGTTTCTTTAAAATAAAACAATAATAATAAGCATGCGTTTAGAGAGAGTGAGGATGTACAAATACAAAAGTATACTATGATAAATATTAGTAAATACATTTACGACCTTGAGAGTGGGAACACAATTATCTATCAAATTCTTAAATGATTTAAGAAGTAATGATTTCCATCTGGATTATGTTAAATTGAAAAGAGGAGAACAATAAATGAAGTTCATAAGATTTGCATTTTGATAATATATGGTCATGAAACCTTGTAAACGATAATAGTTCTCCTAATTTAATGATTGTTACAATACTTTGGTTGTCATGGATACAATTTGCTCATTACCACTAAGAAAATAATAATTGTGTTCTCCTAAGAGAGGTATGTCAACCTCAAAGATCCTTGGTAGTTGTGTGTTGAGTGAATCAAATTATGAGTTCCAAGCCCTCCATTTTAAATTGTTGGTTATTTCATGCTAAGTTGGATCAATATGAACTTCTGTTAAAATAATAAATAAAACTTCATTGTGTGATATGGAAACCTATCAAGATAATGTAACTTAAAGGATATTGTTAAAAGTTAAAAGTAGGATGCTAACATGGATAGCACATGATTATAAACTTTAGGGATTCTTAATATAAAATTGTGATTCAATAGAAAGAATTGATCGAAATGTTCTTTAATTATTAAAACAGATATCATGGGATACAATAAGTAAAACTATAGGATAACATCGACGGGTTGGTCAAATTAAAGCTTAGTGGGAGAGGTATACCCCAAGTTCTACTACCTAGGACGACAAAAAGACTATGCATTGATACTTTCCTCGGTATTTTGACCATAACTTCGGGACGAAGTTTCATGAAGGGTGGGTGTATGTAATGCCCCATATTTCGACAAACTCCTTTTAGTACTAGCCAGTTGTCTCCTTAGAGAATGTTGCAGGTTTGATAGTTGTTTTTAAACCTAGATTTCTGTAATGCCCCATATTTCGACCAGGCTTATTTATGAGTTAGATAAACTGCACTTTATTGCTTATTACCTTTTTGTACTTTGCTCATCTGAGTAACTTTACTTATGGCGTGATGCGACCAAGATTATGATGTTACTATGTTTATTAGGGCATTGTGATTATGATGTTACTATGTTTATGATGTCACCACGATTATTATGTTGCTACATTTATGCGGTTATGATGTGTTTATTATCATAGAATTACTGTATTTTATGATGATAGTATATGTTGAAATGTTTTCATTTATCAAATGTGAAACCTATGATGCGGAATGTGAATACCATGTTACGATGTGGCCAATTGAATTATTATATGTCATGTGTACCTATCATGAATGAAATGTTCACATGAAATAATAACGAGGATGATGATGTGATCAACTAATTATCAAGTGAAATAACTTGTTATACATGTGTATTTGTGAAGTAATAACCCACAGGACATTGGCACTATGTGATAGTGGAATACTTGATATGATATGTGGAATACTAACTTGCTACGCAGTAAACCTTAGCGGAAAAAACAAAAAAGATTATACGATGACACAATCCAATATTCCTGATAGCAGCAAAGTATGTTTTTGATAGGGTATATAGACCCGGGATGTTGAGAGGGATGGATGTGTTCCACCCTATGTTTTTATAATACCCGAGGTCATGGGAGGGTCGTGCTGAGACACACTCCCCATGTTGTTGTGATGACGATGGTCGGGTACCCGAGGTTGTGGGAGGGCCGTGCTGAGACACCCTCCCCAAGTTGTTGTGATGACGACAGTTAGATGCCTGCTATGAGAGGCTAGGTCCGCTAGGTTAGCCAACGCTACCGCTCTTAGGTTCTTTGTGGTTCAGCCAATGTAGCTGACATCCACTTTGTACTAGCAGAGGAGGGATAGGGAGGATGCGGACGTAGGTTAGGATGGGAGGATATGTTAGTTAATATTGTGAGAGTGTGTATTCCTTGATCTTGAGTTAGTGGTAGTAGGTACCATTCCACATGATTGATTAATTAAAATAAATATACACATAAAGATAAGGATATGAATATTAAAGGGGTTAACTATTAAATAATTGAGGACGCTAAGATAATTATGTTATGTTTATGTATGTGTTCTACTTGCATGAATGAGTATTATTAGTAAAGAACAGGTATGACTAGGCTATATGATGTTTTCTTATAGTACATTTCTGACCTGTGCATGCACTGGCCACGCATGCACACTTTTCACATGTACACTACTATCAATAAACAAATAAGTAATAGGTTGAATAATCATATAAGTTGTAGTAGGTAAATATGATGATTATATATATTAATCAAATTCATATAATGGATGTTTAGTTATTGGATATGTGTAAGAATAAATCAATTAAAACTAATAATTAATGGTATGTAAACATGGTAATAAGAAATTAAAAGAAGTACAATCAATATGAAGTATTGTTAATGAATATTAACTTTGGAAATATATATTGTTGAACTATTAATCGTGATTAATTAAACCGTTAAATGTACCTCGAGTATTGATAAAAGTGTACTATATTATTCCTAGGGTACTTAGCAATTAAACAAATAAATATTGACAATAGTATTTACCTCAATTATTATTAATTATTATTATTATTATTAATTATTGCTATTACTATTAATATTATTACTATTACTACTATGTTATAATTAAACTGCAATATATTTTTCCATTACAAAATTCATGAATCTAAATCTCCTCTTACCAGGTTTAATATTATAAAAGTGATTGATCGAAAACCTTGTAAAAGTATTATTAGCTATTAAATGTACCGAGTAAGTTAAGGTAGGATTCATTAAATAAATATATCAATAAAATCATTGACATGTCAGATTTAGAATCGTAAGTTTACATTTTTGTAAATTAATAAATCTGCCACTTCAAATTTAGAAGAGTCAAGAGGATAATTATTTAATTGTTATTTTATTTAACATATTAAATAAAGGATAAGTTAATAATGGATCCACCTCCTCGGGAAGATCCTAATTGAAGGCTTCAAGAACCATTATATGATATACATTCAATCTATTAAATTCAAACTTAATTATTCCCAATACCATTGAACTTCTCTAGAAATAGAAGAACAAGAGAAATAATATTTTATTTTGAATGAGATTGTAAAGCGAGCCATAGTAATGAATGTTTGGGAGGGAGGTGGATTAAGAGGGAAGGAGATTCAAGGTAGAAAATTATATATAAGGAGGAGCTTGCGGAGGATTGAAGGGGGGGCTTCTAGTGGGAAAAGAAGGGAGGAAAACCTGAGGAGGGGGTTAACTCAGGGATGGAGAGAAGGTGGGAAACTCAAAGAATTAAGAGAAATTGAAAAATGGAGATCGAACTATGAATGAAGGATCGAGGGATCTGAACTATGGAATTCTGCTATCTGGCTTATTGGATTGTGGGCTCGGGGGCTAGGAAATCCGTCGATTTCCTAGGGCCAGCATGATGAGCTGGTTGGTAGGGTGGTTTATCTAGTTTGGTTGCTAAGGTTTTCCAAGAAGCAACAAAGGAGCCTTCCAGAAATAAGCAACTACAGAAGCCTAAGGAATCCTACTGCAATCTACAAAAACAAACAGGTATTCTACTTTATCAAAACTCTGTATATTTCATTAGAGAAAAATCTAGAGGAAAAATGCGTTTATTTTATTTTATTCTGGTTGATTTCCTAATGCAGTTAAAATTATGAAAAAAATTAAAATGGGATTCTAGAATTGTCAAGTTAAACTTATGCATATATATTCTAAACAAAACTATTGAGAAAATTTTTAAATTCTGGTATTATTGACTAAGTAACTCTTTAGAGCTAGATAAATACAAGTAGGAAATGACAGATCTTAAGTTTCCATATTAAAAGGATGGGCACTACATTCACCCCAGTTAAAGCCTGAATTCCCCAAATATTTTAGTTTCCATATCCATAATCAAGTTGCGTATGTGGTCTAGGGTTTCGTCACAAAAAGGGCCCTCCAAGTTGATGTTGTCTTATTCTTTCCCATGGGAAGTCATTTCCAAAATATTACGATGATACCAAGCTAGTAAAATTCCTCCCTAGGATTTGGGATGCTGAACAGTGGAATTCCTGATCCATGCTTCCACCTAGATGATGTCCGAATACACCAAGCCAATCTGAACTTATAAGAAATGGGAGCCAATTGATGGTCTTATGGGCCACTATGTGAGAATTCCATAATGCCTTTCTACACATTGAGAGACTATCTTGAAGTTATTCATGCTATAAATCCTTCCCTAGAAGTGCAGATCTTTCTAATTCCCAAACTATGTATGTTGCGACATGGTGAAGTTTTCTTGGTGGTCTCTTTAGGATACGATCCATGTGAATGTCACCATGGAGGAGCAACACATTATGTATTTTAGATATTTAATATCATCTTGCATCCATAATATATATATGAGTGACTATTTTTTACCTCAGGGGGTTGTGGGGGAGGGGCTTCCACTTGCCCTAACATGTGCACTGTCTCCCATGCTCCTTTTGTCAACTCCATATTAAACACCCACATATGGGATTCTTCAAAATATGTTAAATAGGTACGCAACCATAGATTTAAATGAGATTATAAATTCATTCCATTCTCCATACAAACTTACGACGGTCTCTTTGCAGAAATATCAAAATAGATGAAGCCCTGCCTATGAGACAAGTGGAAAATTTGTTGTTTTTTCACTCTATTAATTTGGATACAAAATCAATTATCTTGGTGTTATTCAAGCTCGGGGTATTGATACTGGGGGATGAATTCACTAATTTTATTTTTTTTTGCATAAGTCTAAGCTATTGCATAGGTATTACATATTTAATCTTACAACAATAAGGGATTGATGGTCTCCTTAATGTTTTATAATGCTCCACAACACTATATGGTATAGGAAATCCCACCAAATATGTCAATATATGTCAATTTTCGTCCTCTTTAAGCCTCTAGTTGAAAAGGAATATTATGCGAAAAACATGGCAGAGTTTGTTTAGAGATTCCAATTCTAGAGAATACAACTTTTCAACATATGCTCCTATAACTTTTATTTATTGAATAAGTTATTAAAATTTTTGAACACGTCAGGTTCTAATTGATTAATATACTAATCCATCTTGATGTTGATTTTGAGTATTTAATATTTTTTAACTTTTGATGGTAAGAGAAACTGCTGGAACAACAACGAACTATGTTCATTGAATATGGAAATATCTAATATTGTAGGTGTAGTTCGGCACCATTTGAAGATACAACAATAAATAAGAGGTGAAAAGTAAGATGCATGACTAAATTTTACGTTACATTAGAGGAAATTTGGGGTCTAAAATGGGCCTTATAAGAAAAAATGCCAAAATAAGTTTTTGTGAGTTGGAATTCAAGAACCAATAGAATTTCAATAAAATAAGTCAACCATAATGGTTGAATTGACATATTGGTCTTTAAAAAAAAACTACTTTTTTTGTTCATATTTTCGACATATCTCATTGTGTTTTTACTCAAATTTCGATCGGGAGAGCTCGTTGGATATGGAATTTGATTCCGCATCCAACGAGTACCCACACTGCATACTTTTGATCGACCTCGCTACCCCAAAAACAAGAAATACCTGAAAAAATGTGATGATGACATCATCATCACATTTTTTCAGGTATTTCTTGTTTTTGGGGTAGCGGGGTCCATCAAAAGTATGCATTCTGGGTACTCGTTGGATGAGGAATCAAATTTTGCATCCAACAAGCTCTCCCAATCGAAATTTGAATAAAAACACAGGGAGATATGTCGAAAATACGAACACAAAAAGTAGTTTTTTCCTTTCTTCCTCCAAAATTAATCAATATTATTTTATTATTTTAACTATTATTTTATTATTTTCCTTAGGAGGCCCATTTTAGACCCCAAAATTCCTCTAATGCAACCTTTACTAATTAAAGAGACATTATGAATGATCAAACATGATGTTATATTATAAGAATCTTCCATCAATTTTTTTATTTTACTTTATAGAAATTATGTTTATACAAATCTTCCACTACACCATAAAGATTGATTACATTATCAAAAATTTGCATTGGATTCTCCAACTAACTCGCACATTATCATAATGCTTCCTTGATTTTTTTATTCTAACATACACCCTTGTAGTAACCTTCGGATCCTCACCCATTTGCACTTGAAAACTCTTTGAAGAATCAGAATTTATATCCTAATCAAAATATGGCCATGTAAGTACATTTTCCTCTTTTTAATGATTATCAAAATTATATATTCCATCACCAATAGCTGATAATGAATGATTAAATTACGTGATCACATAAGAATATGCATTATGAATTAGAGTTTGGAAAACATAAAATGATTTTCAACACATAACTAGACATAATTCACAACCCTAGTGTAAAATACCGTTCCATATCTTTTATAATATTCAAGACAATGTGACATTGTTTGACACCCATATTTTTCAATTGCAAGACCTTGAGAATTTCATGGTGAGAAAATATCAGAATCCCTTCTATCTTACAACACTAGAAGAGACAATAATAAATCCATCCAAACCGTGATTTATTATCTCTTAGCATCACCAAATATGAGGTTTCCATCAAAATAGTATAGCACTTAACTTCTTTCCTGTTGATGTATATGTAACTTCGGAATGTATTCTTGTATGTATCTTATGTATTGTAATTCGATGTTTATTCTAGGATGTTTCTATTATGTATTTGAGTCATGTGGTCATGCCCCGATGTTTCGATCGGGAGGATTAATAATGTAATCAAGTCATATCAAGTCATTAGGTAAGTCCCCACAGTTTCGGGGCACTTGAGTTATTATACACTAATTAAGGTGTAGGCTCGAGTAGTAATTATTAGGTTGAGCCTACGTGTGAAAAGGAAATTCAAGTGAACGGATGAATATAAATAGAGAGTGAGAGTCTCTCTATTTATCACATTGTGAAACACATCATTCACTCTCTTAAGTGAGGCGCACTTGTGGAGGAGGAAATATACTGGGCCTAGAAGGCCACTGCTGTTGGGAGATCTCTTACTGTTTTGGTGCTGATCTTATCTTAGAGGAAGTTGCGGGGTTTTCTCCTTTATTGTTTCCCGAGGAAAATCTCTTTATGTCTCTTGTCTCTTGTGATGTGCTTATGTTTTATTGCTGTGCTTGTTATTCTCTCAGTGAAAAGATCCTAAGATCATAATGCTAGCTTAAATGTGATGAAAAACTAACATGGTATCAGAGCTAACCTGAGAAGAAGACGTTGTGCAGCTACAGGAACTAGGGCTTCCTATTTTGTGGATCTTTCTCCATAGATTTTCAGCAAAAGTATGCTAAGATGACTCCCCATTGAAGGGTGCATCTTTCTATCGATGCGGAATTCAATCTCAAGCATTTTCAGTTTCGATGTGGAAATTAGGACTTTTTACAGAAGAGGAATTTTTGAGGGAGACCAGCATAGGGTTGTTATCCTCATAAAAACCTAAGTTTAGAGACCTGGATCAATAAATTTGGTTGGGTGAAACTTTGGGAAATTCAAACCCTAGTTTGACACTGAGCTAGGAGAAACCCTAAATACTAAAACTGCTAAGTTTTGGTACAGTCGCTATATTCCGAGATTGGAGAAGTCTTAGAAGCTAAAAATTGTAGGGGCCGAATATAAAATCCTGATGAATCCTGTATCCAAAAATCAGAATTATATTCACTGTACTCTACGAGATATGATCTATCCAAGTTAGGGTTCCATCCTCTTCCAGAATTCATCCCTAAACATGACATTTGGGGAGATCTGCAATATATTGAGATAAAGAGGTACAAATGGAATTCTTGAAGATGTTACAGAAAGGGAATGAACTGTACTTTCATTGATCTGAATATCAGACTTAGAAGATGAACCAGTGACACATGGCATGCTGTACAACTTCGCTGTTCTGAATAGTCCTGTAACAGGTCACATTGGGAAAAGGATCATAAATCCCAAATGGTGAAACAAATTCTGATAAAAACTATGGTGTTGAATCAGGGACCTGTGAGGTTACCTTATTATGAAATTTCAGACACAAAGGAGCATTAATTTTGAAGATATCATAGAAACAGTAACAGGCATTTCTGCAGAAGAAATTGGAAAATTAGGGCTTCCTGTTCCGGGAGCTTCCCTCCACTATTTTTAGAAAAGGAGTACATTGGACAGCTCCATTTGAAGAGATCTATCTGTTTATCCAATTAGATCTGAAAGATTCCAAATTTTGAAAATTAGGGTTTCTGTGACAAACCCTAGATCAGCGAACTCCACGACAAGGACGGACACCTCAAATCGGTAAGATCTAATCCTTTGCTATTTCCATTTGAGGTTCTCATTTCAATATGATATATCACATCAGCTTGGTGACAAGATTGGGGAAGTTGACAACTTACAAGCCTGGAAGTATCTGATCTCTCTGAAGAAACTGGATTGGACACCTACCTGAGTATAGAGGTTCCAGTTTCAGAGGGAGACGAGGTTAGAAGCCTTTCACAAGAAGAACTTGGTCAAGGCCAAAGAAGACATCATTCTCATGTTGCAGAGGATGATGAACCATCCAGAAAGAGATCCAGATATGAAAGTGAAGATTCTTCAAGCAAGGATGAATATGTTCTGATATCAGCTCTCATAGGTAACATTACTCATGGAAGTGATGGTTGGCTTATAAACAGTGGGGCTTCCAAACATATGACAGGATTCAAGGAATCCTTTGTAAGACTGTCAGAACATGAATCACCTCACAAGGTGAAACTAAGAGATGACTACCAATATCCAATAAAAGGTAGTGGGGAATCTTCATACAAGCTAGACTCTGGTAAGTCTCTAACAATGAAAGAATTATTGTTTGTGCTAGGATTGAAGAAGAACCTTCTCTCCATTTCGGCATTGATCCAAAAGGAATGCGGGCTGCATTGAGAGATGGTCAAGTCATCATATGGCCAAAAGGAATGACTATCGATGATGTGGTAGTGATTGAATAATAAGAATGAGGCTTGTACAAATTGAAGGGATATCCAGAACAAGCCTTGATCCATGACACAGTAGAGCCAAATGAGCTTTGGCATTACAGAGCACTACCTTTTGCAAGCAAAGCTGTTGAAGGTCTTCCAGAATTTCAAGCTATTTGAAGGGAAGAACAAAATCAGAATATGACTTAAAGAAACCAGTTGAAGAATGTGAAGATCCAGAATGCAGAGACCATGCAGTCATAAGAGTCTCTCAAATCAAAGAACAACTTGAAGCGGTAAAATAAAAAGTGAAGAATGCAAAAGTGGTGATGGCCACCTTGAATGGCCTCCCAGGATCGTGGAATTCATTCAAGGAATGTGTTCCAGAAGGAAGTGATTACTTTCAGCAAACTTTGGGAAGAAGAAGAAGCTTGAATCATAATAAGAGAAGAGAAGAGGAGAGCAATTGAAGATCAAGATATCGCCATCCAAAGAAGATCTCTCAATCAATGAGGAATATGAAGAACTCAACTCTTTAAGAACTTCTTATCCACCTTAGCTTTTGGATAAGAAATGATGCTATTATGAATGAAGAAGAGGATGAAGCTGAAGGCTCAAGAAGGAGTCTACCCTCAAAACAAATAAAGATAAGTATTCAATTGTCATTTCATTATATTATTTTGTTATGCATTTGTTTAT
>LPNX010629452.1:0-44593 GCA_001517045.1 Pseudotsuga menziesii
TTATTGGCCATCTAACCAAACAATGTATAGACTTGTCCCCAATCCTACATCTTTCACAATTTCTATCTATGTCTTCCACAAAAACACTGAATTCCTTTTCATCTAACATTTCACCCTCAACCATGTCATCCTCACGGACATTAACTATGATCCCTTTGGAAATGCGCATGCTTGTTCTTATGCATTCATGTGTAAGAGAAACCTTTTTACATGTGAATGTAATCCTATCTTGGGGAGTATTTACTGGATGATCATGACAATGAGGTTCCAAATCTGATTCTGGCCAAATCTCATAAGATCTTAGTGCACCCCCTAGTGTATTCTCAAATCCTGTTGGATGTGGCAAAAGAGCATCATGTTTTAACACTTTCTCAATGTTAACCAGTATGGATCCCTTTTTTACCATCCTTACATGCACCTTATGACCAATATTTGTATTGAATATGGAGCCTTCACCCACCTTCAATCCACATTGCAAAAGATCTACCTTGTCTCCAATAGAAAATGCAGAAGAGGCATTTGCACCTACACAGAAAATTAAACAAACTTAGTATTTGCTCAAAAAAAACAAGCAATGTACTATCAAAAACACTTAACATGTGCTTCAAGATTTTAATTTACCTTTGTTATGCCTCAAATATATGATCTTCCATGGATGTAAGTCCCCTTCATCAACATCTTCCACAATCAAATGTGGTTCAATGACATCAATTATCAAAACCATAACATATCCTACATTAAGCCTTTGTCCACCATAATGAGTTGTAGTCTCTGTAGATTCAACCTTTCCTAATCCAACAACTTGACCATTAATTAGGAGGTCATATAGTCTCCTCTTGTCAAAATTATATTTTTCATTGTAACTCCTCCCAATTTCTGTAACACATTTGAATTGTAGTTTGTAATTAAGGTTAAGCCATATGAAATGTATGTTCAAAAAATTAATATAGTTGCAATAATTCAAAACAATAGGGTAGCCCTTTTGTATGCGACGAGACATTGTTCCCCTACATCTTGTGCATGCTTGCAAAAAGGAATTTACATATAAATTACACAAAATATATATGAAGAGATAACAATAAGAGATCCAAGCATTATTAGAGAATGATAGATGTCAACTCCAATAAAACCACCAAATTCCTATTTGACTTTGGACATGGGACTTATATTATTGATATATGTGTATGAATGTGCTGGAAATATAGCTAGAGTTAGCTCTTCGTTCTTAAAATGTTGCACATTGAATGAAAAGTAATGTGTATTAGTTTTAATTATGTAGTTTTTCATCTAACAAAATCACATTGTCATCAATCACATTACACCATGTTGGAAATCTAGCTGTGTTAGTTTTCATAATGTAGTTTTTCATCTAACAAAATCACATTGTCATCAATCACATTACACCATGATGGAAATCTAGCTGTGTTAGTTTTCATAATGTAGTTTTTCATTTAACAAAATCACACTGTCATCAATCACATTACACCATGATGAAAATCTAGCTGTAATTAGCTTTCATTCATAAAACATTGCATGGTGACTAAAAGCTAATTTGTGTTAGTTTTAATATGGTAGTTTTCTATTTAACACAACCACATTGTTATCAAATACATTACACCATAATGAAAATATAATGGAGTTAGCTTCCTTCTAACAACATGGCATGGTAAGTGAAACCTAACATGCGATTGTTTTCATAAGGAAGTTTTCCATCTAACACAACTACATTGTCATCAATCACATTGTACTATGATGGAAATCTAGCTGAAGTTAGTTTTCATTCTTAAAACATTGCACGGTTAGTGAAAGCTAAAGTGTGTTATTTTTCATAAGGTAATTTTTCATCTGACACAACCACATTGTCATCAATTAGTTTTTCATCTGACACAACCATATTGTCATCAATTACATAGCACCATGATGAAAATCTAGCTACAGTTAACTTTCATTCTTAAAACATTGCACCGTGAGTAAAAGGTAACGTGTGTTAGTTTTTCATAATGCAGTTTTAAATCTAAGACAACCACATTGTCATCAATCACATTGCACCATGATGGAAATGTAGCTGGAGTTGGATTTCATTCTTAAAACATTGCACGATGAGTGAAAGCTGATGTGTGTTAGTTTTCATAATGTAGCTTTCTATTTAAAACAACCACATTGTCATCAAATATATCACACCATGATGGAGATATAGCTGGAGTTATCTTTTATTTTAACATGTCATGATGAGAGAAAACTAATGTGTGTTAGCTTTCATAAGTTAGTTTTTCATTTACCACAACCACATTGTCATCAATCACATTGTACCATAATGGATATCTAGTTGGAATTAGCTTTTGTCCTTAACTCATTGCACGGTGAGTGAAATCTAATGTGTGTTAGCTTTCATAATGTAGTTTTCCATCTAGCACAACCACATTGTTATCAATCACAATTCACCATGATGGAAATCTAGTTGGAGTTAGCTTTTGTTCTTAAGACATTGCACGATGAGTAAAAGATAATGTGTGTTAGCTGTCATAAATTAGTTTTCCATCTAACACGGTCATATTGTCCTCAAATACATTACACCATGATGGAAATCTAGCTGGAGTTAGCTTTCCTTCTAACAACATGGAATTATGAGTGAAAGAAAATGTTTGTTAGTTCATTGCACCTTGATGGAAAGCTAGCTGGAGTTAGCTTTTGTTCTTAAAACATTGTAGGGTTGAGTGAAAGTTAATGTGTGTTAGTTTTCGAAATGTAGCTTTCTATCTAAAACAATCACATTGTCATCAAATACATAACATGATGATGAAAATCTATCTATAATTAGCTTAATTTTTAGCAATGTGTTAGCTTTCATTCTTAAAGCATTGTACGGTGAATGAAAGCCTAATGTGTGTTAGCTCATTGCACCAAGATGGAAATCTAGTTAGTGTTAGCTTTTGTTTTTAAAACATTGCACGGTGAGTGAAATTTAATGTGTGTTAGAATTCATAAGGTAGTTTTCTATCTAAAAGAGTCACATTGTTATCAAATACATAACACCATGACGAAAATCTAGTTGAAGTTAGCTTTAGTCCTTAAATCATTGTACGATGATTGACATCTAATGTGTTAGCTTTCATAATGTAGTTTCCATCTAACACAACCAGGTTGTCATCAATCACAATGCACCATGATAGAAATATAGTTGTTGTTAGCTTTCATAAGTTAGTTTTCCATCTAACACAACCACATTGTCATCAAATACATTACACCATGATGGAAGTCTAGTTGAAGTTAGCTTTGCTCCTAGCAACATAGCCGGATTAGTTTTCTATCTAACATAATCACATTGTCACATTGCACCGTGATGGAAATCTAGCTGGAGTTAGCTTTTGACCTTAAATCGTTGCATGATGAGTGAAATATAATGTGTGTTCGCTTTTATAATGTAGTTTTCCATTTAACACAGCCAAATTGTCATAAATCAAAATGCACTATGTTGAAAATCTTTCTAGAGTTAGCTTTTGTTCTTAAAACGTTACACAGTGAGTAATAGCGAATGTGCGTTAACTTTCATAAGGTAGTTTTTCATCTAACATAGCCACATTGTCATCAAATACATTACATCATGATGCAAATATACCTAGAATTAGATTTCCTTCTAACAACATGGCACGATGAGTGAAAGCTAATGTGTGTTAGCTTACATAAGGTAGTTTTTCATCTAACACAACCACATCATCATCGATCTCATTGCTCCGTGATGGAATTATAGCTGGAGTTACCTTTCATCCTTAAATCATTGCACGATGAGTGAAACACAATCTATGTTAGCTTTCATAATGTAGTTTTTCATCTAGCACAATCATATTGTCATCAATCATAATGCACCATGATTAAAATGTAGCTAGAGTTAGCTTTCGTTTTTAAAACATTGCACTGTGAGTAAAGAAAATGTATGTTAAATTGCATTAAGTAGTTTTTTATCTAACACAACCACATTGTCATCAAATACATTACACCATGATGGAAATCTAGCTGGAGTTAGCTTTTCTTTTAACAACACGAAACGATGAGTGAAAGCTAATATGTGTTATCTTTCACAAGGTAGTTTTCCATGTAACACAACCACATTGTCATCAAACACATTACACCGTCTTGGAAATCTGGCTGGAGTTAACTTTCGTCCTTAAATCATTACACAATGAGAGAAATCTAATGTGTGTTAGCATTCATAATGTAGTTTTCCATTTAGCAAAATCACATCATCATCAATCACAATGCATCAAGATGAAAATCTAGCTAGAGTTAGTTTTCCTTCTTAAAACATTGCACGGTGAGTAAACTAATGTATGTTAGCTTTCATAAAGTAGTTTTCCATCTAGCACAGCCACATCGTTATCACATACAATACATCATGATGAAAATCTAGCTAGAGCTAGTTTTCCTTCTAACAACATGGCACTATAAGGGAAAGCTTATGTGTGTTAGCTCATTACACCATGATGGAAATCTAATTGGAATTAGATTTTTTTTTTAACATGGCACAATGAGTTATAGATAATGTGTATTAGCTTTCATAAGGTAGTTTTCCATGTAATACAATCCCATTGTCATCAATCACATTGCGTTGTGTTGGAAATCTAGTTGAAGTTAGCTTTCATCCTTAAATCGTTGCACGGTGAGTGAAATCTAATGTGTGTATGCTTTCATAGTGTAGTTTTCTATCTAACAAATTCACATTGTCATAAATCACAATGCACCATGATAAAAATCTAGCAGTGGTTAGCTTTCGTTCTTAAAACATTGCACAGTAAGTAAAGGCTAATGTTTGTTAGCTTCCATAAGGTAGTTTTTAATCTAACACTGCCACATTGTCTCACTACACCGTGATGGAAATATTGCTGGAGTTATCTTTCAACCTTAAATCATTGCACAATGAGTGAAATCTAATATATGCTACATTTCATAATGTATTTTTTCATTTAGCACAACCACATTGTCATCAATCAAAATGCACCATTTTGGAAATCTAGCTAGAGTTAGTTTTCGTTCTTAAAAAGTTGCACGGTGAGTAATAGCTAATGTGTGTTAACTTTTGTAAAGTAGTTTTCTATCTAACATAGCCACATTTTCATCAAATACATTACACCATGATGCAAACCTAGCTGGAGTTAGCTTTCCTTCTAACATGGCATGGTGAGTGAAAGATAATGTGTGTCAGCTTTCATAAGGTAGTTTTCCATCTAACACAACACATCGTCATTGATCACATTGCACTGTGATGAAAATCTAGCTGGAGTTAGATTTCATCATTAAATAGTTGCATGGTGAGGGAAATCTAATGTGTAAGTTTTCATAGTGTAGTTTTTCATCTAGCACAACCACATTGTCATCAATCACAATGCACCATGATGGAAATATAGCTGGAGTTAGCTTTATTTCTTCAAACATTGCACACTAAGTAAACCTAATGTCTGTTAGCTTTTATAAGGTAGTTTCCATCTAACACAACCACATTGTCATCAAATACAGTACACCATAATGGAAATCTAGCTAGAGTTAGTTTTCCTTCTAACAACATGGCACTGTAAGAGAAAACTTATGTGTGTTAGCTCATTACACCATGATAGAAATCTAGCTGGAGTTAGCTTTAATTTTAACAACAGGGGACAATGAGTGAAAACTAATGTGTGTTATCTATCATAAGGTAGTTTTTCATGTAACACAACCACATTGTCATCAATCACATTGCACCGTGTTAGAAATATAACTGGAGTTAGCTTTCATCCTTAAATCGTTGCATGATGAGTGAAATCTAATGTGTGTAAGCTTTCATAGTGTATTTTTTCATCTAGCACAACCACATTATCATCAATCACAATGCACCATGATGGAAATCTAGCTGGAGTTAGCTTTCGTTCTTAAAGCATTGGACGGTGAGTAAAGCTAATGTCTATTAGCCTTCATAATGTAGTTTTTCATCTAACACAACCACATTGTCATCAAATACATTACACCATGATGAAAATCTAGTTGGAGTTAGCTTTCCTTCTAACAACATGGCACTATAAATGAAAGCTTATGTGTGTTAGCTCATTACACCATGATGAAAATCTAGTTGGAGTTAGCTTTATTTTAACAACATGGCACAATAAGTGAAAGCTAATGTGTATTACCTTTCATAAGGTAGTTTTTCATCTAATACAACCACATTGTGACATTGTACCATGATGGAAATCTAGCTAGAGTTAGCTTTCAACATTAAATCTTTATACGGTGAGTGAAATCTAATGTGTGTTAACTTTCATAATGTAGTTTTCTATATAACACAACCACACTGTCATTAATCAAAATGCACCATTTTGGAAATCTAGCTAGAGTTAGCTTTCGTTCTTAAAACGTTGCATGGTGAGTAATAACTAATGTGTGTTAGCTTTTGTAAGTTAGTTTTCTATCTAACACAGCCACAATGTCATCAAATACATTACACCATGATGCAAATCTAGCTGGAGTTAGCTTTCCTTCTAACAACATGGCACAATGAGTGAAAGATAATGTGTGTTAGCTTTCATAGCGTAGTTTTCCATCTAACACAACACATCGTCATTGATCACATTGCACCGTGATGGAAATCAAGCTAGAGTTAGCTTTCGTCCTTAAATCATTGCATGATGAGTGAAATCTAATGTGTGTTAGATTTTATAATGTTGCTTTTCATCTAGCACAACCACATTGTCATCAATCACAATGCACACTGATGGAAATATAGATAGAGTTAGTTTTTGTTCTTAAAACATTGTAGGGTCAGTAAAGCTAATGTATGTTAGCTTTCATAAGGTAATTTTCCATCTAACATAGCCACATTGTTTTTTTTTTACTAAAACATAGGGGTAGATTAGATTGATTTCGGTAAAATAGCTACCGCGGGCTTTAACATAGTTACAGTGCTTCATAGCTGAGCTAAATAAAAAAGAATCTAGGTATCCAAAGCTCCAAATGGATTGATTATAGAAAAATTAAGGCAGCAAAGAAACTATGGCAGAGATGAAGAGAAGGAAGCAGCATGAAATAAGGGACTACAGACGCCCATCATTGTGCTTTTCATTTGCCAATTTTGGCCATCAATTTGGAGACAGCAGTTTCCAGTGCACTAATGCGTTTTCCAAAGTCTCCTTGGATATTTGCAGCATCTTTGAAGATGGTGCGAGTCTCTTCTTTAAAGTCTTCTAAATTCTCTGTTGAGGCCTCATGATCTGCTCGAAGTTTCCTTAAATCTTCATTGAGAAGGTCCCACGTTTTCTCTCCTGCTTTGGTTGTTTCTTGCAGGAGCTTGTCCTGATTGTCCAAACATGCTCTGAGTCTTCCCATAGAGGTCTCTAGTGAATCGATTCACTACTACATTTCGACCAAAAATCCGACGGCCGTATTGTTGGATTTTCGACACTTCCCTGTCGCATGTACGACACTATGATTTTTTTTAAGCGTCGGTGGATTTTTGTCGATTATCCGACATCTTTCCAATCCGTCGATTAAGCGACTGTTTAGTTTACCGTCGGTTAAATGTAAATCGTTGGTTATCTGACACTTACAGGCCATCGCTTCTACATCATGGTTGTCGGTTCTACACCTACAGGCGTCGCTTAACCGACGGAGTATGAAAATGTAAGCATCGGTTAAGAGACGGTTACGAAATTTTTAAAAAAATATTTACACCTATATGCGTCGCTTAACGGATAGAGTATGAAATACAGGCGTCTCTTAACCGACGGTATTGTATTTTTTTTTTTAAATCACCTACAGGCCGTCGCTTAACCGACGGCTATAAGCATTTTAAAAAAAAAATTTACAAATGTCAGATTAGCCTAAAAGAGCATTGTAGAGTTGATAATTCGCTCCAACTATTGGAAGGCTTATCAGAGGGAATGGTCCTTAATCACAGATTTATATGTGTCAACTATTTTCTTAAAAGATAAAAACAAATGAACTAGTTTACAAAATATGAAATGCCAATAACAATATTGATCTTCTCCTTAATTTTATGATAACATAGAACAACAAAAATGAAGACACGTGATTCTATTCTTGTAAAAGATTAGACAAAAAGAGAAATACAAGAATCAACCTTCTAGTCAAAGGTCTGAGACTACAAATTTACACAAGGACAAACTTTATTAGTAGATGTACACTAAAGAGAACAACTCTAGCTCACTAAATTTTGAACTTGAGTCACCATCATTGCAAGCACTCCACTGTGAAAGATTTGATAAGAAATAGGACATTTGTCTTGTTGGGAATATAATCTTGTTGTCCATATGACGGGAAAGCAAGAATACACTTGGTCAGACTAATAAGTAACGTGTTGGGAATATAATCTTGTTGTCCATATGACAGACAAGCAAACATACACTTGATCAGACTGGTGAGTAACGTGTTAGATATACCCATTATGCAAGCTGTTACTGTCTTTAAAAGGTAGCAATGATTTTGTCCTCGTATATATATTATGTAACACTATGCTCGCTAGAGAAAATGCTTTCAGTAGACAATATCCCTTTTCCATGTTGTACAATAAAATTAAGTCAAACAATCTTAATAAAGAACAAATTTCATATCATTTTCATCAACCACTAATGTCATCCATAACAGAGAAATGTACAAAATATTAAGTCTATTTTAGAACTACTTAGTCATTTTATTGGCCAAAGCAATTCATATTTCTTAAGTCAGCATCAAATGCCAGAAATCCAAATTTATATACATCAGAGGAGACTCTGATCAGAAGAACATGTTTTTGAAATTGTAGCCTGTGAAGAAAGAACTTTATAGAGGACCACAAAGCTATGATTATTATATGTGAGGTATGTTACCAGGAAGGAGAAATGGGAAATGGTAATGAAATAAGAAAAGGTGGGGCAGAGGGTTTAGGGGTATAAAAAATGGTCTCTCTCCTGGCATCTTAGCATATTATGCATATAAGAAATATTTTATTGACTGTGTCTCAATACTTGCTTGAGACAATTCAAAGAGGAGTTTAAGCATGCAAGTATAGCCTATAGGTGTGACATGGGCATGACAAAGAGTTTGGTTGTCAATGATGCACATAAGAATGTTGGGAGGTCCCATAAGACCAAATGAGCATTCACTCAACCCCATGACCCTTTAGAGTAACTAGTTACTACCTCAACATAGTCCTAAGCCCAATAATTTTATTGTAATGTCCTGTGTTTTTTTATTGGCAATTGTGCACAACATGATAGAAGAAGCATTCCACAGGCAAAGTGATTGAATTGATTATAGAAAAGTGAAGAGCAAGTCAAGAGAAAGTCAGTCCGGGAATGGTGAAGACATATCTGGGTGCTGCCTGTCATATCGAGATTCAGATCAGAAAATATTTGGATGTGAGCATTACAAGCAGAACTGCAAATTGAAAGCTGCTTGTTGTAACCAACTTTTTACATGTAGATTCTGCATTTTAGTACCTTGCACCTGCTCACTGGCCCTTTCAAAACTTTGTTAATTGTTATCTCTATTAGAGTGTATGTAGTTCTATTGCTTTTGTAAATTTACTAAATTGGAAGCAAGATGTGAGCCACTAAAACCAGTGAACACCACAAAGTTTGACTCATACTATTAACAGTGAGATAAAGTGAAGCAAGATATGAGCCACTAAAACCAGTGAACACCACAAAGTTTGAATCATACTATTAAGTAGAAGAATGATAGAAAATCCCTACAATATCGAGATGTATAACATTTCATCTTCAGATTGATGAAAGCCTATCAAATTTTCTCAGACCTGATTGTAATGCACCAGCATATCACTCAAGCCAAAAAACCGATACCCATGACATACAGGAAGCATTTTCCATGAAATACTGGAACCACAATCTACCTCAACCCAACTCAAGATGAGCCAAACAACTTCTTTGAAAGATAATAACAGTTAAAAGAAACAAACATTTTAGGGTTTAAAAACAACTTTGCTCCCTGTCCTTCTCACCTAAAACCACTCTTTTACCACCACAAGAATAACCTTGGGACCAAACAAAAGTTTGCCATTGTTAAACATCAAATACTATTATGTGACTTCCTACCCATGTTTGAAAACATCAGCACTCTTTCACCCCATGGAAACAAGTCATCTACACAAAAATCATGATTATTCTCTATGATATAGACTCTAATTGAATCTTCATGCAGTGAGTAAAACAACTCTTGAAAGTGATTAAAAGCTACCCAAATTTGACAGTAATATTTATCTACAGAATTCATCTTTCAATCAGATATCAATATGCTATTGGTAACCAAACAATAACCTTTTCTACTAATGAATAAAGGTTCATTTGCAATTTTGATTTATAGTCTACTGAATAAAAAGTATATTGCACTGACTCCATGAAGATAAAACATTAACCCAACTGTTTCACTGAAAGTACTGGTAAATGCCTCGTAGTCAGCCCTAAGCATCAATTTTACTTTTAGCTTCTGAATCAGCAGGATCCAGTTCCAGTAATACATAAAAGTTTTAAAGTTGTGTGAGATAAGCATACTGAGCAATTGGTATTGTTGCTTAATTGGAAAATTTACTTAGATCGATGCTCACCAAAGAAGTCTTTGAAAATTGAACACAATTTTTGAAATACAAAAGGAAACATTATTTTATCCTCCCATGTTTTTCATATATTTTGTTCAGCACCTCTTTCAAGACATCCCATCCAAGATGGAGCTCTTGGATAGAATTATCAAGCCCACAGTTTTGCACAGCTCCAAAGTTTGGCAACCAAGTTTACTAGAGGACTGGGCCAAGACAGAAGAAGACACAGGCTACTTTGCACTAGAAGTAAAAGAGGAGATAGCACCACCATCATCAACCATGTGAATATATCAACACAGAACCTGAGAATTTCCTCTTTGAATGGCCTGGACTGAACTTAAACAGTTAGAGAACTTCATGGAATATAATTTTGTAAACCATGAGCAGGGTATTGGCATTCCCATTCTGATATGCATTTATTGCACTCTTCTTTACCATGAGCAGTGTGATATGCGTTTATTGCAGATTCTTAGTAGACTGTTATTGGAATTCTCAGTATGATATGCATGTATTGCATTCTTCTTTATAATTTGCTCTGACAAGAGGAGCAATAGTTTTTGATAAAGTTTACATTCATTAATCAACTTGACTCCACATTAATATCTGCTGTAAACATTGTCAAGGCATTATCATGACTGTTAAATTCTTGTGAAATTCTCCTCTACCAAGGCTCTTCTTTTCTCTCCTCAAATATGGTTTGCAGCTCCTTGTATGCTTGCTATAGGATTGTTTCACATTTGAATCAACAAGGAAGCTGTTAATCTCCCTTCAATATCACTTGTTAGACCCAATGTATTTGTACAATGTATCTGGATACTAGGATCTAGAACCTAAAATAAATTGAGATTCATTCTTCAAGGAAATTGACATGCTATTACAATATGTTCCCTGCAACCTCTATCCATAAAGATCCTTGATTTCCTATTGCAGTGGCAGAAGCTTCCTTCACAGGCCTAATTGAAGCGTTAATTACTGACACATAGATTACATCTCCATGGAGTGGAACATGCACCAACAATCTAAGTTCCAAAAGCCATATTGCACCATACATTAAATAAATGAATTGAGGACCAACAACGAATCTCTTCAATCTTCAGAGAATTGCAGCAGTGGTAGTCATTACAAGTTGCAAGACCAAATGGAAATTGTATGTGGAAACTGCATGTACCTGGGGAGCTCCTTAATATCAAAATATTTGGCTGCAGTGTACTTTTATTTCACTTACAAAATGCTAAGCAGTAATTTTGTTACCAAACAATCATGTACATCCCTTGGGACACAACACTATGCAATCTTATGTTCTGGGTTTGGTCACAATAATGAAGCATTTAGTTAATTGAATTCTAGTGCTTTGAAAGTTGTCACTGTCACTCTTTTTATAAAGTATAATTACTCTACAAGAATTAGTTCAATAAAACAATTCCATTTACTTGCAGAACTTGAACTCTTACACTGTATAAAAAGGTTTTTTTTTTGGTATTGGAGACGACTTTGCCTTTGGGAAAGAGGAACCATGGGACCTTGGTCAAATCAAGCCATATAATGGAAGGAAACATGTATGTAGTCAAAATATTAATTTTTTAGGTTTAGTCGCCACATGCCAATGTAACATGGTATGGTTAGGAAGACCTTTGCTTAAATTTGCATAATTATATATATGGGTTTAGGTAGTAAAACCATAATGACTAGTTTATAGTGCTAGGAGATGAAAGTAACTAACAATTTTCCTGTAGCAAGTTAAGTCGCAAGATCCCAACATTTTAAAAGGAGAATGGGTAATCTAACTAGTGCAAGCTACGGGAGGATGCACACACCAGTTCTAATTTCAATTGCTCACTTAAGTTTTGAAAATGTGAGAATAGGTGATTCCCTTGTCCACTAATAATAGGAAGACGCCCACCACTTCAACCAACAACCAAATTAAAAATTAAAAAATAACTTAGAAGAGTTACAAGAATACTCCAAATCTGTAGTGAGAACCAAAAGAAAAGCCTGATACTCTGTTTTCTGGACTTTTACCTGTAATTTGAAAACGCCTTCAGTCCTTCCCTTCATATATCTCTTTGAGCTAAATAATCACTACCTAAGCTTTCTCAGATTGTTTCTTTATTTTATTAATCATGGCATGAACTCCACATCACAATCGAATTCTCCATACTCAAATACTCTGTCTGCTAACAGACCCTGTAGCAAACCCTTACATTTTATAATTGGATTTCTGTATGGAGAATGAAAAGAAACCCTAACAGACCCTGTAGTAAACATATTCACCCTAAAACCAATCTGTCATTCTATTATAAGAAAGCTTAATCCATTTATAATTGTCGTCACAAAGATTATTTGTTTTGAATGAGAACAAAAATAAATGTAGTTTATGAATGAGAATGAAAATAAAGGCCTAGGATGCTTAGCATGAAATTACTAGCCTATGGTCATTAGGCCTCTTCAGGTTTTACTAAGTTGACTTCCATAGGTTTACAAATGACCGAGGATGGATTTGAGCTACTAATAAAAAACAAAATACCAAACTCTAATGCTGTGTACTTTGCCTTGATGTATTTGTAGATAGCAAGGAAATGTGTGCTTCCAACAATTTTTCCTGTAAATTTCAACCCGAACCTTCTCACTGCCATTTTAGAAGTGACAGTTTGAGTATCGTTCTTGGAATGGCATTGATTCTTAACCATTACAAGTCCGAAATATTTTTAGCAGATATAAACCCTTCTAATTGGACCATTGGATTCACAGGGTTTTATCATAATGGGAAGAAATTCTGGCTGTGATGAAACTATGATTAACGATATAGCTAAAGACAATAAAACACTGACATTTGGAAAATAAGCCCATCCTGAAAATCATCTTGTAGCAGAGGTACCATAGATTGGAAAAGGAGACAATCAAATCCTTGGTGTGTTTAGAGGAGTGTGACAGTAAAGAAAATAAGTGATAAGTTGGAGCAGATTTGGAGGATTGGTTCCACTATTTGAAGAATCCTTTTCCAAAGGATAAATTCCAGAAATTTCTTGTGTACTACGCTCAGATATGAAAGCAAGCATCTATCCTTATCGTTGGACCTGTGATTTTTGGCAGCATTCTTGGGTGATATTGGCCTAATGTCTATCTCAGATTTTACAGACATAAAAAATCCAGTTAAATCTCAGGAAAGAAGGCATATTCTCAATAAAAATATAGCCCGCGACATATCCTTGAAGTAGAAAAAGGTCCTAGGTATCTCATCTATGTTCATCTCCAACAGAATCTAAGAAATAACAGAAGCTAAGAAATAACATCTTGAATGCTCTGATGTATTTGGGTAGTTTTGGCATATGGTCATATTATACTTCCATCCCTGTTTGAAACTTTGAACATCCCACTTCATATTACAGGTCTTAGTCGTGATAGAAAGAATAGGCCGAATCCTTTTTCAGAGGTGATATATGCAATGCTTGAAGAGTTTCCCTTAGTTGTTACTTCACATAGAGAGATCTCTAATGTATGTTTGATGTGCTTTACTGATGAAACCTTCTAATTGGACCATTGGATGGACAGGGTTTTATCATAATGGGAAGAAATTCTGGCTGTGATGAGCTAAGAGAAAATATGACAAAGAGCACAATAGCACAATAATTTGCTTATAGAGCCTGAAATTTGCACGTTTTCTGCTATTTCTGAAGAGAAGCCTCCGACCCCTCATGGATCATAATAATTATGACCATGAAAACATCAAAAGACGTTATCAACAGCTTCTTATCTTAATTCATAGCACACAGGTAAAGAATGCCCCCAAGTATTATAAAATGAGTGCACAACACAACATAGAGGCTGAGTGTTTTCCAACCATACCTTGAAGAGAGATTGTTCCAACAAATTTGCAAATTCAGTGCCCTCAAATGTGCCCCAAAACCTCGACCTCCACCAGCGATTCTGTGTACCTGAGCTTCTCTTCTCCTTGCCCGCATTCTATTTGAACATTGTAACCAAAATAGGGCACACCCATACCCACACCCACACCCAGGATCGTAACGTTGCAATCCAGAGGAAAAAGGAAACGTGTTGTGCCAAAAAAAACTGTATCTTGCATCTGAAAAGCAGCTCGGATTAGTAGTTAACCCGTCGATGTGGCAGCTCGAAGGAAACCCATATATTTTTCCCGGTAGTTAATTTGGTATTTTTTTTGGCTTTTTCCAAAAAAACATTATCAACGTAAAAAGTTCATGAAATAGTTGTCACAACATAGTCCTATAAAAAAAATAGGTCCTTCAATGTGGCAGCTCAAAGTTAGCCCATATATTTTTTTGGGCAAATTTCAGTTAATTTGATATTTTTTTTTGCTTTTTTGGAAAAAATATTTCCGAGGTAAAACGTTTATAAAATAGTTGTCACAACATAGTGATATCCAAAAAATAGGATGTATACATTTGTTTGGTGCTTAATTTGACTAGAAACCTAGGCTATGTAGTAAGGGATCTTTTGAGGTTTTCATATAATTTACCTAACATTCTAAACTTTGGTGTAGATTCTATGGATACTTTTGTGGTGGTGATATTTAGTCATTCAAATCTCCCATGTGGCATGGTAGCTATGGTGAAGTGGTGGTGATATTTAGTCATTCAAATCTCTCATGTGGTGTGGTAGCTATGAAGGAATGTGCATTAATGTTGGGATTTGGGTGCAATCATTGTTGCATGGGAATGATTACATAGAGTTGATAGATGATTCAACTACAAATTATAATGTTATTTGGTAGATCGCATTTATCACCCAACCAGGCATAGAACACTACCATCTATTCCCCTATGGAACTCTTAAAGCTTTCACTTCATTTATTTGAGAGTTAAACATGAATGCTCAAGGCTTTGAGGACCTTTCCCCACGAGTTGGTATGATTGGGAGTAGTATGGATCTCACTTTCGTGTGTGGATTCCTTTACACTGTGGAGTACTTTCTTGATATTGTTCAAGTTTACTTCATCCATGGACCTCAGAATATGAATCAAAACTATACTTCGTAGGCTATGACATGGTGGCATGATCAATATTCTCTATTATAATGATAGGGATGGGGATATTATTGAAGTTGATTCCAACACAAATACTTGCTATTGGACCAATAGGTGAATTTGTAACATCAATGAGGACTTAATCTTGCCACTTTTTTATGAAGGCCTACGTGTACCCTTGGATTACAAGGAACCTAAAATGATGCAGGTCACCTCAGTGCTAAATGCAATCACAGTGAGAGGATGGGGTAGTAGATCATTTTTCATTAATAGTTCATGCTCCATCAACAGTGAGAGGATGGACTCCAAAGTTGTTCATGCTCCATGTTAAGCCATGATTTCTTTCCCATGCCACTTTCCTTATTAATGCTTGCTTATAGTAGTGTTCTCTTTCCTTGTTTATTTTTTTGTTCTATTGTTCTTAAACTACTTGGGATCATCTCTTTCAAGAATACAGATCCCATTACAAGAATGGAATACTTGCTAGATCTACCCATTTCATGAACATAAGAAACTTCCATAACACAACTCTTAGTTTTGGCCATGTGCATTCAATGTGTTCTACAACATATCATTGGCGATATACCTCAAGTTTGTGGCACTAACAATGGGAAATAAGAAGCAACCAATGCTCATGGGGTGGTCATATGTTGAAAGTGTAAATACATTTCCACCAAGACATTGAACTCAAGTGACTTCACTATATCCACTTTTTTTTCATTTGTTAGTGTCTCTTCAACAATGAACTTCTTCCATATTGAACCTATCATTCTATATTTTTTTCATGGTCATCGCAGCAGGGTGATGTATCCAATATGAATTATGCAATTGTCACCCCTATGTATACTTCTTCAAATGATGCATTCTGCTAGCATAAATTGATAAACATGATCTAAGTTGGGAGAGGAAGCTCTTCCCCTTCATTTACACCGTGGAGTCCTTTCTTGAAATTGTTCAAGTTTACTTCATCCACGGACCTCATAATGGAAATCAACACTATAGTTCCTAGGATATGACATGGTGGTATGATCAATATTCTCTATTATAGTGATAGGCATGGGGATATTATTGAAGTTGATTCCAACACAAATCCTTGTTGTTGGACCAATAGGTGAATTTGTAACACCAATGAGGACTTAATCTTGCCACTTTTTTATGGAGGCCTACTTGTACCCTTGGACTACAAGGAATCTAAAATGATCAGTGAGGGGGGAATTATAAAGTGGTATCAAGTATGGTAGTTTGAGTTTACTACTATATATATCAGTACCATTCACTACCCTATACTTGAAATTTGTGTAACGAAACCTAGACTTTACACTAATGTTCCCCTAAACCTAATAGTATGGTAGTTTGAGTTTACTACTATTTATATCAGTACCATTCACTACCCTATACTTCAAATTTGTGTAACAAAACCTAGACTGCTAGTATGATTGCTAACAAGGGATATGTCTATTGTTCTTAGAATTCATAAAAGAGCATGCAATACACAGACAGAGTCACTAGTTCTGATACCACTAGAAAGTCACCTAATTAGATTTGGTTGATTTTTTATTTATTTGATGATGAGTTTTTGGTTTATGTCTTTTGTTAAACACTTTGTCAACATTGCACTAATACCACTTTTTCAACTAAATGGAGGACTTCGTATGATAGGAATGCTAGGCTATGACATTGAAGGACAAGGTAATGTAAAGAAATAGCTTAGCAAAGGTTTGTCTTTTTGGTTTTATAGTAAAATAAAGGTTGATGGGAGGACCAAAAAGACTAATTCCAATCCAACAAAGGGAAATGAAATCAAGGGGCGAGTCCAAGAGAGGACAAGATCATTAATGTTTAGGGAAATTAGGGTTTCATACACATACCATAATGAAACCCTAACATGGTGAAAAATGAATGTAGAAATTATCTAGGAGGGCCTAAGAAAGTACCACATCAAAACATCCTCCATGAATAATGTGTAGGAAACCTCCAAATGTGAAACATCCTCCACAAATAATGTGTAGGAAACCTCCAAATGTGGGTGCTTTCTCCAAATGGGGCTTAACAAATCTTCATATGTATGGTGAATCTACAGACTGGGTTCATAACAATACATGGACTTGACCGATGGATGGGAACATCAATGGTTTTATCATTAGAGGATTCACTTCCTCATTTCATGAAGGAAGGTGAAATCAAAAATGTTTGAGTAGTTAGGTTCACTGCACTGGGTGCACTACAGACTGGGTTCATAAGAATACAAACACTTGACCGATGGATGGGAACACCAATGGTTTTATATAGGATTCACTTCCTCATTTCATAAAGGAAGGCGAAATAAAAAATGTCCGAGTGGTTAGGTTCATTGCACTAGGTGCACTACAGACTGGGTTCATAAGAATATAGACACTTGACTGATGGATGGGAACACCAATGGTTTTATAGAGGATTCACTTCCTCATTTCATAAAGGAAGGAAAAATAAAAAATGTACGATTGGTTAGGTTCAATTCATTGGGTGCAAATTTTTCATTTTGATAGCTTAGAGCATCTTGGTCAACTTACTGTTTAGGTTTCTACAAAGGTAGCACTCCAATGAGATAGCTCCAATAAAAAAGAAAAGATGGTGAACCCACCCTATATATTGGGTTTGACCCTCCTACATCCAACTAAATGTGAAACATACTCCACAAATAATGTGTAGGAGACTTCAAAATGAGGGCGTTAGCTCCAAATGGGGCTTAACAAATCTCCATATGTGGAACACTCCTCCAAAAGTAGAGAAAACCCTCTAAATATGAACACTACATCAAAGATAGCATGAAATGATGTGGAAAACACACCCCAATAATGAACACACACCAAGAAAATCCCAAAAAGGCATGAAAAAAACCCTAGAAAGGTGGACACTACCTCAAAAAAAGCATAAATTTTGCCTCAAATGTGAACGGCCTCGATCAAATGAGCTCAAAAAAGGCTGATAAATCCATCAAATATGGCATGGCAAGGCAATCAAACCATCCAATAGTGAGCACCCCCTTAAACAAGGGCTACATGAGCATGAAAGAAACCTCCAACATGGACACTCCTCAAAACAAGGCATGGATGAATGATAAATCAATCTCCAAAGAAGGGAACTATCTTCTTTGACTACACCAAGGGTCAAGACTCAACATATGTTCAAATGATTCCCACATATCAACCAACTCCTCAAGTCGAGTACAAGGGCTAGATCCATGAAACAAGGGGCTAATTTGCTAAACCTTCAATCAAAGGCTCGTTTCTTAATAGGTCATCAAACTTTAAAAGTAGGAAACGACCTCAAGGTATGTGCAACGAGTACCCACATGAAAGATGCTCACATACTAGCTAATGATATTTCATCTACTTGGAACGATGCCTACTCTTTGAGCTGCCACATCGACGGACCTGTTTCTTTGATAGAACTGTGTTGTGACAACTATTTTATAAACTTTTTACCTTGGTAATGTTTTTTCGGAAAAAGCCAAAAAAATACCAAATTAACTGCCGGGCAAAATATATGGGTTGCCTTCGAGCTGCCACATCGATGGGTTAACTACTGATGCAAGATGAGGAAAAATATATGGGTTGCCTCCGAGCTACCACATCGATGGGTTAACTACTGATCCAAGTTGCTTTTCAGCTGCAAGATACAGTTTTTTTTGGCACAGCACGTTTCCTTTTTCCTCTGGATTGCAACGTTACGATCTTGGGTGTGGGTGTGCCCTATTTTGGTTACAATGTTCAAATATGTCACGTCCCCATCCCTTGGAATAGTGAAGAGGACACGACGAGCAGACCAATCACAACAGCAAAGGGGAAAATAGCCCATGAACATCAATCAATGCTGAGAATTAAGAGCTTAAACAGACATAACAGAGATGCATAAATCTTTGTTCATACAGCGGAAGCAAACATACATGAACATTCCAGCATTGAAAAATAATTCATTAAACATCAATGTATAATTGCAGAGATGAAATATAGACAGCAGGCTTATCTTTTGGTGACGAATCCACCCGCAACCAGCTACATCGCTGCAACGTTCCACCCAACCATAGGCCAGCTTGCTCATTAATCTCTCAGCAACGCTGCCACCCCCGAGCTGGGCATGATTCCTTCAGGATAAGGGTCAATTGCAGGCTTACATATAGCCAAGGGGACATAAAGCAACCAAACCATACATTGCTGGGTTTAACAGGCCTTCACAGCTTGGCCAAGCCAGCACATCCCAAGGGGACAACCACTGCATACCAGCAGCAAAACAACCCTTCACAGCCCTATGAAGAAGGCAAAACCACCAGGGAGAATCCCAAACAGAAGGTGTGCACAACACAAGCCCACAAGGCCTCTCAGAGTTGGTTTTGGCCCTAACGTGGACAAAACAACTCAGCTGCAACCCAATTCCACAATGAAGGATAACAACAACCACAGTCCCAAAACAGGGAAAATACTCAGCCAACAGCACTCCGGCATAGCTATGGGAGACTCAAATACAGCCCATAGAAGAAAAACGGCTCACCACAATACCCAGTGGCCCAAAATCGCAGTTGGACACCACAGCCAACAAAAACGTGGGTGAAACTAGCAGCAACCCAAAACGTGGGTTAAAACCATGGCCAGCAAAACATGGGGAAACAACAGCCCCAAGACAAAACCATGAGCACGGCTCTCACCTCTCCATGTGCGCCCCAAACAGGAGAATACCTGGGCGTGGGTAAACAATCTGACCCAGGAAGGAAAAGAACAGACAATGGAGGCCCTGCGTGAGGAAAAGTAGCTCCGTTTTTGCCCATGGATGCACCATTAACAGGAAGGACGCGAATTTGCAGGTCGTGGGTGCTCAGTAACTCGTGGGGGAGAGGAAGAAAACCTGCGTGAGACCAAAAACGCCCCCCCCCCACCCCTGTGCGTGAGGAACCAACCGACCAAAATCAGGGTGAGAGTGTCCACTGACCAGGGAAGAGTGCGTGAGGGAGAAGAATGGGCAGACGTGGGTGGAGTGTGGATGTGGGTATGGAGCTGACAGCCTGCCACAACCACCACCACTTCAGCAATAACTCTCCCCCAACCACCAACTGGAGCATTGAAGAGGTTGACAAGGTTGGATGAGGCAAAAAGGTGACAAACAACAAGGTAGTAAAACATGGGTTTTTCCCCCATATCCAAGGTTTGACATCCCCCACCCCTTATCCTTTGGAATCCATGCCCTTTTCATTCAACGTTGCACTGCCGTAGCTGGTTGTGGTTTTAGTTTTATTTGATGTGCGGTTTTACATGATGCCACATTAAAATGTGCCGGATAGCACTACATTCCATCGGCAATTATCCCCATTGCCGAAACATACACAACCAAATCGATGGTGGGGATTTTGCCTTGAGCTCCTCACCACGATTAATTACAATATATACATCATGCAAACGGGGTCAAAATCGGGGACATGACAAAATATAATGCGGGCAAGGAGAAGAGCAGCTCAGGTACACAGAATCGTTGGTGGAGGTTGAGGTTTTGGGGAATAGTCGAGGGCACTGAATTTGCAAATTTGTTGGAACAATCTCTCTTCAAGGTATGGTTGGAAAACACTCAGCCTCTATGTTGTGTTGTGCACTCATTTTATAATACTTGGGGGCATTCTTTACCTGTGTGCTATGAATTAAGCTAAGAAGCTGTTGATAACAACTTTTGATGTTTTCATGGTCATAATTATTATGATCCGTGAGGGTTCGGAGGCTTCTCTTCAGAAATAGCAGAAAACGTGCAAATTTCAGGCTCTATAAGCAAATTATTGTGCTATTGTGCTCTTTGTCATATTTTCTCTTAGCTCATCACAGTCAGAAATTATTCCCATTATGATAAAACCCTGTCCATCCAATGGTCCAATTAGAAGGGTTCATCAGTAAAGCACATCAAACATACATTAGATATCTCTCTATGTGAAGTAACAACTAGGGAAACTCTTCAAGCATTGCATATATCACCTCTGAAAAAGGATTCGACCTATTCTTTCTATCACGACTAAGACCTGTAATATGAAGTGGGATGTTCAAAGTTTCAAACAGAGATGGAAGTATAATATGACCATATGCCAAGACTTCCCAAATACATCAGAGCATTCAAGATGTTATTTCTTAGCTTCTGTTATTTCTTAGATTCTGTTGGAGATGAACATAGATGAGATACCTAGGACCTTTTTCTACTTCAAGGATATGTCGCAGGATATATTTTCATTGAGAATATGCCTTCTTTCCTGAGCTTTAACTGGATTTTTTATGTCTATAAAATCTGAGACAGACATTAGGCCAATATCACCCAATAATACTGCCAAAATTCACAGGTCCAACGATAAGGATAGATTCTTTCTTTCATATCTGAGCGTAGTACACAAGAAATTTCTGGAATTTATCCTTTGGACAAGGATTCTTCAAATCGTGAACCAATCCTCCAACTGTGCTCCAACTTATCACTTATTTTCTTTACTGTCACACTCCTCTAAACACACCAAGGATTTGATTGTCTCCTTTTCCAATCTATGGTACCTCTGCTACAAGATGATTTTCAGGATGGGCTTATTTTCAAAATGTCGGGGTTTTATTGTCTTTAGCTATATCCTTAATCATAGTTTCATCACAGCCAGAATTTATTCCCATTATGATAAAACCCTGTCCATCCAATGGTCCAATTAGAAGGGTTTATATCTGCTAAAAATATTTCTGACTTGTAATGGTTAAGAATCAATGACAGTCCAAGAACAAAACTCAAACTGCCACTTCTAAAATGGCAGTGAGAATGTTTGGGTTGAAATTTACAGGAAAAATTGTTGGAAGCACACATTTCCTTGCTATCTGCAAATACATCAAGGCAGAGTACACAACATTAGAGTTTGGTCTTTTGTTTTTTATTAGTAGCTTAAATCCATCCTTGGTCATTTGTAAACCTATGGAAGTCAACTTAGTAAAACCTGAAGAGGCCTAATGACCATAGGTTAGTAATTTCATGCTGAGCATCGTAGGCCTTTATTTTCGTTCTCATTCAAAACAAATAAGCTTTGTGACGACAATTATAAAGGGATTAAGCTTTCTTATAATAGAATGACAGATTGGTTTTAGGGTGAATATGTTTACTACAGGGTCTGTTAGGGTTTCTTTTCATTCTCCATACAGAAATCCAATTATGAAATGTAAGGGTTTGCTACAGCGTCTATTAGCAGACAGAGTATTTGAGTATGGAGAATTCAATTGTGATGTGGAGTTCATGCCATGATTAATACAATAAAGAAACAATTTGAGAAATATTAGGTAGTGATTATTTAGCTCAAAGAGATATATGAAGGGAAGGACTGAAGGCGTTTTCAAATTGCAGGTAAAAGTCCAGAAAACAGAGTATCATGATTTTCTTTTGGTTCTCACTACAGATTTGGAGTATTCTTGTAACTCTTCTAAGTTCTTTTTTAATTTTTAATTTGGTTGTTGGTTGAAGTGGTGGGCGTCTTCCTATTATTAGTGGACAAGGGAATCACCTATTCTCACATTTTCAAAACTGAAGTGAGCAATTGAAATTAGAACTGGTGTGTGCATCCTCCCATAGCTTGCACTAGTTAGATTACCCATTCTCCTTTTAAAATGTTGGGATATTGTGACTTAACTTGCTACAGGAAACTTGTTAGTTACTTTCATCTCCTAGCACTATAAACTAGTCGTTATGGTTTTACTACCTAAACCCATATATATAATTATGCAAATTTAAGCAAAGGTCTTCCTAACCATACCATGTTACATTGGCATGTGGCGACTAAACCTAAAAAATTAACATTTTGACTACATACATGTTTCCTTCCATTATAGAGCTTGATTTGACCAAGGTCCCATGGTGCCTCTTTCCCAAAGGCAAAGTCGTCTCCAATACCAAAAGGAAAACCTTTTTATACAGTGTAAGAGTTCAAGTTCTGCAAGTAAATGGAATTGTTTTATTGAACTAATTCTTGTAGAGTAATTATACTTTATAAAAAGAGTGATAGTGACAACATTCAAAGCACTAGAATTCAATTAATTAAATGCTTCATTATTGTGACCAAACCCAGAACATAAGATTGCATAGTGTCGTGTCCCAAGGGACATACATGATTGTTTGGTAACAAAATTACTGCTTAGCATTTTGTAAGTGAAATAAAAGTACACTGCAGCCAAATATTTTGATATTAAGGATCTCCCCAGGTACATGCAGTTTCCACATACAATTTCCATTTGGCCTTGCAACTTGTAATGACTACCACTGTTGCAAGTCTTCGAAGATTGAAGAGATTCGTTGTTGGTCCTCAATTCATTTATTTGATGTATGGTGCAATATGGCTTTTGGAACTTAGATTGTCGGTGCATGTTCCACTCCATGGAGATGTAATCGATGTGTCAGTAATTGACGCTTCAATTAGGCTTGTGAAGGCAGCTTTTGCCACTGCAATAGGAAATCAAGGATCTTTATGGACAGAGGTTGCAGGGAACATATTGTAATAGCATGTCGATTTCCTTGAAGACTGAAGCTCAATTTATTTTAGGTTCTATATCCTGGTATCCAGATACATTGTACAAATGCATTGGGTCTAACAAGTGATATTGAAGGGAGATTAACAGCTTCCTTGGTGATTCAAATGTGAAACAATCCTATAGCAAGCATACAAGGAGCTGCAAACCATATTTGAGGAGAGAAAAGAAGAGCCTTGGTAGAGGAGAATTTCACAAGAATTTAACAGTCATGATAATGCCTTGACAATCTTTACATCAAATATTAATGTGGAGTCAAGTTGATCAATGAATGTAAACTTTATCAAAAACTATTGCTCCTCCTGTCAGAGAAAATTATAAAGAAGAATGCAATACATGCATATCATACTGAGAATGCCAATAACAGTCTACTAAGAATATGCAATAAACGCATATCACACTGCTCATTGTAAAGAAGAGTGCAATAAATGCATATCAGAATGGGAATGCCAATACCCTGCTCATTGTTTACAAAATTATCTTCCATGAAGTTCTCTAACTGTTTAAGTTCATTCTAGGCCATTCAAAGAGGACATTCTCAGGTTCTGTGTTGATATATTCACATGGTTGATGATGGTGGTGCTAGCTCCTCTTTTACTTCTAGTGCAAAGTAGCCTGTCATTAGAGGAATTTTGGGGTCTAAAATGGGCCTCCTAAGGAAAATAATAAAATAATAGTTAAAATAATAAAATAATAGTTAAAATAATAAAATAATATTGATTAATTTTGGAGGAAGAAAGAAAAAAACTACTTTTTGTGTTCGTATTTTCGACATATCTCCTTGTGTTTTTACTCAAATTTCGATCAGGAGAGCTCGTTGGATGCGGAATTTGATTCTGCATCCAATGAGTACCCACATTGCATACTTTTGATGGACCCCGCTACCCCAAAAGCAAGAAATACCTGAAAAAACATGATGATGACATCATCATCATGTTTTTTTAGGTATTTCTTTCTTTTGGGGTAGCGAGATCCATCAAAAGTATGTAGTGTGGGTACTCGTTGGATGTAGAATCAAATTCCGCATCCAACGAGCTCTCCTAATCGAAATCTGAGTAAAAACACAATGAGATATGTCGAAAATACGAACAAAAAAAGTAGTTTTTTTTAATGACAAATATGTCAATTCAACCATTATGGTTGACTTATTTTATTGAAATTCTATTGGTTCTTGAATTCCAACTCACAAAAACTTATTTTGGCACGTTTTCTTATAAGGCCCATTTTAGGCCCCAAATTTCCTCTAATGGTCTTCTTCTGTCTTGGCCCAGTCCTCTAGTAAACTTGGTTGCCAAACTTTGGAGCTGTGCAAAACTGTGGGCTTGATAATGCTATCCAAGAGCTCCATCTTGGATGGGATGTCTTGAAATAGGTTTTGAACAAAATATATGAAAAACATGGGAGGATAAAATAATGTTTCCTTTTGTATTTCAAAAATTGTGTTCAATTTTCAAAGACTTCTTTGGTGAGCATTGATCTAAGTAAATTTTCCAATTAAGCAACAGTACCAACTGCTCCGTATGCTTATCTCACACAACTTTAAATTTTTTCTGTATTATTGGAACTGGATCCTGCTGATTCAGAAGCTAAAAGTAAAATTGATGCTTAGGGCTGACTACGAGGCATTTACCAGTACTTTCAGTGAAACAATTTGGTTAATGTTTTATCTTCGTGGAGTCAGTGCAATATACTTTTTATTCAGTAGACTATAAATCAAAATTGCAAATGAACCTTTATTCATTGGTAGAAAAGGTTATTGTTTGGTTACCAATAGCATATTGATATCTGATTGAAAGATGAATTCTGTAGATAAATATTACTATCAAATTTGGGTAGATTTTAATCACTTTCAGGAGTTGTTTTACTCACTACATGAAGATTCAATTAGAGTCTATGTCATAGAGAATAATCATGATTTTTGTGTAGATGACTTGTTTCCATGGGGTGAAAAAGTGCTGATGTTTTCAAACATGGGTAGGAAGTCACATAATAGTATTTGATGTTTAACAATGGCAAAATTTTGTTTGGTCCCAAGGTTAGTCTTGTGGTGGTAAAAGAGTGGTTTTAGGTGAGAAGGACAGGGAGCAAAGTTGTTTTTAGACCCTAAAATGTTTATTGCTTTTAACTGTTATTATCTTTCAAAGAAGTTGTTTGGCTCATCTTGAGTTGGGTTGAGGTAGATTGTGGTTCTAGTATTTCATGGAAAATGCTTCCTGTATGTCATGGGTATCGGTTTTTTGGCTTGAGTGATATGCTGGTGCATTACAATCAGGTCTGAGAAAATTTGATAGGCTTTCATCAATCTGAAGATGAAATGTTATACATCTTGAGATTGTAGGGATTTTCTGTCATTCTTCTACTTAATAGTATGAGTCAAACTTTGTGGTGTTCACTGGTTTTAGTGGCTCATATCTTGCTTCACTTTATCTCACTGTTAATAGTATGAGTCAAACTTTGTGGTGTTCACTTGTTTTAGTGGCTCACATCTTGCTTCCAATTTAGTAAATTTACAAAAGCAATAGAAATACATACACTCTAATAGAGATAACAATTAACAAAGTTTGGAAAGGGCCAGTGAGCAGGTGCAAGGTACTAAAAGGTAGAATCTACATGTGAAAAGTTGGTTACAACAAGCATCTTTCAATTTACAGTTTCGCTTGTAATGCTCACATCCAAATATTTTCTGATCTGAATCTCGATATGACAGGAAGCACCCAGGTATTTCTTCACCATTCCCAGACTAACTTGCTCTTTACTTTCTCTTCACTTTTCTATAATCAATTCAATCACTTTGCCTGTGGAATGCTTCTTCTATCATGTTGTGCACAATTTCCAATAAGAAAACACAAGACATTACAATAAAATTATTGGGCTTAGGACTATGTTGAGGTAGTAACTAGTCACTCTAAAGGGTCATGGGGTTGAGTGAATGCTCATTTGGTATTATGGGACCTCCCAACATTCTTATGTGCATCACTGACAACCAAACTCTTTGTCATGCCCATGTCACACCTATAGGCTATAATTTCATGCTTAAACTCATCTTTGAATTGTCTCAAGCAAGTATTGAGACACAGTCAATAAATTATTTCTTATATGCATAATATGCTAAGATGCTAGGAGAGAGACCATTTTTTATACCCCTAAACCCTCTGCCCCACCTTTTATTATTTCATTACCATTTCCCATTTCTCCTTCCTAGTAACATACCTCACATATAATAATCATAGCTTTTTGGTCCTCTATAAAGTTCTTACTTCACAGGATACAATTTCAAAAACATGTTCTTCTGATCGGAGTCTCCTCTGATGTATATGAATTTGGATTTCTGGCATTTGATGCTGACTTAAGAAATATGAATTTCTTTGGCCAATAAAATGACTAAGTAGTTCTAAAATAGACTTAATATTTTGTACATTGCTCTGTTATGGATGAGATTAGTGGTTGAGGAAAATGATATGAAATTTGTTCTTTATTAAGATTGTTTGACTTAATTTTATTGTACATCATGGAAAAGGGATATTGTCTACTGAAAGCATTTTCTCTAGCGAGCATAGTGTTACATAATATATATACGAGGACAAAATCATTGCTACCTTTTAAAGACAGTAACAGCTTGCATAATGGGTATATCTAACATGTTACTCACCAGTATGACCAAGTGTATGTTTGCTTGTCTGTCATATGGACAACAATATTATATTCCCAACACATTACTTATTAGTCTGACCAAGTGTATTCTTGCTTTCCCGTCATATGGACAACAAGATTATATTCCCAACAAGACAATTGTCCTATTTCTTATCAAATCTTTCACAGTGGAGTGCTTGCAATGATGGTGACTCAAGTTCAAAATTTAGTGAGCTAGAGTTGTTCTCTTTACTGGTACATCTACTAATAAAGTTTGTCCTTGTGTAAATTTGTAGTCTCAGACCTTCGACTAGAAGGTTGATTCTTGTATTTCTCTTTTTGTCTAATCTTTTACAAGAAAAGAATCACGTGTCTTCATTTTTGTTGTTCTATGTTATCATAAAATTAAGGAGAAGATCAATATTGTTATTGGCATTTCATATTTTGTAAACTAGTTCATTTGTTTTTATCTTTTAAGAAAATAGTTGACACACATAAATATGTGATTAAGGACCATTCCCTTCGATAAGCCTTCCAACACTTGGAGCGAATTATCAACTCTACAATGCTCTTTTAGGCTAATCTGGCATTTGTAATTTTTTTTTTAAACATTTATAGCCATCAGTTAAGCGACGACCTGTAGGTGATTTTTTTTTTTTAAATACAATACCGTCGGTTAAGAGACGCCTATATTTCATACTCTGTCAGTTAAGTGACACCTATAGGTGTAAATATTTATAAAAAAAATTTGTAACAGTCTCTTAACCGACGCTTACATTTTCATACTCCGTTGGTTAAGCGACACCTGTAGGTGTAGAACCGACGGCCATGCTGTAGAAGCGATGGCATGTAAGTGTCGGATAACCGATGATTTACATTTAACTGACGGTAAACTGAATGGTCGCTTAACCGACGGATTGGAAATATGTCGGATAACCGACGAAAATCCATCGACGCTTAAAAAAAATCATAGTGTCATACATGCGATAGGGAAGTGTCGAAAATCCGACAATACGACCATTATATTTTTGGTCGAAATGTAGTAGTGAATCGATTCGCTAGAGACCTCTATGGGAAGACTCAGAGCATGTCTAGACAATCAGGACAAGCTCCTGCAAGCAACAACCAAAGCAGGAGAGCAAAACTGGGACCTTCTCAACGAATATTTAAGAAAGCTTCGAGCAGATCATGAGGCCTCAACAGAGAATTTAGAAGACTTCAAAGAAGAGACTTGCACCAGCTTCAAAGACGCTGCAAATATCCAAGGAGACTTTGGAAAACGCATCAGTGCACTATTAACTGTTGTCTCCAAATTGATGGCCAAAATTGGCAAATGAAAAGCACAATGATGGGTGTCTGTAGTCCCTTATTTCATGCTGCTTCCTTCTCTTCATCTCTGCCATAGTTTCTTTGCTGCCTTAATTTTTCTGTAATCAAGCCGTTTGGAGCTTTGGATACCTAGATCCTTTTTGATTTAGCTCAGCTATGAAGCACTGTAACTATGTTAAAGCCTGCGGTAGCTATTTTACCGAAATCAATCTAATCTACCCCTATGTTTTAGTAAAAAAAAAAACAATGTGGCTGTGTTAGATGGAAAACTACCTTATGAAAGCTAACATACATTAGCTTTACTGACCCTACAATGTTTTAAGAACAAAAACTAACTCTAGCTAGATTTTCATCATTGTGCATTGTGATTGATGACAATGTGGTTGTGCTAGATGAAAATCTACATTATAAAATCTAACACACATTAGATTTCACTCATCGTGTAATGATTTAAGGACGAAAGCTAACTCTAGCTTGATTTTCATCACAGTGCAATGTGATCAATGATGATGTGTTGTGTTAGATGGAAAACTACGTTATAAAATCTAACACACATTATCTTTCACTCATTGTGCCATGTTGTTAGAAGGAAATCTAACTCCAGCTAGATTTGCATCATGGTGTAATGTATTTGATGACATTGTGGCTGTGTTAGATAGAAAACTACCTTACAAAAGCTAACACACATTAGTTATTACTCACCATGCAACATTTTAAGAATGAAAGCTAACTCTAGTTAGATTTCCAAAATGGTGCATTTTGATTAATGACATTGTGGTTGTGTTATATAGAAAACTACATTATGAAAGTTAACACACATTAGATTTCACTCACCGTGTAAAGATTTAATGTTGAAAGCTAACTCCAGCTAGATTTCCATCATGGTGTAATGTCACAATGTGGTTGTGTTAGATGAAAAACTACCTTATGAAAGCTAATACACATTAGCTTTCACTTATCGTGCCATGTTGTTAAAATAAAGCTAACTCCAACTAGATTTTCATCATGGTGTAATGAGCTAACACACATAAGCTTTCATTTATAGTGCCATGTTGTTAGAAGGAAAGCTAACTCCAACTAGATTTTCGTCATGGTGTAATGTATTTGATGACAATGTGGTTGTGTTAGATGAAAAACTACATTATGAAGGCTAATAGACATTAGATTTTCTCACTGTGCAAGGTTTTAAGAATGAAAGCTAACTCCAGATAGATTTCCATCATGGTGTATTGTGATTGATGATAATGTGGTTGTGCTAGATGAAAAAATACACTATGAAAGCTTACACACATTAGATTTCACTCACCATGCAACGATTTAAGGATGAAAGCTAACTCCAGCTAGATTTCTAACACGGTGCAATGTGGTTGATGACAATGTGGTTGTGTTACATGAAAAACTACCTTATGATAGCTAACACACATTAGTTTTCACTCATTGTTCCCTGTTGTTAAAATGAAAGCTAACTCTAGCTAGATTTCTATCATGGTGTAATGAGCTAATACACATAAGCTTTCCGTTATAGTGCCATGTTGTTAGAAGGAAAGCTAACTCTAGCTAGATTTCCATCATGGTGTACTGTATTTGATGACAATGTGGTTGTGTTAGATGGAAACTACCTTATAAAATCTAATAGACATTAGGTTTACTTAGTGTGCAATGTTTGAAGAACGAAAGTTAACTCCAGCTAGATTTCCATCATGGTGCATTGTGATTGATGACAATGTGGTTGTGCTAGATGAAACACTACACTATGAAATCTTACACATTATATTTTCCTCACCATGCAACTATTTAATGATGAAATCTAACTCTAGCTAGATTTTCAAAACGACGCAATGTTTTTGATGACAATGTGGTTTTATTACATAGAAAACTCCCTTATGAAAGCGAACACACATTAGGTTTCACTAATCATGCCATGTTGTTAAAATAAAAAATAACTCTAGCTAGATTTTCATCATGGTGTAATGAGCTAACACACATAAGCTTTCCCTTATAGTGCCATGTTTTTAGAAGGAAATCTAACTCAAGCTAGATTTCCATCACGGTGTAATGTATTTGATAACAATGTGGCCGTGTTAGATGGAAAACTACCTTATGAAAGCTAGCATACATTAGTTTTACTCATTGTGCAATGTTTTAAGAACAAAAGCTAACTCAAGCTAGATTTTCATCATGGTGCATTGTGATTGATGACAATATGGTTGTGCCAGATGTAAAATAACATTATGAATACTAATATACATTAGATGTCACTTACCGTGCAATGATTTAAGGACGAAATCTAACTCTAGCTAGATTTCCATCACGGTGCAATGTGATCGATGATGATGTGGTTGTGTTAGATGGAAAAGTACCTTATGAAAGCTAACGCACATTAGATTTCACTCATTGTCCAATGTAGTTAGAATAAAAGTTAACTCCAGCTAGATTTCCATCATGGTACATTGTGATTGATGACAATGTGGTCATGCTAGATGGAAAAATACCTGATGAAGACTTACACACATTATATTTCACTCACCGTGGAATGATTTAAATATTAAAGCTAACTCCAGCTATATTTCCATCACGGTGCAATGTGATTGATGATGATGTGGTTTTTTTGGAAATCTAACTCCAGCTAGATTTCCAAAACGACGCAATGTCTTTGATGACAATGTGGTTTTATTACATAGAAAAATCCCTTATGAAAGTGGACCCATATTAGTTTTCACTAATCATGCCATGTTGTTAAAATAAAAGCTAATTCTAGCTAGATTTTCATCATGGTGTAATGAGCTAATACACATAAGCTTTCCCTTATAGTGCCATGTTGTTAGAAGGAAAGCTAACTCAAGCTAGATTTTCATCACGGTGTAATTTATTTGATAACAATGTGGCCATGTTAGATGGAAAACTACCTTATGAAAGCTAGCATACATTAGTTTTACTCATTGTGCAATGTTTTAAGAACAAAAGCTAACTCAAGCTAGATTTTAATTATGGTGCATTGTGATTGATGACAATTTGGTTGTGCCAGATGTAAAACTACATTATGAATACTAATACACATTAGATATCACTTACTGTGCAATGATTTAAGGACACAATCTAACTCTAGCTAGATTTCCATCACGGTGCAATGTGATCGATGAAGATGTGGTTGTGTTAGATGAAGAACTACCTTATGAAAGCTAACGCCCATTAGATTTCACTCATTGTCCCATGTAGTTAGAAGAAAAGTTAACTCTAGCTAGATTTCCATCATGGTACATTGTGATTGATGACAATGTGGTCATGTTAGATGAAAAATACCCGATGAAGGCTTACACACATTAGATTTCACTCACCGTGCAATGATTTAAATATTAAAGCTAACTCTAGCTAGATTTCCATCACGGTGCAATGTGATTGATGACGATGTGGTTTTTTTGGAAATCTAACTCCATATAGATTTCTAAAACGATGCAATGTCCTTGATGACAATGTGGTTTTATTACATAGAAAACTCCCTTATGAAAGTGGACACACATTAGTTTTCACTAATCGTGCCATGTTGTTAAAATAAAAGCTAACTCCACCTAGATTTCCATCATGGTGTAATGAACTAACACACATAAGCTTTCCCTTATAGTGCCATGTTGTTAGAATGAAAGCTAACTCAAGCTATATTTCCATCACGGTGTAATGTATTTGATAACAATGTGGTCATGTTAGATGGAAAACTACCCTATGAAGGCTAGCATACATTAGTTTTACTCATTGTGCAATGTTTTAAGAACGAAAGCTAACTCAAGTTGGATTTTCATCATGCTGCATTCTGATTGATGACAATATGGTTGTGCCAGATGTAAAACTACATTATGAATACTAACACACATTAGATGTCACTTACCGTGCAATGATTTAAGGACGAAATCTAACTCTAGCTAGATTTCCATCACGGTGCAATGTGATCGATGATGATCTGGTTGTGTTAGATGGAAAAGTACCTTATGAAAGCTAACGCACATTAGATTTCACTCATTGTCCAATGTAGTTAGAAGAAAAGTTAACTCCGGCTAGATTTCCATCATGGTAAATTGTGATTGATGACAATGTGGTCATGCTAGATGGAAAAATATCCGATGAAGGCTTACACATATTAGATTTCACTCACAGTGCAATGATTTAAATATTAAAGCTAACTCCAACTAGATTTCCATCACGGTGCAATGTGATTGATGACGATGTGTTTTTTTTAGATGGAAAACTATCTTACAAAAGCTAACTCACATTAGCTTTCACTTATCATGCCATGTTGGTAGGAAACTAACTCTAGCTAGATTTCCATCATGGTGCAATGAGCTAACACACATAATCTTTTACTCATTGTGCCATGTAGTTAAAATGAAAGCTAACCCCAGCTAGATTTTCATAATGGTGAAATGAGCCAACACACATAAGCTTTTACTCATTGTGCCATATTCTTAGATAGAAAACTACCTTACGAAGGTAACACACATTAACTTTCACTTATCATGCCATGTAGTTAGAAGAAAAACTAACTCCAGCTAGATTTTCATCATGGTGTAATGAGTTAACACACATGGCTTTTACTCATTGTGCCATGTTGTTAGAAGGAAAACTGACTCTAGCTAGATTTGCATCATGGTGTAATGTATTTGATGAAAATGTGTCTGTTTTAGATGGAAAAATACTTTATGAAAACTAACACACATTACCTTTCACTCACCATGCAATTTTTTAGGAACGAAACCTAACTCCAGCTAGATTTTCATCATGGTGCAATGCGACTGATGACAATGTGGTTGTGTTATATGGAAAACTACCTTATGAAAGGTAACACACATTAACTTTCATTTATCATGCAATGGTTTAAGAACAAAAGCTAACTCCAGCTAGATTTCCATCATGGTGCAATGTGATTGATGACAATGTGGTTGTGCTAGATGGAAAACTACACTATGAAACCTAACACACATTGTGTATTATTTAAAGAATGAAAACTAACTCCATCTAGATATACATCATGATACAATGTGATTGATGACATTGTGGTTTTGTTAAATAGAAACTACCTTATGAAAAATAACACACATTTTTTTTCACTCATCATGCCAAGTTGTTAGAGCGAAAGCTAACTCCAACTTAATTTTTGTCATGGTCATGGAGTTAGCTTTCGCTCTGAAAACTTGGCATGATGAGTGAAAGCAAATATCATGGAGTTATCTTTCGCTCTAACAAATTGATATGTATATTCAGATAGAATCTCTTATTTGATGACAATGTGGTTGTGCTAGATAGACAACTATCATAAGAAAGCTAACACATATTAACTTTCATTCGCCATGCAATTTTCTTATAAGGTAAACTAACTTGAAATAAATTTCCATAATGGTGCAATGTATTTGATCATAATGTGGTTATGTTGGATGAAAAATGACCTTATGTAAGCTAACACTATGATTAGCTATTATCATGAGCCATTTAATGATCATCATGATTAGCTATTATAATGACCTCCACAATTTTTTTTGTACATATACTTACAAATAGAATGATGCATGCATTTATAATATTTTTGAATTCATGTTTTTTTCAATAATTAGAAATGTGGTAATAGTTTTTTTCGTTTTTTTTCCAGAAACAATGGAGTTTGATGCGAGTAAAATTGCAAAAGAAGCGACTTCAAAAGGTTAGAGTTCTTTATCTTCTTCATATGTATGAATTGAGATGTTATAAAATATGTTTTCATATAACTCTTTAATTGATTCTTTTAATTGTTTTCGAAACTACCGTAATATTTTCTACAAATATTTTCAGATGCTAAGAACCATGATGCAAATGAAATTTCAAAGAAATCATCAAGGAAAAGAAAGAATACAAATATGACACTACAAAAGTCTCCAACAGTTGGTATGACATTTTCAAATTTATCTATTTACAAATATTTATACTTTATTCTAGTATGCAATTTCACACTAGATGAACTTTGATATATCATTATGTGGGTAGTAAACTTCCATAGCACATAAACTTCCTTGTTCTTCTGCATGTGAATGAAAAATTCTTTGTTCTTCTGCATGTGAATTAAAATGATGTATTATATGGTAGATTATTAATGTTTGATATTTCATGTTTTCTTTGACCATTGAAAACAATTTTTTCTACTATTGTTTCCAAATACTATTGAATCTGATGCAAATGAAACTACAATTAAAGCATCTAAGAAAAAATGAAAAGCAAGTGGTACACAATCAAAGCCTACTCAAGTTGGTATGGTAGTTTTATATCTTATTTATTCTAATTTAGTATTGTTAGACTATATGATATTTTCAAATTTTAATAGAATATTAAATGACGATATTTATAATTATAATTTCATTTTGATTTATGTTAATAATTTCTTATTCTCGTTTTTAGAATTGCTCAGTTCAAAAGCAAGTGAAATGCCACATCCATCAATCATGCAACAAGAAAGACTTCATTCAAGTCAAAATATTATGAATGCACCAATTTCTACTTCTACTTTTCAAATGATTAGAAAGTATAATACATCCAATGAATATGAGTTTGTGGGAGATTGGTATGTTCAGATAGAATGTCCTCCAAATATGTGTCTGTTTGGATCCATAGGTGAAAAAGATCCAATTATATTAGGGATAGTTGTTAATTGTTATGCTAATGGTGAGACTGACATTGTCTTTCAAGTAGAGACTATCAATGGACAAGAAGTAAAATTAGTCTCTTGTCCAGTGGAGTACACAAAATTTAGACCAGATTTAATTGAAGCTTCAAGTAAAGATCCGCCAAACAAAATGAAAGAGTCAATGTTTAAGTTCAATAGTTATGAAAGCTTCAATAAATCAGGGTTAAAGAGTTTCATATATCTTTTAGAACGTATCACAAAATTTCTAAAATATCGCAATGTCAAAATGATGAAAACATCATCTGTGCTTCTTTATTTGCATCAAAGAGGTAAATTACCTCATAAAATACCAGAAGATAGACTTGATGCTCATATTCATGCTTTAAGGAGAATATATTTAAAAGATTTGGAAGAAAACATTGCATCAAGTGGTTTCACACCTACTACAGAATTTAAAAAAACTGAGAAAATGGAAACTGAGACAGTGAAACTTGCAGATAATTGTGATGAAATTCATGAATCCTTCAAGGAATGTTATTTATTTTCAAGCTCCTTCAACATAAAGGTGGATGTTCACAGATGCATAGAAGCACCAAAAGTGTTGAAATTGAGATCATGAGATGATGCAATTGTTCAGGTGTTGGTGAAATATTTTTTAGAAAAATTTCAAACATCATTGCCCGATGCTCTCTTTATTCCATTTGATAAAAATGAGCCTGATCCACTAGTAAACCATGTGAAAATTGTAAATGAGATAGATATAAATTCTATAAATGTCAACTTTTGGATAGTTGATGGCCAACATACCATTCAAGCCGCCAAATAAATTATAACAAATCCTAAGTATAGTGTATCTACGGAGGCAAAAAAAAAGTATAAAGAACGTTCTGCTCGATTCTTGGATCCATTAGTTGATCCCAGTGTTGTGATTCGCATTTGTTGTCAATTAAATTCTGCAAATAATGTCTTCTTCAAAACTCCTTTCATTGATTGTGTGCGCTCTGCACGATAGTTCTTGATTGCTAACGACAAATTAAAGAAAAGGAGGATTGGAAATTCTAAGACATCGGATGACAAGGTATGTAATTTTAATTATTTTTGCACTTAAACTATTTTAATAATGGATTTTTATTATTATATATTGACTTATTTAATTTCAAAATATTGTTCATATTTTCATATATACATTGAATTCTTATTAGTTTATGTTTGTTATTTTTAACAGGTTGACGATGAAATGTTGTGCTCCTTCTTTGATTGTCCACTTTCAAATTTTGCTGATAAATAAAATTCTGTTATATCTTGATCAACTTGTTTGGGATAAATGGGACACTATTTTTGATTGTTACCAATTAGGTACATTGGACTGTTCTCTGATCCAACCTGGTTCTCAAAAGTACAAGATAAATCATCTAAATACTTTGACAGCTACTTCTTTCCGCCCCCTTCAGGGATTAACCATTGAATAAATTGGCTCTATAGCAGATAATATATTGGATGGAGCCGTTTGGTTTTATATTCCATCGAACCATCCAACTGATGCCATAAAGTTAAAATATTATTATTCTAAATTGAAAACAAAAAGAACAATCTTGGATGCAATGGTTCATTACTGTCAAAGTCACGATAAAAAATTGAATGATAAGGCTTTAACCACATCCAACATTCTTGAGCATTATGAAATAAATGATATCATATTTGCCAATTTATGTACAACTGTTGAAGGGTCTACTTATGTTAAAGGATCGCGGAAAACAAAAATAGAGTTATTTTCTCGGCAAGCATGTGAAGTACTCAACAGATTAATAAGTGGATCAACAAATGTTCAACAAGATGACAACTTTGAATTTGGGTGCCAGTTTGGGGGCCCTAGTCTTCTCTCAACACTTTTGCACTCTTTCCCTTCTCTGGTTGAGCCAGTACTATATACCGACCTTGTTGTTCTAGATGCACTTGCTTTCAAAGAAGAATCATTCCACATGGCTTATTATATTGAATTGTTTCGATTTTTTATCGACAAAAATGGGTTGACAGAATTTACTATAGTTCTGTTAGAAGACCTTTGGTCATCTAAAGATGTCCACCAAGCTTTTGAAATTGCCATAAAGAACTCCAACTTCAAGTATAACATCACTAAGGGCATTTATAGGTACAAACAAAATTTGTTTAGTTATGATATAGTTTTAACTATACATTTCTATACCATAGAATTAAAAAAGGTTGAGGCTCCAGAACACTCTCACACTTTTAAAAACGTATTTGATCAAAGTGAGAGAGATGTTGAATTATGGGTGGATTTATTGGAAAAACACCAACAAAAGATGGAAGTGAATGTAATTTTTTCTCTTTATGCGGGGACAAATTTAATCAAAGCTTGTCTTAACTATAAAAGAAGAATTGCATATATTGTACAAAAAGAGTCACAAAGGACAACCATGTTGAAAATTCACAAAGATTTTCAACTGCCAGGATCAACATCCATCAACATCCTGGAAAATTCAGGTACCACAATTTGTTGTTTCCATTATAATTGTTTGGTTTTATCATTGTTTAGAAGTCTTAATTTCCTACTTTAGTACATAGACTAATGATGGGGATTGTAAAGCAAAAAATGTCAACAACGGTCTACAAAACAACCATCAAGATAATGTGGATAATATTGAAAAAGGTTTGGAAATTCAAGCCAAAAGAGAAGAATATATCATATCAGGTATGTAATTTGTTTGATTGTTTCTCTTGTTTTTATTTAATATTATCTTTTCAACTATTAAACCCAAACTTGATGAACTCCTTGGAAAATTTTGGTACTACACTTCCTTAGATGTTTTTATTATATTGATTTGGATTATATTTTGTTTATAATTCTTAATTTGCAAGTTTTTTTACTGCAATGAATAATGATGGAGATTGTAAAATAGAAAATGATGAAAATGGGAAACAAATAAATAATCAAGTTAATTTGAACAACAAAGAAACAAATTTGGATGTGGAAATAGAAGGGAATGAGATTATTTTACCAGGTACATAATTTTTTTTGCTATTCATCTTGTTATTTTTTAAATCTATTTATTTGCCATATTGCATAACAATTTTGATTATCGATTATAGGGAACTATAAGAACAAAGGCATTGATCAAGACCATGGTCACAAAATGATAGAAATGGAAAATCCATTAACAGATCAAATTTTGGTAGCATGTACGTACTTTGAACTCTTGTTTCTCTTGTATTCTGTTGATTATAGTTCACAAATACAATGAATATAATAATTAGGATAATGTGTCACAAAGCTAAAAAATATGAACACACTATGTCAATTATTTATCGTGGTTAATTGTTTGTTTAGTTATTTAATGAATTTTATTCATTGTCACAATATTTTCTTTATGATACAATTTATTTGATGACAATATGCTTGTGCTAGAGGGATAATTTCCTACATTGTCCAATGTTGTTAGAAATGCCATTGTGCTTCTGCTTGAAGTAAAACTAGCATACATTATATTTCCTTCATTGTGCAATGTATGTATCTGATAACAAAGTGGTTGTACTAGTATGAAAGCTAACACGCGCTAGCTTTCATTCACTATGCAATGTTGTTATAAATTCCCTTGTGTTTGTGCTAGAAGGAAATCTAACTCAGGTTAGCTTTCATTCACTATGCAATGCGGTTTTAAATGGCCTTGTGCTTGTGCTAGAAGAAAATCTAACCGTGTAATGTTGTCGAAAATGCTCTTGTGCTTGTGCCATAAAGAAACCAACCTTATGGTACATTTCTTTCGTTGTCCAATGTATGAACTTGATGACAATGCCATTCTGCTGGTAGGAAAGCTATCACATGTTAGCTTTCATTCAATGTGCAATGGTGTCGTTAGAAATGACCTTCCACTGATGGTAGAATGAAGGCTAACATGAATTAAATTATATTTATGATGTAATGTACTTGATGATAATGTGCTTTTACTAGAAGAAAAATTAGCATGTTATTTAATGAATTTTATTAATTGTCACAATTCATAATATTTTTCATGTTTATTGTAGTGACTAGCAATGACAACAAAGACATTGATCAGGAGAATGTGGAACAAAGTTGTAATCAAGAACACAATATTGTATCAGGTATATAAAAATGTTTTCTTGCTTGTTTTCATATTTAGTGAGTTTAATTCATTGTAACATTTCATAAGATATTAATTGTATATTATAGAGGCAAACACAAACAAAGATAATAATAGAAAAATAGTGAAACAATGTTAAAATCAAGAACACAATCTAATATTAGATATGTATAGCTTGTCAACTTGTAATTCTCATTTGTTTAATGATTTTTATTCATTTTCACCATTTTTTTAATGTTTAATACATAGACAAATAAGGAGAACAAAGAGAATGATGAAGTGCAAATCTATAATCATAAACATAATATCATATTAGGTATTTCTAACTTGTCTTGTTTTTTTGTTATTTTTAAAATGTTAGTCCTTGTAAGAATGATAACATTTTAGATGTTTATTGTGCGGACAAATAAAAAGAATAAAACTAACAATTATCACAATATTAAAGATGTTTATATGTATTTCTTTTTAAAAGTGGCATTGCAAATGTTTTCTTTCATTACCAATTAAGTAATAAACGTGTTATATTAAAAAAATAGATCAAAAGAATATTTAAATTGGTATTCCATTAAAGGTTTAACATTTTATTCTCTAGGTTCTATGCAGATATTGCGACAAAGTAATCGCCAATCTGAAAAACAGTATACAAAGTACTCAAGGTGAGTGTATTTTTTCAACAATTATTTCTTAATGATTTTTGTAGCATGAATACAATGGATTGACTATTTTATCTGTTATTGTGTTGCAGAAAAAATAAATGGAAAAAAATTAGTTATATTTGAATTAAAAGACATTTTTTATTACAGCGTTGATGATGACGCAACAAGAGAACATATTGAGAAAATGGGAAGGGTTGCAGATTGCGCAATAGATAAAAAACAAATATGGTTTCATCCACATGCAATTTTTTTTCTTGAAATGTGTTTCAAGAATGAATCTCTTGAGATTGGAATTTGGTCGACTAATTTGAAGCTAAACACGTCAAGAGTTCTACAAAAATTGGTTTCGGATATATCACAAAATCAACTTGTGTTTGTGTGGACTGCTTCAGATTGCAAGCCACAAAAAGGAAATAAGGCCGCTGAGAATCCAACAAAAGTTATGCACACTAAATCTTTGAAAAAAGTGTGGGATACATATAGTCAATATGATGTAACTAACACTGTTATAGTGGATTGTTCATATGAGAGAGTTAAAGAAAACCCCACAGAAAATGTGATTCTTGCAACTCCATTCGTTGTAAATAACCAAGGGGATAAATGGTTGATCGATGAGCTATGGAGAATGTTGAATAAGTTCAACAAAGAAACAGATGTCCGAGATACTTTGAAGGCTTTTCGATGATGAATTGTTCTTCATTATATGTATGAACTCATGAATTATTACTATAAATGCAACATTTTTCAAATTAAGTTCTTATATTTTATTATGCTTTGTCATTATTATAAGTTAACATATTTTTATTTTATTTTTATTTTTATATAAAGATATTGAGTTAATAAAGGTTCCTAATTTCAATTGATGTTTAATGTATGAAGTTGGATGTAGATATTATTAGATAAATGGTAAGTTTGTTTGAATTGGACTATTGCGTTAACCATCATCATCATCATCATCATCATATCTCTTATACATTACTGGTTTGAAGAATGGTTAAATGTGAATTTATAAAATTTTGTTATTTCAACATATGATTAGGTTGTATGTGGAAATTTACATATAAACAATTTGATTGCTTGTATTAGGCCCTTCTAATTATATTTTCCATTCATAGTGCTAGAAGGAAATTTACTATATGAAAGCTAACATGCATTAACTTTGATGACAATGCGGTTAGAAGGAACTCTAACATGATTAGATTTCCTTCATGACGTAATGCATTTGATTACAGTGTGGTTGTGTTAGGTGGAAAACTACCATATGAAAGCTAATTAGTTTAATTGTTTGAATTGTGTCACTATAATTATATTTTCCCATTGCAACTTTAGGAACTATTATTAATAACATAAATAAAGTAGAATACAAGTATTTGATTAATGTATGTGTTATCATATCATTAGTTCAATCAATAGAATGAGGCTACTATAATTATTTAATTTCCATTTAACTCCTTATATGATTTCCTTTGTATAATAATGGAAAAAATTGACAATAGATAGGAATTACAAGAATTTTTAATATAATTTTAAATATTATGTTTTGATATCTTTAAGTAATGAAATGAAGCTATGTTAATGTCAATGATGTTTGTGGTTGCAGCACAGATGGGAATTAATATCATTCAAAATATGTTGTTGATCTTTGAAATGGAAGGAGTGCTCTTCGCGTCATATACTAGAGATGAACCAAATTGTCCTACTCAAAGAATACCAGATTGGGAATTTGGTGACAAGTCCTATTTTTTAAGGCCTTTTCAGTCAGAATTATTAAAATACTGCTTAAAGAATTATGATGTTGCAATATGGACATTAAATGGCACATATAAGTACATTCAACATGTACTTGAAAAATCAGATATTGATATAAGAGACTTTGAATTCACATGGGATAGGTCCCATTGTTATTTGCAAAAAAAATTCAAAGCAGGGGGTACAATACAAGATTATGAGAAAAGGTTGAGCGACGTGTGGTCCCAGTATGGAGATAAATATGGAGAATCAAATGTATTGCTAATAGATACATCAAGTCCTACTTCTCAATTTGTTGGATATCGGTCAAACCATATCTTGATAAAGGCCTATACAGGAGAAGAGCATGATACTTGGCTTATGCAAGTTTTATTACCCTTTCTTAAGACACTTCACCGTATCAAAGGGAAACATGAGTACATTAGAATGTTCAATAGAACATCAACTTCATTGTAATAGATGATGATTTTTTTTCAGAAATTTGATCACAAAAAGAATTCTGATTTTTCAATACAACTTGGACATAATTTTTAGTGTTTATATATTTTTTGAAATATATGGTAATTTATAGTTATATCAATATAGATTTTTGTTGTTGTTTAAAATTGATTTTGCATTGGCTTTCATATTTATTTACTTATGTGCATTACTACTTGTGTATAAAATGAAATTTAAAGTTTAAAATAATGATGCAATTCTTACCAAAGAGATTAGAATCATTTACTTGATAATAAATGCTAAGTGGTCTATTCATGTTAAATTAATATGAAATGGGTCATAGGTGATTTAGTTAAACCTTTTGAACTATTTAAGATATGTGATTTCTCAATCCAAAACTTCTCCTAAATTTATATACTTCAATAAATTAATTTTTGTAACCGCGATCATAATCATTGACTTAATGATTTTTAGTTGCCTATAATATGCATTCATATGAATTTATAAATGACAGATGTGATTTTGAAATAAAATTTTGTTGTAAATAAATTTTCATTTTACTTGCTTTCTTTGAAATTATATGGAATTAGACTCCATTGTTTCTGAAAATAAACGAAAAAATTCAAGAACATTGCACACTGAATGAAAGCCACCTATAGATTATATTCTTGTAACTTTGACTGTAGGAAAGCTAAAAGGTAGAGATGCTAGCTTTCCTAACTTTCCATCTAACACAAACATAATTACATTGCATCGCGAGTTAGATTTCATATGTTAGTTTTTCATCTAACATATCCAGATTGTCATCAAATACACAGCACCATGAAGGAAATCTAACTCGAGTTAGCTTTCCTTATAACAACATTGCAGGGTGAACGAAATCCAATGCATGTTAACTTACAAACGTTAGCTTTCCATCTAACAAAACCACATTGTCATCATATACATTACACTGATAAGGAAATCTAACTCGGGTTATCTTTCCTTCTAATAACATTGCATGGTGAATAAAATTAAACACATGCTATTTGTTGATTTTTAATTACTTATAATACGCATTAATACTCGTGTATAAACGTGAAATTTAAATTTTGAAAAAATGATGCAATTCTTACCAAAAAAATTAGAATCATTTAATTGAAAGTAAATGCTAAGTGGACTATTCATGTTAAATTAATATGAAATGGATCATAGTTGATTCAATTGAACTTTTTGAACTATTTAATATATTTGGTTTCTCATTCGAAAACTTTCCATAAAATTGTATACTTAAATCAATTACTATTTATAATCATAAGTATAACATATTTTAAAATAATATGGCATAATGACTTTGAATTTCCTATAATATGCATTAATATGAATCTATAAATGAGGGATGTAATGTTAAAATAAAATTGCATTGCAAATAAATTTCTATTTCTTAAAAATAATTTAATTCATAATGAGTGTTGAGGGATGTAATGTTAAAATAAAATTGCATTGCAAATAAATTTGTATTACTTAAAAATAATTTAATTCATAGTTTTAAGTGGATTGTTCAATATCATTAGAGGAAATACATAGATGGGTTAAGTTTTTGAATTTTTCGAACTATAAAGGCATTTGAATTCATTGTCCAATGATAATTTTTTACAAATTCGTATTTTTAAAATAAATTGAAATCATACCATATTTGTCAACAAGCCACAAAGTTATTTAATTGTATTTTAGTTAATTATATGCATGAATATGAGTGCATAAATGTGATAAATACATTTTGAAATAAAACTACATATAAACTACTATGATGCATTTTGTTTTTTAAATTTTTAGAATTTCTCGATAATCCGTGTTAAGTAGAATATTCATGCTAAATTTGGGAGAATATGGGTCATACATGAATGACTTCATTTTTTTTGGTTTCCTCGAATATATTAGATAG
>LPNX010629452.1:44801-128984 GCA_001517045.1 Pseudotsuga menziesii
TAAAAAATTATGTGTGCAATTTCATTCGTTTTGGATTATTCCCACATAATATATCTCATTGTCTCAAAGATTTTAACATCTACAAAATTATTAATATTCATAGACTCATCATGATTTATGTCCAACCCATCTAGTTCTAATTGAGATGTAATATTTCCTATACTAGTTCTATTTGAGATGTATAGTATTTCCTTTTGAATGGTTGAATACTAAAGTTTTACTTGAAATAAATAAAAAATATTAATTGAGAAAATACTTCATTGGATTAATTATTCCAAATTTAATGGAATAGTTCTTTGAGTTGATTTTTCTAGATTTAATAGAATATGTATTTAGAGATTTACAAAAAATCTCAATGTGGATGAAGTCCTTGTAATAGAATATTTCCAAATTTAATGAAATATGTGTTATTTGTTGTAACCACTTTATGGAAGAATCAAACTTACCTGAAATTGAGAAATATGAAGATTTGTGCAATCTGTTTTTTGAAAGAATTAAACTTCAAATGTACTTATAATTTTGGTATTGGTGGAAGTTGCACATGCTTTGCATGTTAAATTGGAATTTTAGAGATGGAGGTTCATACTCCTATACCTAAGGTGGTTCAAAAGACTGTCAATAAAGCTACTCATCTCATAAGAAAGCCTTCTGTAGCAAAGTCTGGAAGCAACAAGTTGTCCAAACAAGCAAATTCAAGACAAAATCACACAACAAAAGTTAAAAATACTAAACGGGCCATAGACAGGCAAGTTTTGTCAGGAAAATGTAGTAATCCCGTTGTATGTGGTAAATACCAAGTAAGATGTATATTATCCATTAACATCTATGTGTAATAATGTAATTTTCAGATATTGTGCTGAAAAGAGTGATGCACAAGAAAACCAAGCAGTGAAAAGGCAAAAGCTTGAAGTGGGACAATTAAGGCAGGTGACATGATTATTTAATTGAATGTTCATTTTGTTGATATTGTTTTTGTTGAATGCTTTTAACATGCATTGTGCGGATGGGTTATGTTTAGGATAGGGAGAACGATGCATGTTTGGTATAGAGAGAAGGTTGTATGTCTGTTAGTTTTATACTTTTCTTTTAATTTTTCTTTCAAATTATTAAGGTAAAAAAACGCATTTTGCTACACAAAACAAATCCAAACAAAGGTTCAACTGCTTCTACCGATAAAAACAATGAAAGAAAATGGAACTCAGCCTTGAAGGAAGAGTGTGCTTCTGTCAATCCTACATCTTGGATATTTTATGCATATTCCTTTCCTACCTAGTGTAAATTGTGATAATGACCATGCTTTTTTGTAGTTAACAAAATTCGCTTTCTATTTGCTTTTGTTGTTGAAAAAGTGTTTTTTTCTTCAGTGTAGAACATATGAGTAGCTCCACAAGAAATCCCTAGTTCATGTAAGAACAATACCATTCATCTTTCCTTAGTGTTTTAAGTGGTTAGTGTCCCCAGTGTGTCATTGTAGAAGAAATCTATTTTGGGATGTTACTGGTGCACCTTTTCAGAAGTACAAAACATTAATACTCACAACACTGAAGGATCTTGGACTTGAAATACCTCAGACAAGTTAGCCTACAAGGTATATTGTGGAATCAATTGTTTGCAAACTCTCAAGTTTGTGTGAATGCTAACTTGCACTATTGCATTTGATTATTTACAAGCAAACCGTAAGGGCTTGAAAAGCAACATACGTCTCTGACATATTCTTCTTTTATTTGTTCAGGTTTAAGAGTGTAGATGGGATTGAAGAAGAGATGCTTGCCGAAATTCCAAAGTTCAAAGCACACCCCCTCAACAAAAAAGTAAGTATGCAACACAAACTATTACAAGCTAGTTTTCATTTCTTTTCATTCCACCTAAATTTTTAGACATGTTCTCATCCTTTTTGTAATTTGCAGATATTGGAGGATCCACTGTTGCCACCATTACATAAGGTTGTTCCTCAATTACTAGAGTTTCAGGTTCAGTTTGGGAACCAAACACATTCAATACATTTCATCTCTTTATATGCACCTTAACACATGGTCAAGCCTCTTAGAGATTACTTTTGGATCAAGTTAAATATTGTTTTGGCTGCAACTTGACAGGAATTCCATTTGAAGACAATGGAGAGGTTTTTGCCACACTCTTCTGCTTCGCCATCTGCAGATTCCGCTGTGGTAAGGAATTCATCTTTACCCCTCTCATGGTATTTGGGGGTTTTCATGCAAAACACATTAACAACCAGATTCAACTCTGATTTTTACCATGTTAATGATGGAGAGAAGGAATTTCACGCATTAACTGGTAGATTCGAGGGGTTTTCCCATGTAATTTGTGAGGGATAAGAGGAAGGCCCCACATGGATGGGGTTGGATGATGTAGTGAAGAAAGCCTTCAAGAGATCACTTGGGGGAAAATTTTGTAAAATTTGTTGGAGGAAATTGCAATGGACAAATTTCCAGACATCAGCCTTGGCTACTTTGTATATCTGTACACTAGTTTTGGGATGTAATATTTACTGTATTGTTTCCCCAGTTATCTCTTTTAGTTCATTTTGAAACATTCGACATAATATTCTTATTAATATATTTTTATTAATTCAAAAAGTTTTCTTTATTGGGCTAAATTGTTTTAAAAAATATTTCACTTTTAACTTTTATGATTTTTGATTTTCTATGTCCTATTTTTCTAGCAGCAAAAATCAAAAGTTCTATGATGTTACAAATCCTTCACATCAACACTAGGGACTTTGTTTACCTCCACCAGTGGTAGAGGTTTTCTTTCTTGGATCAGTTTATTCAAGTAAATTGAACAAATCACTAGCTCCTGTAAGTGACTTTAGGATTTTAGTATTTGTACTTTCGTCCAATTATCTTTAGCATTTGTTATTGATATCTATGTAGACATCTTGTTCTATCATTCCATATTAGATCATTTAATAGCTTCTAATTCAGTCCTATATAATCATTAGTATATAAGCTAATGTGTATTTTCTTTAGACAACCTATGTTTTACTTCAGTGATTGTCTTCTAGATTCTTTATACATGACTTCATTTTCATTTCCTAATAATATATACCTATTCATATTTACATGTGAAACTAGAACATGGGAGGTAATGCTAAGACTTCCCTTGCCAATGGAGCTGCTGGAAGATTAGTTGTATTGCCAGCTAGTGCATCTTGGTATGAAATCTATTTCTTGTCATGGAATATTTGTTTAGTTTTCCAGCACCCCCTGGATTGGTGTAGAGTAACATTACACATTAATTTTAGTGAACATAAGCTTCCATATGATTTAGGAGTTTGTGGTGGAATATTACATATCTTATTGAATATTGAGACATTAATGGTTGTTGTAGGGGCTCCCATGCTGCACAGGAAAAATCATTTAGTATGAGGATCCCAGCTGTCCAGGGCTCCTCTAATCCTAAAACAATTTCATCTCATTCACTTTCAGTGTCTCCAACATTAAATCTCCCTACCTTGGTGGTGGAAGCAGTGGCATCAGGGTTGAGTTCTTATCATGGCAAGCTGTTGGTCAATAAGGATGGGTAGTCATCAAAATTTATATCTAAAAAACATATTGATGCTAAACCTAATGCAATGAGTGGAACGGATATAAAATTAAATTCACATGTAAATACCGCTGGGGAAGCTTTCCATGGAAACAATGCCAGTTTAGTTGATCCTACTATGAAATGTAGGATTCATGAAGCTTTTAAAAGTCTATTGAAGAATTCATCCTCTGACACACACAAGGGTTCATCTAAGCTGGGCAGTGGGCACATTGAAATAGCAAGAAGTGAAAGAACAGATGCAGCGTCAGTGTCATATGGTATTTTCCATGTTAGACTTTCTAAAGATAGTTTTCCAAATTTATGTCCCTCAAAGCAACTCTGTTGTTCAAAGCAATAGTGAAGTGAATGTTGTTGCTCTAAATAAAAGAAGTAGAATGCTTTCAGGAAACCATGCTGAGAATTGTCAATAAAGGTCTCCATTTGATGATAGGTATCAAAGCAATTATGAAGAACACTTTTGCAGAACCATATGGTGATGGTTTCTCTAAAGCTATTTCTTCAGAAATAGAGGTGCCTCCCTTTATGGAAAAAGTTCAATTTTCAGTGGATGATTATAGTTCTAAAGATTGTTCTCTTCATCAAAATTATGTAAATACTTGCACCCTTAATAGTGATGGTGACATCTTTGGAGTTACTAATCATAAAGCAGAGGAAAGATTAGTTTCAACTGCTGAAAAGACTAGTCCAGGTTCTATCCAAAATTGCGAAAATGAGCCTATGTTAGAGGAAAGATTAGTTTCAGAAGCTGGAAGTACTAGTACAAGCTCTATCAAAAATTTTGAAAATGATTCTATGTTAGATGCAACCGATAGAAGTACAAGTACTGGTTTTCAAATTCTTGAGAAAGTAGAAATTGCTAGAGATTCTAATGCCAGTTCTAGAAAGCTAGAATGCTTGGATAATATGGTGTGTAATATCCTTCCAAAAGTTTATATGAATGGCTCAGATGTTGGAGAAAACAATATAATTTCAAACATATTGTCTTTGAATTTTGATTCAGATGATAGTGTATTAAATAGTCCTCACAATTTAATAAATTTGCTTGTTATTGAGACTGATAAATGCAATTGGATGTCAAAGGAAATATCAAGTTCATGGAAGTATCAGAATAGAAAGTAGTCAAGATTTTTATTTGCAAGGTTAGAAGGTTCTATAGAAAGATCAAGCCATTATTCCACTCCCAATTTGGCATCGTCTAGGCAATTGCATAGGGAATAGGAAAATGGACAAGATGTTTTGGAAAGCACAAATGGACATGAAATATTGAATATTAATGGACTATCTAATAATTCTTCAAGCCCAAAGGTGCAAGGATTTTAGAGTTCTTCAGAGGGAAGCACATTTTTGGTTCCTTCAGAGGCCAAGGGTGAGTTTTGTCTTCTTTTGTTGTTGGATATTAGTAATTTTATTTTAATAATTGTGTTTTACCTCTTACTAATATGGTAAGTACAGCTTTTGTTTCCTTTTATCTAGCTATTTTAATCCTTTGTATTTTTCCAAGTTTGTTATCTATGGATATAGACTTATTTTTGTGGATCTAAATACAAGAGATAACCATTTTCAGATGAGCCTATCTTTTAAGATCTAACACTGCACAGGGGATGTCCCTAAGTTGCATTGGGACATTAGCAATGTCGTGTAGGATTATCAGATATCCCTTGGCCATCTTGGGGACTTCTTAGCATCACTTTCAAAAATCAGTTCCTAAGAGAAAAGAAATATAAGGCCTTAGCGCTAAGGCTCACTCACCAAAACATTACCACTTACTAAGAGACTATTCAATCTCTAATTCAACCAAGATTTATATTTTTTTTCTTTAAATTATCCAGGTCAAACCCTCTCTTACTCTTACCATCTACTCTGCCCTGCCTTTGTCCTCCCGCAGAAACATACCCTATGTTATAATGTTGTACTAATGGTAGGTTTTGAACAAATCTTCATGAACCTTGAACTTTGTACTTGTAAATATAACTCCACACCAAAATACGAGACCTAGGGCTTAGTGAGGCTCTTATATTCCATTGAAGAAGCAACGCATCCCACATGGGGAGTTAGAGTGGAAGGCGTAAACATGCCATAGGGCCTGAACGGAATTGGAACTTAAAACTAATTCATAATCAGATAATCAAGGCAGGGCACTTTCACATTCCACTCAAGCAGGATGGAGACATGCTTTATTACCCTTACGAAGAAATAGTTTCTTGTAGGCAGTTCAAATGGGGAATATGAACCTCATCATGATTTTCTCTATCCTTTGCTTCATCATAAATGTGCATTTCATGGTCAAGTAAATTCCTTCATTTTGAAAGTCATAAATCTTGATAAGAATATGCCTTTATGCAACTGTGCATTATAAGAACGTTGTAGAATACCAATCTCTCCAACCTTTTCGATAGATTTAGTCAATCTCAAAAGCTTACTAGAATCTAAATTTTAGTGTAGTCTTATTTTAGGTGACCATACATTCTAAGGAAAGTTCAGTTCTTATCAATGGTTTTTTCTCTCTGTGAACTATTGTCCAATCATCATGGAAGATATTTCAGATACTGTACATCTCAACACAGAGATGATATAGATTTTGTTATACCTAATAGTTTGCAAGTTTTTCAAGTTTAATTCATGCTTAACCAGTTGTCCCACCTTTCAAATAACTGGTATCATCACCTAGAATCCAAATATACAACCCTTTAAATGTTTCTCTAAAGACACAATGTTGTAGGAGCAGGGTATTTCTCTTTATATTTGCAACATGACTCTTTAATTATTGAATCCACTCTTAGGTTCCCTTATATCCAAGGAATAATGATTCACAAAGCATAACTCCTCCATACAAAATGGTACCTTTGAAATAGTAAATGATTCAATTCTAAATACTTGCAATACTTGCAATTCCCCAAGTCAAAATACTTGCAATTCTTTGAATTCTAGGTCTAGAGATCATTTTTGCAAGACATTATGGTGTATAGGGAGTCAAGTCTCTAATTTTGCAAATGATAATCATCGAGTCTCCATTAGCAATAAGTTTCTGAATCCACCTGGCTCTTAGAATGTTTATCACTTGATTTAAAGCTAAAAGAGGCTTCACAATAAGAGAAGAAACCTTTTGCAGTTTGAGCACAACCATAGAACTACTTATTATGGAACCTTCTCATAGAAAAGGTGAATATACTTTGTGTAATTTTAAGTTTATTAATTATCAAAGCAACAAGTTGTGTTTTAATTTTGATATCCCATGATGAGGAACATCTAAAACACCTTGAAGCTCATGGATTCTTAATATTGCAGTAGATAAGACTGAATTTTTTTTTCTGACTCTTTGTTTTTGATGTAGTGATGGAATTGGGTTTCGAAATCCTTTTAGGAAGGAATTTTCTTTGGACTATGAGAATGATAGTGATAAATAATGGGAAGAGGTACTCATCACTAAATCTCTTTGGCAAGAGTATTTGTAGTACTTTTATTAGCTTTAGTTACAGGGAAAATTGTAAATAGCTCTCAGGAATTAGTTTATCATAAATACTAGTTACTAGTAAGTTGTAATAGTAATAATTATGTAGTTTGTAGATTGATATCTATCATAAATTTGTTTGAATATCATCATTTTCAAGCAACAACAACTTCTTAAAGGGTGCTAGCTCAATGGTAGAGCGCCTGCCTAATTATAGGCAGGAGGTTGGTGGTTCGATTCCTCCATGCCCTATCATAAATCTGTGACTGCAAAAATGACTAAATTCGCATATACACAACTATTAGTAGCTAATTTCCTATATCTTAGTCATATTTAGCTTAGTCATTAAAATGTTAACATGTAGTAGTTTATTTAGTCATATATTTGGTCATTAATGGTTGTAACCAGTGACTAAATCAGTGACTAAATCAACCACTAAATCAATGACTAAATCAGTGACTAAATCAATGACTAAATCCATGACTAAATCATTGACTATCAATGACTAAAGAATTATCTATCAATGACTAAATCATTGTCTATCAATGACTAAATCAATGACTACTAAGTCAAGCTATTAATGACTAGTGAAATACAACTAGCTATAAGATAGTTGAAATTTTCTACTTTTAGTCACCGACTCAAAAATAGTCGTTTATAGCCTAATTTTAGTCATTAATTTCTCATTTTCTACTTGTGTTAGCTTCTAATTTTCTTCATTTAGTTCCTCGATATTTTCATCCTTTAAGGTAATTTGTGACATGGATTTCGTTAATTACTATGTAGAAGGCTTACTTGTTAGATATTTAGATATTTTGGAATATTATCTACTTGTTTTGGACTCAAAGATGCAATTTTTTTACTGTAATCTAGCATTTTACTTCTCCCAATCTTAGTTTTTATTTTGTAATTTCAGATGTTAACACCAAAAATTGTTCACCTAGCTCTCTATGGTCTAAACCATAATTATACATCATTATGCCACCGTTATTTCCTCCATTTTGACCTTCACAATTAAAATTCCCACCAAAAATGGTCCAAAACATTATTATTCCTTACCCCATAAATACAAGGAAGTTGGGCATTAATGATGACTTATCCCCACTCTCTCCAAAAAGGACCAAAAAAACCTAAAATGAGAATGGGTCAAAAACCATAGATAAATACCATGCACAATAAAATACCATGGGGAAAAAATCCTTGGATCACCTTATAAATACATTGTGAAGGTCTCCCCACAAGCATTCCTTAATTCCTGAACTTTTCACCTTTCACCATTGTTCCCATATTTTTTCCATATCATTCCCATAGTGTATGTTAAGATTGCTCCATACCTCTTAGATCCATTCCCCCCTTTTGACAACCATTAGTGGAGATGACTAGAGAAAGAGACCGTGGAGCTAGTGGACCATTTCCTCAAACAATTGTGGTGGCCCATATTATTGAAAGGTACGCTTGTTATTTTTTTTATTAGTTAGAAAAAATATATAAAAAATCATAAAAATATTGTCATTGTTGTTGTTTTTAATTGCAAGTCAAGGTTGAGGAATCCCTCTCACCATGAACTCTACCCTATGATCTAGATAATCTAGGGTAGGTTATTTTGCACGTAGTAGGGGAGAAATCCCCACTACATCAGAGTTGACCTTTATGATCCATCATTATTTGATAAATTGAATTATTTTCATGTTGTAATGAATTAGCTTTGGAGTATGCACATGCTTGACACCTGAAACTTTTAACTTCTTATTTAATATCTGAATTGTATTTTCTTTTTCCATCTAGGAGCCTCTTGGTAAGAAGTACCTTATTTGGATTTTATCGAAAGGATACAATGTTTTCCTGCAATTTATTAATTTGGGTATGATTTTCTCTATTTTCTAAAACAAGGCATTATTTCCTCAATTTATCAAGTTCTGATCTTCCAAAGCAACAATACCCTTTTGCTGATCCATTTTTTATCTTTTTGCTAGAGATATATTCGTCAAAATCCATGCTAATTACTTCTGAGATATCCCACTTATTGGAACAATCTGATTTAGCAGGTATTTGGACTGATATAGAAATAGATCTTGTTGGACCTACATTAATTTCCTCTGTCATTTTTTGCTAGCTCTCATCAAAACTTAACAAAATAGCAATTCTTCCCAATCTCTCCACCATTTTATGATGAAATGATTTATTTATATTTTTTGTCTGCTTTGGGATATGATGTGGTGAGGGTCATAATTAATCTTCTCAATCATTTGGAAATTCATAGCCTGCAACAATTTCTCCATAATGGGAAAAGATGCTTTATTCTTAATGATGAATGGTCCAATATTGAAAGGGAATTTACCATGTGATGACTTTTTGAGACTGATAAAATGCTCCTCTTCTGTGTGTGACATTTTCTTAACAAAATTAAGGGAAAAATTCTTGGGGTTAGAAATGTTGATAGAAAATAAGGTGCCTCAGTGAATCCATTAACCATAGTAATAGTGTGATCCTTGTATAAAAACCAATACTATGTTCTGTTTTCTAGAGCCAATTACAACATGTCCTTTATGTCTTCTAGTGCTCTTGGTAATTCAACATTGAAAATGGTATTTTATACCTCCTACATAATGATGTTAAAAAATAAAACATATTGATTTGTTTTGGAATATCTAAGGAAAATTTAGTGTTCAGGAACTTCAAATATGCTTCATTGTAGTATATGAACATAATATTCAAAAGGCATGGTTGATATATAAAGTGTTTCAGAGTGTGTAAATTCACTAATTGGGAATGGATTACCTCAACTAGGAATTCATCAAAATTAAAGCAGCTGACTTGACTTGACTCTGACTCTGTCTGACTAACTTTCATGAGGAAACCTAAAATGACTTCATAAAAAAACTTATCATTATCATAACCCAAATTTTGATTTAAAAGAGACAAAACCAATTATACATTTTCCTAGAAAATATTCACATCAAATGGAAAATGAAGTTTTTCAATAGATTAACTAGACTTCAGGACTTTGGAAATAATTCATTTTTTTGTCTCGGGGATACATTATCTATAAACTGTAATTAATTCTTGTTCATTGAAGGGATTAGGGTTCTTGGGAAAATACTCAAGAAACCCTAAATTTTCTTTCACAGTTTGTGAGTTAATTCATTAAAGGATTTTGGACCCATTAGCATTCATAATCACTCTCTCTGACTATGAGTAATTGACTCCACACCATCCAACAAAATCATGGAAATGTAGGGTTTGTTCAATACTAAAATGGTAAAATAATGACCCAAAATCATTTAAAACATATATACCCTATGAATTGAGTTCATTTAACTTCTTTTGGACTACGAAATAGTACTCACTTTCAGGATAGTAAAAAATGTCTATTTCCCTGTCAACTATAAGTTCTTCCTTTTCATCCATATATTTGCAATGCAAAATAGACTCTTGAACTTGTTCCATGGGAGGAAAAATATTGAAGTTTTCAAAGTTTTTTGAAGCTACTTTTGATGGAAAAAGGAAGGATATAACTTCGAATCTGATTACTGTCAAGGTAATGGAGCACATTCGACATAACAAATCTTCTTTTTGAAACAATAATAAAATAACCCTTTTTTACTTTCCAACATACATTTTTAAACGAGAAAAGGTGGTTTTGGATTTGGAGGAAACTGGTTTAGTCATTACCTCTTTTGGTAGTGGACTCCATGGGAAGGCTACATGTGGTAGGTAGTTTAAATTTTGCTACCACTTCGAAAATTTTATTCTTTGTGTACACTGAATCAGAGAAACACATATCAGCGCATGATGGGGTGATCTTCGATTTTAATCATTGATCCAATAATGCACTTATCTCTTTAACTAGATTCCCTTATACCTTTTTGACTTTGAGAAATTTAAGCACCCTACCACTTTGTCTTCAATCACAACTATTGATCACCTGTACTTTTGACTTGATTGTGATTCCCTTTTCAAATTCTCACCTCAACCATTCAATTAATTATCCTTTGGTTATAGCTCTCTGTTACTTATGTTTTGAAACATAGCTTTACCTCTTCATTTAAATTTAATTTCTCAAATATCATGGCACAAAAATGTTTTAAAATCTCCCAAAAAATTGTAGATGCCAATATTTGGATCCAATGTGTATGATAGACTAGTTCATGGTCCATTGGGTTATCCCACACTTTCCACTTGTTCCCACTTTCGATAATTTGCGAACATAAAACTATACAACCTTATTTATGTACACCTGAATTGAAAATTTTCTAAAATAATAACAAAATTACCAATTTTCCAAATCTCAGTGCCTTTACTTTGGGATTCAAATTATTCAAAGTGTCATCCACACTTGAAACTTGAAATAACCAACTATAATGTATATGTATAGTTAATATTTACAGTGAAATTCTTAATTCCTTTAAGCAACATAATGTTTCAAAAAAAATCCCATTGACTGGACCTCCACCAATCAACTCCCAATTGAGATCATGTAGAATGTAATCATTATTTCAATGATGGGAAACAACTATTTAAGGTCCTTTCCACAAATGGTTAAACGTTTCTATTTTGTCTTCATTCCTAGCATCCCATTTTAACACCAAATCATCAATTTGAAAGACATCAAATTTAGTTATTTTGTTATAAGTCTTCTTCATTTTTTCATGGAAAAGTTAGGACTTATCATACACTCTTTCTCTCATCTCTTGAACTTAAATCAATTAGTTAATCCTCCTTTCAACACAATTAGTTTCTTCTTCATGTTCCTATAAAATTTTCATTACTCACAATCCTAAAAAGATAGAGAAAATCAACTCTATTATATAAAGCAACTGAAAGGGTGAAATACCAATTGACTTTTTAGTGGTAATTCTATTTTCCCATAGAGAAAAAATGAGTTTTGTTATCTGACAACAACTTCTTGATAATCCCAACCAATATTTTATTTGATGACTTATCCATCCCATTTCCTCGAAGATAATACATTGTGTAATGAATCATGTTGATATGATAATCATGACAAAAACTAATCATTTTCTTAGACTTAAAATCTTGGGCATTGTTAGTTATAATTCTTCTTGGAAAACCACATCTAGAAAGGATGTTTCCTTCCAGGAAATTGATGATAACAACATATGTGGGCTTCCTAGTTGGTACAACTTCAATCCAGTTTGTGAAATAGTTTGTTGCAGTAAATATCCATCTATGATGTCTTGAGGATGTAGGATTAATTTCTCTAATAAAATACAGACCCCATTGTTGGGAACGTACTTCCATATAAATAGGATTTAAAGGTAAAGGAAATAAATTTATTTTTCCATCAAATTTTTTACATTCATGACAAGATTCTACCTCGTTATACACATCATAAAAGAATGTGGGCCAATAAAAACCATCTCTAAGATTTTTTTTACAATTTCCTTCTAATAATGGTGACCTCCACAAACACCTTGATGAAACTCCTTCATGGTATGCTTGGATTCATTCTCAAGTAAACAATTCAGTATAATTCCTCATGGATCGTTCAAATATAAGTATCCATTCATATTCAAAAACTTGGCTAGATTCAATTTCACAGATCTAGATCTGGTTTTCCTCATTTCTGGTGGAGCTTGTAACATCTAAAATACATAAACAATGTCACTATACCATCTAAAAGACATAACATTTAGATACATGTAACCCTTATCCTTGGACTGCATCATCTGACATGTTTGAAATAGAATTTATCTTCAAAGAATCACAATTTTATTCAACCATCAATTTTTCCAATCCCTGTCCTTTAACTAAATTTGTTGGTATGATATCCAAATCATACTCCAAAAGTACAACAATACACCTTCCTCTTCGATCTTCAAGATCTAGCTATGTCAAAATGTCTTTCACCACATTGTTAGGAACAAAAGCAATCACATGAGAATGTAATATGTAAACACTAAAATATTTCAATGATTTAACTAAAGCATAGGATTTATTTTCCAGGATATTATATTTAAGATTGAAATACCTCAATTCTATGCTGAAAAAGGATATAAGATGCTCCAAATTCTCCCAATTTTTCCGCAACAAGACTCCCTCAATAGTATGTTCTGAAGCGAAATAAATATAATTTTTTTTTTTTGAAAAATTAGGACTAACCAACATTGGGGCTTTAGTTATTCCCTTCTTAGTACCATGAAATGATTTCGTATCTTCACTTGTCCACTTAATTTTACTTTCCTTTCATAACATGTTGGTAATAAATATTAGGATCTCTGCGAAGTTAGGAATAGATATTCTTAAGAAATTAACTCTCCCAATGAAAAGTTGAATTTCCTCTTTGCTTCTCGGAAGTTCAATTTTCTGAATTGTTGATACTTTGTTTGGATCTATTTTAATCCCATCCTTTGATATCACATGCCCCAACAAATTTCATTCTTGCATTGAAAAAATAGACTTCTTGGGTTCAAAGAAATTCCAAACTTTCTAGACTTCAAAAAAATATTCCTTAAATGCTTCAAACTTTCATTATCAGATTTGGAATATACTATAATATAATCCATATAATTTAAAAGGCTATGTCATGGCTCACTAAAACATAGCTTCTGCATTCATTAATCCAAAATAAATCTTGTCATACATCAAATGGTGTGGTGAAGGTTGTCTTCTTCTGATCATCTAGATGCACTTTAATCTAATTATACCCTAAAAAACTATCAAACAATGACATCCTTTATTCCCCCAAAAATATTTGTAAGATATGGCCCATTTTGCGAAGAGGATATCTATATTTTAGAGAAACCTTATTGATATTTCTAAAATCCACACACAATTTGATTTCCCATTTCTTTTTTCTAATTGGAACCAAATTTGTCACCCATTTGGAAAATCTCAGCCACACTATGATCTTGGCATTTAACGATTTATTCACTTCTTTCTCAATAAGAGGAAAAATAATTTGATTTATTCTTCTAACTTATTCTATCTAAATGATTTTTCATCTTTCTTAATAGGAAATAGTTGTTGAATTATGGATGTATCATATTCTTTTAAATATTCATAACTCCATGCAAAAACATTAGAAAATGTCTTCATCAAATCAATACACTTATCTCTATTTTTAGGAGTTAAAGATTTAGATAATTTTATCATCTTTGGATCTTCTTATATCCTACTATTATATTCTTCCACCTCAATTTCATTAGGATAAACTTTAGGATTCTTTACTACAACATTATTGTCAAATAAATTTTCCAAGGGAACCAAACCTTTGGGAATGTAATTATTTTTCAACTAAATTATATCTTTACCTCCTATAACATTCAAAAATTCTTTTGAATGTGGAATTCAATCTTCAACATTCTCATCATTTTCACCATTCTCTATGTTTTGATTCTCCTCATCAATCTGTGTATTGGGAGCAAACTCACCAGTTAGTTCAAGAAAACTTTTGATATGTTGGTCATCTTCAAAAACATGTTGTTGTTTGACATTGTCTGGTATTGATGGTATGTGATTCACCTAAATTTCATGCTTCCTATTTTGGTATATATTAATTTTAAATGTACTATCCGAAGTAGGATAAATATAAGATATGTTGTTTTTCTCTCTTGGAATTAGTGAAATTGTGTTCTCTATGAAAACATTTCCAAACATGTCCCACACTTCATTCATATATGCTCTCATTATAGGATGTTTTTTCTAATAAGTTCCATTAACTTGATTAATCACTAACTCATAATCACCATGTACAACTATCCTCTCAGATTTCAAATCTTTCAAAATGTTTACCCCTATAGTTAAAGATTAATATTCAACAACATTACTTGTACACTCCAAAGATATCTTAAAAGAATAAAACTTGGAGTCATTACTTGGGGAAATAATACAAATTCATGCACAAAATCCCTCCTTACTGACTTTCCATCAAAATCCATGTTCCACAACCCTTTAACATCAGGTTCTTGATTTAAAAATTGTTCTTTCTGTAATTTTTTGTAATTGTTTTGGTTTTCTTTTTCAGGAAAATGATCATAAAAAAATGGATGAACCAATATATGTATCAACAACACATATGGGGTTATTATGAGCTTTTTATTAACTAATAACCACATATGCCATTTTTTTTCTTTGTACAACCTTCTATTCTCACCAAAAACTAGAATTGTTGCATATGATATGTCCATTTGTAAAGTACCGTTCAAATTTGATGCTCAATATCTTGACAACAACATTCCAAATTTGGGTGGAATGTAAACAACTACCACATCCATGAAAATACTCTTTGCGGGTATTTGATTCAATTTAACAACCAAATATTTGATTAAACCCAACCACTTCACTTTTCTTGAATCAAAGGAGAATAGATATTTCTAAGGACTTGTGATATCTAGCCCCAAACTTTCCACAACAACATTTTGCATGAGATTGTGTGATTACCTTGAATCTAACATTGCATTGTGTAGAATCACGTCATGAACATTCAAGATGATGTAATAAGGAGGCACTTCATCATCTTCAACATTTTCAACATGAGGACCAACAAAGAGGGTAGGATTATCGTCTTGAAGATTCAAAGTGTCGGGATGTTCTTCTTCTTCTGCTTTCACCATATTAGGAATATGATCCTTGTATTCATTCTTCTTCAAAATGTCATTAAAAGTAATTTAAAATTTAATTCTAGAAATTTCATTTTCAAGACTACAAAAAGGATGTTTTTTTTTGCTTCTTTCACATTAACATAATTTTTTCTTTCTTGAACTTTCGTACGTACATCTTCTTTTGTATCATATTTATTGGTAACTTATTTATTTTGATAACTTGTTGTGGGTTGATCAACTGAGCTTTATTTGGATTTACAACAACACATTCACTCTCGAGTTTATGTTTCTTTTGGAAGTCCTACATTTTGGTAACCTCTTTGATACTACACTAATTCCATTGCTACCATACTACAATCTTGTTCCTGAGAAAACTTGTCATGATCTTCTTTTGTCATTTAAAATTTGGGATCAAAATGATCAAAATGATGAATATCATCTCTAGGTTGTTCTACATCCTATTTAACAACAAAATTTTCTAGAAAAGGGGTCTCACCTGCTAACCACCTTGAATTCTTGGGTCTGTTTTATCCATTTGTCTGATTTGTGGAAGTGGGGTTTTTCTAAAGTTTGGATTTTTATTTGAGGCTCTAGTTATTCTTTGGAAGCAGGTCTATTCTCAAAAGAGATTATATATACAATTCTTTCCATGGTTCTCATCATCAAATTAAATTTTACATCTACTGATTTGGATGTAGAATGTTGACTTTCCTCCTTAGCCTTCTTCTTTTCAATCTCAATTTTATACTTCATCTTTCCATATTCCATCAAATTTGTTTCCACCTCTATAGAATCATTCAACATATTAGGTAATGTTTAAGAACTTCTTTCTCTTAACACTAGTGAAAAATCATTGTCAAAAGCATCAGCATAATGGAGGTGAGCAACTCGGACATGAGGTTTAATCTGAATTGGGATTGAATTATACACCTTCATAAATCTTATAGAAAACTATTGCATTGATCCAATGTTGTTATTTTTCAAGTTTTTATATTGAGTCAAGATTCACATAGGGTTTTTTTTTTCCCATCACCTGAGGAAAGATTCTTCAAACTTATTAAAGTTGTTACTACTTCTTGTTGGGAAAGATATAAACCATTTTTTTAATTCACTACAAAAGATTTGTGAAAAGAGTCTCATTTTAACATCATCATCATCAACTTATTATATATCTATAAAATCATTAAACCTATCCAAATGTTGTTGTGTTGTAATACCCCCTTCCCCATCACATGTTACAATATGTTTAGCATAATTTTGAGGAAGATCATGTAATAAGGTAGGAATAGCAAGAGGATAAAATCTAGCAGCCATGACTCTTAGAAGAGTATAACTTGAAGCTGAAACGTTTGGAATAGTATGAACAAAAGTAGTGGGAATGTTTTTTACATGCATACACATGCCTTGAATGATATGACTGTGTGTAGAAGATGAGGAAGACGAGACTTTTGGTTCAAGTAAGGCTAAATAATTTGTCAATTTTAATCCTTCTATAAATCGTTCTTGTTCTTCAATTTTTGGGGAAAACTGTGAAAATTTGAGAAAAGGATCTTGAAAAGATTACTAAAACCTTCTTTCATCGAATATTTTTTAACTCAAGTCTAACTTATATTTCGAATTAAATAAATATTTCTCAAAGTTCACATAAAAAACATACTTATAGCTCCTTCTTTAGGCAAAGAAAAATATTTTTCTAGTTGGTAAGTACCTATTTCATATTTTTCCTTTATTTTCCAAAGAATATTTTCTGGACTTGGAATAAATTCAAAAGTATTATGATCAAGATTCCTTCTGGTGTGTCATCTAGAAGCCATAATTTCTCTAGTGAAGTCACCTTCTCACAATAGAGTCGCTAGAGCAAATGAACAACTAATATTGGGCCTGAATTTTTGTTTTCCCTTAGAAATTAGGTCTAAATAGTAGTCAATTATCTATGATATAAATAATACTTTCACTACCTGGAAACAATCCCAAATTGTTATGATTCAGAAATTCCCTTTGGTTGTAAAATAAAATCTCCAAGGTAACCTCAAAACAATATTTAGGACTAAAACTGGCCTTTTTAATCCAAAGGGGGATCCCTTTATGAATTTGTATTCCAAAGGTCACTCAACAATAGTTCATATTTTCAAAATAATTGCCAAATATTTCGATGATAACTAGATTTGATAAAACAGATGAATCAAGGTGTATAACCATTGTGCAAGCAGTTAATAAATGAATATTTTTTAAGTTGCAAGGGGCTGGTGGTAGAACAAGAAAAATAAAAAAGGAAATATAGGAACTATTTTCTCAATCATCCATGTATTGTAGTATGGTAGTAGATTTATGAAACACGGTCCATTAGCACAAAGAATCTAACAAGGATGAATTATGCATTATCTTTAGAAGAAAATGGTGAAAATTTCAAAATGTGATGAAATGTGAGCATCATAGACAAATTCTAACTCATTTTCTTTCATTCAAATACTAAATAAATAACACATAATGGAACAATACAAGAAATACATTCACGCAATAAAATCACAAACAAAAATAACAATGACACATGAATCTTTGTTTGGAAATGTTTTGAACTTATGCTCTCTACAACTTTTATTAATATAAAAATTGAAACTACGGTACTTAGTAGTCTTTTTATTTCAGAAACCGACCCTCATTACTTTGAAAAATTTGAAATATACAAAACCAATCCAACAGAGAATCCTAACCAACTATTTACTAAAAATAGAGTTATTGTAAAGAAATGCCTAAAATATTGGAATTTGATGCTTCTTCATTCTTATTTATCTCCATTATGATTGAATTCAACAGAGAATCAATTCAATTTGGGTTTTCATTTTTTTATTAGGAGAATCTACAAACAAAAAATAAGTGCCATAAAAACTATAACAATTGTCCATCATGGGTGAATCTTAAACTTGGTTTTGCCAAAAATTTCCATGCCTAGCCTAGTCACTACTCCTGGGAAGGAATCTCATAGTCCACCATATCGTTGATCATAACCTCCATTTCCACACAAGTTGTATAAGAAATAGGAGGTATCTTTGACTTAATTATTTGTAATCAAGCAAATATCTCAAATTCATCAGTTAATTTTTCAACTATGTCCTTTTCTCTTAGCCCCTGAGTCAAGTATGAAAACTTTGAATGAGCTATAAAACCTTGGACTAGAAAACTATGATATTTTATGTGACCAATAAACTTTACATATTCACCCTAAAAGAAAGGAAGACACTTTTCCAATAGCTTATTAAATAAATTCTTAAAACTATGAACATGTTGGAGTATTTTTTCTTCTTTAGTTTTCACATATTTAAAATGTTGATGCTTGCTAATGATTTTCCTGGACCAAATAATGATAATGGTCCTATATTTGATTCCCAACGTCTGCATATTTATTTGAGTTAATGTATTCAAGAAATTTTTTGAATGTTGAGCTCTCTTGAAAGGTATTTTGTCCAAGGTCTCAAAGTTATAACCTTCCATCTTCGAAGAGTTGTATTTTCTATAATATTTATGTCATCAATGTAGTTCAAATATGCTCTAAATTTAATATTTTTTGTTGATAACGAATCCCAAATGAGGTGTTTGGATCCTTGTAGTGATATTTAGTGGTCATCTTGGTTCTGAACTCATTGATTTTATTTCACAGTCGTTTTTATGCACTTTCAACATTTTTTTTCTCTTTTAACTTTTGAGCCATCTCTTCTTGAAACTTCTAATTTTCTTCATTTAGTTCCCTGTTTTTTCCATCCTTAAAGGTAATTTATGACATTGATTTGTTCAATTCCTCTATATAAGGATTACGTGTTGGCATTCAGCTACTGTGGAAGGTTTATATACTTGTTTTGGACTAAAAGATGCAACTTTTTACAATAATTCAGCCTTTTCCTTCTCTCAAACTTTCTTTTCATTTTCTAATTTCAGAGCTTTACCTTTACAATCCATAATTTCTTGATAAATTGAATCCTTTTTCAATTGTAATGTTGTTAGATGTGGAGTTTTCACATGCTAGGCACTTGGAACTTTTAACTTCTTTAATATATGAATTGTATTTTCTTTTTCATCCAAGAGCCTCTTGGTAAGATGTACATTGTTTGGATTTTCTCCAAAGGATACAATGTCTGCATATAATTTATTAATTAGGGTTTTATTTTTTGTGTTTTCTACTTCAATTGTCCCTCTAACGTTTCCACCACTGACTGCAATTTTGAAATATTTAAGGTTGACTGGAAAATATCATCATAAGTAACTTCATATGTTTTCTCGTGGAGCTAAAGTTTGGTAGTAATATTGATTTGATCTAGTTTAACCTCCATATTTAACACTCTTCCATCAATTACAAATTCAATTCTCAAAATTGTTTTCTGTGGATCCTTTGCTGCAACAAATGAGACCGTTTCTTATGACAATTGTCTAATGCGAGGAAACAACTTTTGTGTTTCTTCAAGAAATTGTTTTTTTTCCTGCATATTATGAAATCAAATCAGTTCTGGATTTATACTAAGAACTTTCTCAAACTTTTTGAATTTATGAAAATGAATACGATTGCAAATGTATTGATGGTTTTTGAAACAAGGCATTGTATCCTTAATTGATTAAGTTCTTCTCTTTGAAGGAAACAATATCATTTTGTTGATCCATTTTGATCTTTTTGTTGGAGATCTCTTCATTAACATCCATGCTAACCACTTTTTTATATCCCTCTTTTTGGCACAATATGATTTAGAAAGTGGTTGGACTGATAGAGAATTAAAGCTTTTTGGATCTGCATTAACCTCCTCTGTCACTTCCTGTTGGCTCTGATCAAATCTTAAAAAAATAGAAATTATTTCCAACCCCTCCACCATTTGATGCTCAAATTATTTATTTATATTTTACTAACAAGACTTTCACCTATATTAGATCACTAATTGGGGTGGGTTATATATGGTGATGACATATAATCACTTTCATATTTTGCTCCATCTTTATTTTAGAGGGCAGGGTTTATTCCCATGTGACTTTCCTTCTTACCTTGGTTGTATGAACTAATAAAATTTTATAAGAGGTGACTTGAGTCTTAGTTTCCAAGGGCTCAATTTTTATTTGGTTACACTAAGTCAAGCTTAAAAGGGGGTGTTAAAACATCATACCATATAGTACCATAGACATCCTACCACCAAGGGCCATAGCCTCATTCTTTTTCTACTTATGCTAGATAGTCCAAACTTTGGTTTATGGTGTATTCCTAAGGTTGTTGGGGTTTTGGACCATTAATGATACCTAACACCCTCACTTTGATAAACCAGGAGGTATGATGCTATAATATCCCAAATTTTGGACCTAACACTTATGAGCATGAGCCCCATTGATTATAATGTTACCTTGATGTTTTATTTTGATATACTAGGTCAAAATACCACACTGCATATGAACATGATGATTTGTTTGATATACTCGGCATAATCCAATTGCATATATATATATATATATTCTTGTGTTGGAAGTGGACCCTGAAGCACATGATTAATGAGATGTTTTTTGTTGAGCGAGGAGCTCTAGAGCACATGGGTGAATTGATGGTTTGTGTTGAGGAAGCTATGGAACACATGAAAAAATAATTTTTAATTGTTGGGAATAATCCCCATAGACTTCCATGTTGATGTTTAGTATAAGCTCCGAAACATCGGATCCTTGGCCATTGTATCATCCCTTGGTTTATCCTACAATTACATCCTAGAATTAGTGTTGAGCGAAGAGCTCTGGAATTGCACTAAGTTTGTAACTCCCTATTTTTAGCGTTGAGTATAGGATCTGGTAAGTGCTAGGAGTTACTGAAAATAATTAATGATTCCTGTGTGAAAATGATGCAAGAAAAATATTGATCTCATCTGACTTATTTATAAGTGGTTAAATGAAATTTTGAATTTATGTATTCTCATCAAGTACTGAAGAACTACCATGTTATATGAGGGAATCCAACATGCAAGGATGTTTAGAGTTTCCTAGACTAGTAGAACGAACCATCTACCTGATGACCTTCATAAAGAAAGTGTCATAAGTTTAGGGATCACTGTTAACCCAAAAAATCACCTGACTTTCTCCATATGGCCTACACCACGTGAAGACATCCATTTCATAACCCTTATTCACCCCCACACCCTTTTGTAACCTATGCTTTCCCCTCAAATGCTCAAAAAACATCAAAAGGGATTAAAAACCCATAAAATAGCCAAAATATCTCACAAAGGGGCTAAAGCCTTTAAAAGGGGGCTAAAACCCCTAAAAGGGAGATAAAAACCCCAAAAGAGATAAGAAAGAGGTGAAAAGGGCTTAAAAACCTAAAAAGGGATTAAAACCCTTACCAAGGGATAAAAACCCTAAAGTAAAGAAAAAAGCTATAAATGAAGGGGTGGGGGTCACTCTCAACACAATCATTCTCTTCCTACCGTTACTCTACCCATATGAGTGCCTTGAGAAACCATCATTCTCAAGCCATTCATCCCTTTCACTCCATTTTCTCCATTAGTAGAAATTCTTGTATATTGAGCATTGATCCATACCATCCAACCCTGTAGAGAGGTAGCTTTGTGAGCTAGGGCATGGTGGCCCCATTTTTAAACCAAATCTAGAAGGTATATGGTTTCATTTCTGCTGTTAGTTTTTCATTTTATAGATAGTTTAGATACATATGTTGTGATTTCTGAATTTCTGTTGCAAGTTATTCATTACTTACCTCTAACAACTTGTTACAGGTTTTATTTCATCCACTTGAATATATCATTCCTTCCTATAGATGGAAGGTAGGTGCATTTGCACATAGTTAGGGCTTCAACCCTACTACATTTTGGCAACCATACCCAATCGATCCCACAGGATCCCTGGGTTCTTAATAGGTTTTGTAGATTTTAAATAGTTTCTTAAGTAGTTTCTTTCCTATTTTTTTCCATTTCCATTATTGGTCAAGCCCCCGTGAGGCTGAACCGAACCTATTCGGCCACAGTACTAGTTACTATCGGTCATTTTTAATTCTAATTTTTAATTTTTTCCATTCATGGTCTAAGTCTCCTATTCAGAGTCTAAAAGAGCAACAACCTCACCACATTGGCCCCGACAGGAGCGATCTGCATTTGCAGGATGAGTTTCCTATTTTAGGACTAACAAAATGATCCCCTCCCCTATTCTAGGCTAAATTAAGCAACCCCCTTGCTACATTGGCCTCGGAAAGAGCGATCTGTCTCTCAGGTTGTCTGTTTCTTCTTTTTAGACTGTATGTATGGCTCAGTCACCTCTTTCCAGTAGACAGAAGTGATTTATACTTTCTACAAGTTGTTTTATATTTGGTTGAGTGTGTTACTATTAACTATTTGCAATGAAAAAATATGTCCAATTCTTCGTTATATTCCTCCACTATTTTTTTATTTCACATCTTAAAAATTTAGTGGAAATCAACCTCCTTGCCCAGCCCTTCCTCCTCTACTTAGTCATCACCCATTGGGATATTCTGAGATATGATGGAGGTTTGAGTAAGCATAGTAATAGGAACCTATTCTTGGAGTTTCTCCCAACCATTAAAAATAAGTGACTTGGAAGATAGAGGGGGTGGAGACCATGGGGGGTCTCATGGCATTCGTGTCCTCCCTGGTGAGAAACCTTGCACTGGAGGAGTGACCTATGGATCTATGGGTGGTCTAGTTCCCACTTTGATGAGAGCCCAACACTCTTTCTTGTCCAGACAGGATTACAAGATTAGGGTAGACATGGTACATATTTTCATTTGCTCATTTGAATAGTTGCATGTTTAGTTATGTTTTAGCTTTACTGGGTTTTACACATTACAGGTTTCCCATTGTCCAAACTAAACATATAACCAAAAACAACTTATAACCATATAAACTACATAAAATAATTTAAAACAGTACTCACACACTTAAAATGCACACAACCACACCACTTAATCCAACCAAACTCAGTTCAGGATGTCGAGTGAACCTCTAAAATCAATCAATTTACTCTAAATAATTTTTTTTTACAGTTTGAGGACATAAGTCCCTAACTGCAATAACTATGGCAAGTACTTGGGATTTTCCCTAAAACTCACTATGAGGAGTACCGCAGGAATCCCAAACTAGCTGTCCAACAAGAGGAATTGCTAAGAAAAATAGGACAATAACCCCCTCCGATTGACTAGTAAAACCTATGAGGAAAAATCCAAGTATTGTCTTCTAGCAGTCTTGGTGGCTGAGCAACCACCTGCAAGCGAATAGGAAGCCATTAAACTGGGGTCCAACTATTCATTACCGGTTAATGCCAGAAAGACACCATTGATCCATCACGTTCCTCCTCTTGTATCAGGGGGGGGGACCCCTCATTTTGGACCTTTAAATAGGAATCGTCGAGGCCATAATTGAAAACCCTCTTTACCATCAAAAGGCCACACATCCTATGAATTAGAATCATATTCATACCAATCTGAGCCACACTTGCATACTGCACCGTCTAGCCCCATGGATGGCACAAAATCAGATCCTTTCTCTGGAGGGATGAGGCGCAACAGACCCACGCCCATGCCTCACCTCATCACCAACAGCCCTATGAGTGGTCCTAATTCCACTGTGCATACTGTCATAAGTCAACTACCCATTATTAGCAGACCCACACCAACCCCCATCCTTACTACTATACCGCCGTTCACACCCAGCGGTAGTGGAGCAATCATTCCTATAGTACCCCCCCTTGTACCTGGGGGTAGTGTCCCAATTGTTACCACAATACCACCTCTCATACCTGGGGGTAGTGGCCTATCCAACACCATCCCGACTATCCCCATCGCGGGAAGTAAACCACAGGCACCCCAAACTATGCAAGGACACCAAGTTCCTGCAAACGCCCACGCCATTGTTATCCCCTTCCACACCAGTATTGGGCATAATATCCCATTCATGGCATGCCTCAACTTTCTTGATTTGGATAGATTAACCAATGACTCTATCTACCACCAACCTTGGTGGCCTCCTATTCCATGTAAACTCTATTCAAACATCCCAAAATTTGAAGGGAAGGAAGGGGAGTGCCCTCAAAATCATATCATAACATTTCATCTATGGTACTCATTAAAGAACACCATGGATGACTCAATCAGACTGAGTTTGTTTTAGCACACCCGAACAGGTGCCATAACTAAGTGGTACATTGAGATTCTACAAGATGCTTACCCAAGCTTCAACTGTTTAGCCTTCATGTTTTGGCAGTATTTTCAACTCCCCGTCCCCTATGAAGAGGGTGTAGAGATACTCCTATCTTTCTTCCAAAATATAGAAACTCATATAACCGACCACATCCATGAGTGGCAGTGACACCAGAGCTTGTGCGAGATTCAACTGGAAGATAGGATATTCCTCGACTGGTTTTCAAAGACCTTACTACCACCAATATCTAAGGACGCTGCCTCTGAGCACCCCCTGTTGAAGGAAGAAGCCATCTTGAAGGCACAACCATTTTATTTAATTTATGCTCAGTCAGGGTACCTATACACCATTCTTCTTAATGCTCCTTGGACTGATACCTACTATTGGCAAAACCCACCAACAAAGCCTCATCGAGAGGGGTTCTCACTCTATCAACGCCTAACCAACACAATCTCCCTAAGCACTAGCCCAAACAGGTTTTACCTTGACCAGTAATGTCTATAGAGAAGAAAAGGTCTTAGCCAAGATGTTTAAGGGAGAGCTATCAGAACTGAGTTTTCGGCAGTGGGGAAGGAGGATATGGGGATTCGATGGGAAGACACCATAGCTACTAGATCCATATATTTGTAGTCAAATTTAAACCATTTCCACAACTTGCAGAGTATATTCAGAACTTATGTAGTCATTATAAATTCATTTCCACAACATCATACAGTTGTCACATTATCGCTAATACCATTGCATTGTTCATAAAACATATCAACTCATAGTGTAACAGATAGCAACAGATTTAAAACAAATCACATCAATATAACAGAAAGAGATTGAATCACAGCGACATCATAGCAAAACAGGTCGCAACATCATAACATATTAGATCACAACAGTGATAATAAACAAGATTTGTGCAACAATTGTCGTATCATAATAATCTTTCGCAAAGGATCCAAATTACACAATTCTTCTTGAAAACTGGAGACTGCATACATCAGGAAAGACCTAGATAAATCATATATACACATGGAATTATTCAAAAACCAGATCGCACTAGACCTTATGCCACAATTATCCTTTGATGCAATTCTCCTATGATGATCATGATCCTCTTCTTTTTCTCCTTATCTTGGTACCATCTACTTGCAAAAATAGATCTATAAATAGGCTTTCTCCATTACATTGAGGGTCCAATTCTAACTAACTTATACCCACTAATGACCTACTACAACAAAACTTGGTCAAATAACATAAAAAATATTCAAAGCAGTTATTCTTCCTCCCATCGCGCTAATCTGGACTTGCACGGTACTGTGTGAGGTTGCACAGCTGTCGCGATGCTATGCAACTCACTTACCAAAACCCCTACTAACAGGCCCCCAACATAGTCTTGTGGCTCATCCCCAAGCCATGTAATTTTGATAGTCTATGTGTCGATGTCTACGCCTTGAAATCTTCAAATTGTTGTGCAATCTCACGAACCTGAAGCTAGAATTTGTCGGCAGTACTCTGACAATTGGTCAAATCCTGCTTCATTAGTTTCTCTTGTTTGGCCTTGCTGTCAACCGTTTTTCAATGCTCGTGTACTGCCTGTAGTGTGGTGACTTCTTTAACATCCAACTGTCCACTGATTTCCTAAAATTCATTAAGCTGAGCATGGTGCCTTTGTTGCCATTCCTACACAAAGGCAGCTCTTTGCTATAAATCCTTCAATTCCTTGGCCCATGTGATTTGTACCATCAATGGAATGGCCCCCAGTGATGTCTTCAAGGTCGTTAGTTGACTGTTGGCTTCTTCCACTTGTGTAGTCAGCTGATCAAGCTACTTGTCGTGGACAATGCTCTACCAAAACTGCGTTGCGGCTTCCGTAATGGTTTTGGCCTCTTTCTCCATGCTTTCGAACTGAGTGGTGATGTCTTCAATGGAGGATTTCCTTTTTGCAGCCTGTTTCGGTGGCATCGTAGGTTGTACTAGGGAATTGAGCATCAGGTTGGTATCCTGAAGCTGGACAATAGTTTTCCCCAATCGTTTGGCCTTTTCGACTAGGGTGAGTTCGTCTGTGTTCTCAAAAATGTGCTGGCAGGCTTCAAAAACAACCTGGTTGAATTCAACACACCTGACACACATCTACACAAGTTCAACAATCATGTGGTCTTGCACCTTTTTCAATTTTGTAATCTCTTCAGTAGCATTTTGCTACATCTCATCCTGTGTCACTTTCAAGGCATCAATCTATTGAACTTTTTATTCTGCCAACTACACCCCGACCTAATGTTGCTCGTCAGCCTATTTTTGCATCTTCTCTACGATGCTTTGTGACTCGACATAGCCCAAAAACGTGCTACAACTCGATGAACGCTATAGCAGACAACTTGTTCAGGTCCAAATCCACACTCTAGACTGGTCGCAGCAACTGGTGAACTTCCTCATTTCCCATGTCAATCACAGTTGGGGGAACTTGCATGTTCCTGGCCCAAGGCTCGATGCTAATCAATGGGATTTCCTACATCATAGGTCTCACAGATGTCTGCCTAGAAACAATACAAAAAATAAATCTAATCAATCTCTTACCACACCAAATTATTCATGCTTTGACTCTTGGATTTCCTTTGTCGCATCCACGGATGAGTCAGTGACCACTTTGATATGCCACTATAGTTGGTCCTCCATCCCTGACCTGGTACCACTGCCAGACTCATATTATTGGTTCCATTTGGTGCGAGTCTCCTCTAGCATGCAATATGTTGCATCCTCAAGGTCCATTAATGATTCGTTGTCAAAGTCATGAGTGCTCAGCTCCTTCTGTGTAGGATCTTTAGGGGCATCCAGTGGCTTATCTTTAGACAATTCCTCCTAGCTCACCGGATTTCGCCACTCCTTCAACAACTCTTATACAATGGAATCCAATTCTTCTATTGTGACTTTGTAAGGAAAAACTAGCCACTGCCAGTCGGGGTCTTGTCGCGCCTGAATGTAGATGGAGTGGGGGCCAATGGCAAATCGAAGGATCCACTGATACTTGGTTGCGACATAAGGAGAGACTCAGGGAATGGAAACGACTGTGGCTTGAATGCTTCCCAATAAACCCAAAAGTGAATGGCACATTCCACCTGTCGACTCGACTCTTTAACCCATCATAATTTCTTATATCTTGCACCTCGACACACCTTTTCCGCATCAACTGCCATTGGTTGATAGTATTCCAGTTCCATCCAGGAAACTAGTGCAATAAGGATCAAGAACCAACTATATGAAAATGATCACCTAGCCTGAGTAGAAAGCATGTCTTCTACCAACTGATTTAGTAGAAACAGATACCAATTCATTTTCACCCCCTCAACACACTTCTAGGCGTAGGAAATAACACATGAATTGCATTGGACTGGTTGGTTTCCCCGAACGACCTTTCTCGCTAGAATCCTTGCACCAATACGCACCTTCTAGGAGTTAATTCTATAGATGCGATAAGCATGACCGTCACATTGTAAACCAAAAGTGCTCCTTCAGTTGCTTGGAAAACCTTTTGTCAGTATCTCTCCCGTGGATATACTGTGCCAGATATTACCCAGCCTTCAGCAAGCCTATGATTCTTGCAATCAAATCTACTGTAACAGGGATTGGTGTATTCAAAAAAATCATCCCTCCATGAAAACAATCCAACAGTTTCTTCACGCATGCATGGGATTCATTCAATCGCTGAAAATGAGGCATATTGATGAACCCCAACAATCCATATTGACCTAACCCACTTGCCCAGGGTTGAGTAATCTGCCGAATTGGGGCACCAAGCCCCATTGGAATTGACTCATAGGGCTCATCCCGAACATCTTTGAGCAATAGCAAGTAATGGTCTTCAAATTTCAACCCGATCAATTCAGGGATGATGTCGACCGAGCACTTCATCCCCTCTGGAAGTGACGACAGTTTTGGTGGATACTTCTGATTCTTTAACGGTTACCTCAACTTGGCTCCCAGACATGTAGGAGTGACATATCCCAAAATTTCATCAACACAGACACCCTGAGGTGCTGCGGACTCAACAACTCCCAAGCTCGATGGCTCAGTCTGTGCAGTTCCTTCTCCTTCCACTCTCACCAATGTGAGAGTTTACCTCTTCTACGGCAGCGTGGTACTTGGCCTCTGAGCCTGCCGCTTCCACTTGGGAATGGATGATGAACTAAATAGCATGCTCATAATTTCTTCTTCCACAACTGTGGGCCGAATAGGGGACTCGTACTCACTTGAAATCTCAATAGCCTCGATGTTGCTCAACATGCCTCATGCCTCAAACGTTAAAATGCACTCAATGGCTCTCACCTACAACAATACAACTCACTCAACAGCTCACACAACACTGTACAATCCCTTCTCTGCTTCGCACTCTGCTCACTCAACTTAACAATGTCATCCTTATGCATCCCACATGCTTTTTATAGCCACGTCCAACTCAAAACTCATCATTTCCAAATCTAGTAGCACCATGATTACTAAATCTGGTATTAATGACACCAAATCTGCCGACAATCTAACTCCTTTAATGGTTAGATCACTTATTAGTGTGGGTCACTTCACCAAGCATCGACAACCAACTATTTTAACTAATTTCAATAATTACTTCATTTGACCCACCCAAAGCCTTGCAACTATCACAAGTGTTTGGACAGTCATCACTACAAACTTTACCCTTGTGCAGCCTCTCCCCTAGGGCTCACCTTGCTTCTTTGACTTAAAATCTTCATCATTTTTTTTTACAACACCTCAAGTGCTGCGCGTCATCAGCCCCAACCTATAGGGATTCAGGTGACTCCCATTGACAAGCGTCATTAATACTGCGCCATCTAATTACTGTAATTGACCTGCACCGCTAGAAGTAATGGAATGAACAAGATACAAACCTAACCAGTGTAGTTCTAACTTACCTGGATGCTTGATGAACTTAATATCATATAACAACACCAAATCTCCTTCCTTAAACTATTTTTTCTTAATGTAGCGATCATGCCACACCTTCTGTCGATCCTTCACAACCTATTGGTGGAAGCCAGTAATAAAGCTATCTTCTTCAAGCTGGATCAACTGTGTAATTCATTCTTATAACACTTCTGCATCATCCATACCCATCATTACGACAATGCACAGACTAGGAACAATATACTCCATGGGCATAACTGCCTCTTGCCCATAGACCAGCTTAAATGGTGTCTGACCGGTTAGCCATTTACAAGTAGTGTGATATGCCCATAGCACTACTAGAATTTTTAGGTCCCAGTCATTGCGGTTAGCATTACATACCTTAGTCAATGATGTTTCCAATATTTTGTTGGATGCTCCAACGGTCCCATTCGCTAGTTGATGGTATGATGTACTCCCCTTATGTTGCACCTACAACTCCTCAGTTGGCGCTTTCACAGTTAGGTTGATGAAGTGACTACCCTGGTCACTCATCAAGATCATAGGACACCCAAACTGTGCAATGATGTTATCAAATATGAACCTCACTGTCGTCGCAGTGGTGCAATCCACTACTAGTGCAGCTTCCGCCTAGTTATTGAGATAGTTGGTTGCAGTAATGATGTATCGTGCACTAGTCCTCTTCCCTGATGGATTAATAGGACCCACAAAATCCACATCCCATTTATCAAATGGTTGAAGAGTCACCTACGATACCAGTGGCATCTCATCCCTTCATGATGGTTTACCGACACGCTGGAAGATGTCGCAGCTCCTTGCATAGTCTGTGCAATCGTTATGCAACAAAGACCGCCATAGTTTGGCATGCAACACCTTCCGCGCAATAGATGGACCTCCATAGTGGCCTCCCGCAATTCTTGCATGTGCTTCTTCGAGAATGGGACCCTGATCATGCGGTCAAATACACCATCGCAATATTTCATCTGGTCCAATCTTACATAACTTTCCCATAATTAATTGAAAATCAGAATCCTTTACTACCAACTACTTCTTTTGGCTAGTTGACATGTCCTTCGGGGTGACACAAGTGGCCAAAAACTGAATAATTGGTGCATAGTGATCATCTGCGATGTCAACACAGAACAATTGCACATCTGGAAATCCATCATCAATATTGGTCCGTTCTTCATTGTTCTTGATGCGAGATAGATGATCTGAGCCAATGTTCAATCTCCCTAGCTTCACAACTATTTCAAAATCAAACTCCTGGAAGAGTAACAACCATTGACAGATCTCCCCACCAACATAGGCTTATTGACAAGGTATTGCAAAGCAGAATGATTGATGAACATCTTGAAATGTCCACCCAGCAAGTAGTGCTAGAAATTTTGCAATGCATAAACCATCGCTAAGCCTTCCCTTTCCATCATTGTATGATTTTGTTTGGAATAATATATATTTCTACTTGCAACCTACTTGCATATGCGATTGGGTGATACAGGTCACCCTCACCGAGTTGTGCAAGAATGACCCCCAGCGCAATAGAAGAAGTGTCGACGTGCACATGGAACTCCTTATCCCAATTAGGAAAAACCAATATGGGTGCAGAGGCCATTTTGGATTTCAAAGTGTCAAAACTTCCTTGACATTCCTGAGTCCAGTCATAGGCTGCATCCTTCTTTAGTAGTTTCTCCATGGGGACAGTAATCACAGTGTATCCTTTGATAAAATTGTGATAGTATATGGTATGCCCTAGTGTGGCCCGAAGCATTTTGGCATTAGTCAGTGGTGGTAAAGTGAGGATTAATGAAATCTTCACCGAATCAACCAATAGACCTTCTTTGCAGACTATATTCCCCAATAGCATGCCAAATGGTGCACAAAAAATACATTTTTTATAGTTTAGGGTGATCAAATGCTAGCGATACCTTTCCAGTATTAGTCACAGGTTGTCTAGATGGTCCCTAATTAGTCCATAGACAGACTAGTCATCCATATACACCTGTAGGAACTTTTGAATAAAATATTTAAATACAGCGACAACTATACGAGAGAATATAGCTCATGCATTCTTTAGCCCAAATGGCATGATTGTATATTGAAAGAAGCCCCACTTAGTGACAAACATAGTCTTATGTCGATCCTCCTTCCTAATCTGGATATGGTGGTATCCTGAGAAGCCATCCGTGAAACAATACATCTCCTTGCTGCCTACGCCTTCAAGAACTTCATCTGTAAAAGGGGTCAGGAATGGATCATGGATGCATGCATCATTCAACTTTCTTAGATCGAGAAAAATGCATATTTCTCCTGTCTTTTTATACTGGATGACCATAAGACTTATCCACTCAGATTCTTCTACATGCTCAATTATCCTAGCATCAAGCATCCGGTCAATGTGAACCTTCACACGGTCCTTGTATCATGGATTAAGTCGATATGGCCTCTATTGCACTGGTTTGGCATCTAGTTTTAAAATGATTTTCATCTCCCCCGGGGCTCCTAAAATTCCCTTCGTCTCTGAAAACTACATTGAAAAAAGGTCCTGAAATTCATGTAGCATGTCTATGATCTTGGCCATTGTCTCCTCGTCCTAGTAGTTGCTGACATTGGCAAATTTTGGGTTCTCTGCCAACCCAATGCTGACTTTCCAGATCCTTAGCAGCTGACTCATCGAGTCCATCAATGTGTTGGGGGATGCGACATCACGACTTCCTTTAGACTCTAGAATATTAACATTCCACAACTCATTGTCATTTGCAAGTTGCCCAAGCAAGTTGTAGTAGGCCATCGTGGATTGTATGGAACAATGTGCATGCAGATCAACAGGATAGGTGACAGGGGTGACCTTGAGTACGACATTGCAGATGATTTGTGATGCATTGCATACCTCTCGGTTGATGTCCTAAAAACTAAACATCTGTGAAAAACAAACAGACAACTCCTCCCAAGTGTTTATGGTCTTGCACAACTCTACTGCCACATACCAGGATCTCGGCATTTCCTCTAGAGTGTGAAAAAAAGTGTGAACCCATTCATCTCTGGGTCATGACGCCCATAAAGCTTGACACTCGATTAAATGAATGGTGGGATCATTCCTTCTGTCATATCTCTCAGCATGATAAACCTCCAAATTACCAAAGCGCATCATCATCAATCTATGACACTGGTCCCAGTCAAAGATCATTTGTTTATGTGCTTCCCACCATCGAGCCCGAGTAGCTTTCAGTGCGATGTCGAGAGCCAGCATCCTTTGTGTTTCAAAAACCTTCTCTTCAAATTCTTGAAAGATCTTTGATAGTCCCGATAGTCCTTCATAAATGGGAAACGCCACAGTTTTAGTTGCAACATGCTGAAGATACTATGTAATCAACCCGCATTTCCTGAATGATACTTCATGCAACCTGTTCTACCAATTTTCCAGAGCATCGTCAGAGTCAGAGGACGCAGAACTTGCGTTGCGCCAGCCCAGTTCACCATCAATGGTAGGATGGACATAATCTTCAGAGATGTTATAAGCATGTTCCCAACTTCTGTCAACTTCATCCCTTACAAGGTAAATATATCACCATCCTTCCTGAGGGTGGGTCCATAGGAGCAATGACCCTGACATCCTAGTTTTCGAATGTCATAACTCATTTTTTGAAGTTGATAACTACCACGCTATCATTAGCCCATCCAATCCCTAGCAGTATGGGATAAGAACCACTATATTCTACTACTTCTATCACATCAAAGTCAGCATGCATTTTCATACCTTCAATGTCGACAACCAAGTTTGAAACACGACCAATAGGCTGAACCTTCTCCTGATTTGCAAGTCGCAACTGTACCAGTGACCATCCCAATGTTGGATTTCCCATCGATTTCCAGGATTGCTTGGTTAGAATGTTTACATCTGGTCCAAGATCCAGAATGACCGAGTCAACCTCATAATCTCCAATTTGGATATTCATCCTCATCTCCTTGCCTGTATTCCTTTTTCATAAAGAATTCATAGCAGAATCCCTCACTGCCTTATCCGGGTGGTGCAATAATTTCTCAAGCTCGATAAGGGTGTCAGAGTCCCTTACTAGTGATAGAAAACTCTCAAAAAACTGCTGCAAGGTACCATGCTGCTGTGATGGGCCTGCCTCTACAAATGTATCAAAAGAAAATGGCATATCAACAATTGGTAACTTACCCAGATTTCTCCCTATTACATTCTTTGCACCAAAGAAGGTGTCTTTCTCTGTTGCAATATCAAATTTGACCTTTTTCTTTCCAATGAGCTGAACCTGCAGCCATAGTCCATCGTCTCCAGGTTTTGCACCAGCATGAGTGATGATCCCAACGTTGACATCCTTCATCCGTGGCCTGAATTGTGGAAACTTTCGGTCCTTGATTCATGTTCGATGGCAGGTTCTGATTTAATGGCTGATTCATCGGTTGGTTCTAAGTCTGAGGCGTGTTTTGAGTCTGATTTTGCAGTGGGACCTAGTTCTACATTATCGGTTGGTTGTGTACTTGGAATACAGGATGATTCTGATTATATATGTTTTGTAACTGAGGAGTATACTAGCCTGCCATTTTGCAATCAACTGAAGGACGATTTCAACATTATCATCGCTGGCTGCATAGTATGTACATAGCACATGAGGGCACTCCCTCTGATAATGACCAAATACCCCATAGGTGTAACACTATATTGATTCATGACCTCATCCTCCTCCTTGACCAAATCCTCCTCCTAGACCCTTGAATCCTTCGCGGAATCCCCCTCGGACTCCTCCTTATTGAAACAATGGTTGGGCCATCTATTGCTGCAGTGGGTTGGGTTGTTGTTAGACATAGTGCGTGGCTTGAACATATTGTGGTTGATTATACTGTAGTCTTGGTGCCTGGTTATACTATGGTTGTGCTACCATTTGCATTGGAGGTGCAAACTGTGACTACGATATAAACTGTTGCTATGGTTGCACGGGGACAAACTACAATGGAGGTGGTGGTGTATATGGCACTTTTGCTGCTAGTTGCACTACCTGTGGCTATGCTTGCACTGTCCAAGGGTCGTCACCTTTCACAAAGTATGAATCATACGTCCTTTCCTAGAGAAAATCATAAGCTCAGCAGTTTTTATCATCATGTCTGACTGATAAAAAAAATGTACAATACAAATTTTCTGCCTTGGTAGCCATATTTTGCATGTATTCATAGTTCTCATGTCGATGCCCATAGACCTGACATATGTGACACCATGGTACACTAGCACAACTCAATGGATTCGGGGCTCCTGATAGCAAATAATTTTGAAATGTCGGATAGGTGTCCTTGGTATGTACGTCTACATGGCAATGGGTGCACCAAAGATCATCATGATCTTCCTTGTCCTTTTTGATATCTTGCATTTGGAGCGTCAAATTGGCCAACTGTGCTTGAATCTAGTTCATTCTGACCGTAGATTCTCCTACTGGTGATGCCTCCAATTTCATCGTGGTATCTAGAGCCTCGCTCTATGTCACAATTTTTTGCTGCATTAGTGGTTGTCTGATATGTAGGACAAGTGCAACGATGAACCATTCCTTGTGCTGAACATCGCTCATCTAAAAATTGACCCAAGCTATCAATGTCTTAACCACTAATCAAAGTCCCAAATTGTCTTGTTGGGGAACTATTTGATCTCTTTCAATTTAGTAATATACTGAGCCTTAGACTTTGACTTCTCAAATTATTAAAATAACCCCGTTTGGATGTCATCCAATGTCTTTGCAGTACCCCCTTGAGGTATTTGTATGAATCTAATGAACCATTCCAGCGCATGGCCCCTCAGAGTAGTGGCCAGCTGACTTTTCTTAACATCATCATCGATAGTTTGTCAGGTGATCCAAATCACCTCACATAATAACCAGTACTGCTTTAGATCATCAGTGCCATTCCCATTGAATATCGGTAACTTCATTTCGTCACCCGCCATTAAGGGCCTTCTTCCTCCTGCCGGTGCTCTATTACTAGACTGTTGCTGACACATCGGGAAAGTTGACACAGAGTGTGTATTTTGTCCTTGTGGTTGAGTAGTATGTATAGGTATAGACATGTTACTTATAGGGTTTAATCCTATCATTCTTCTGGGTGTAGCCTGGGCCTGGTCATCCTCGTTGTCACAAAAAGGTTGCTTCATCCCGTGTGGTTGTTCTTCATGGCATTGCACTTCAATCATGGTAGGAACTTCTCCTATCCTCTACCTCTTCTCTTGAAACGTTTCTCCTTCCGTTATACAACCACTTAATTCTTCGATGACCTTCACATTCTCACTAGAACTCATGCCCATCTACCCCTTACCTTTTTAATGCATCTCTCCACTGCTGTCGTGGTGCTTGCATCCTCCACACAAGATAGTTTCACTACTCTTTGTCCATATTTAGAATACCTTTTTCATAGACCAGTTTCTTAATGGACAGCTATAGTGACAACAAGAATATTCCTCGAGGTCCACTAAAGAATTCCCTTTCCACTTCGCTAAAGAACTTATTGGTGTCAACTACAAACTCGATGATGTATTCTTATAAGATACTATCCAACCACACTTCAATTGCTCATGATGCATTATTATTGGTTTCTTGTAACTCCTGGATCAACTATGGGGCCCAAGATGTTGGCTCTCCTCCTTGAAATTTTGTCTTCTTCTTAGTGAAATTTTCCATCCATTCCTACAACAGGACAAGAAATTCACAAAATAACCATTCATGAGGACCTTCATAGATATACCTATCTAGTGAGTGTCCCGTTGACAACTTCAAATTCTAATTTTCAGCTTCAACAAACTCCCACAACTTTAGATCAAACCACCCTTCGATATCCAGTCTAGTCAGATGCCAAAACGTATCCTCCTATTAATAGAAACTCAGGTCCCGACAATGGAACCATTTGTTTGTGAAAACCACCAACAAAGCCTTATCGACAAGGGTTCTCAGTCTGTCGAAGCCCAAAAAACGTAATATCCCTAAGCACTGGTAGGGACAGGTTTTACCCTACCCAGGAAGTTCTATGCAAAAGATGATCTATCACCTGAGATGTTCAAGGGAGAGCTGTCGGAACCGATTTTTTGGCAATGGGGAAGGAGTATATGGGGATTTGATGGGGAGACACCATAATTGCTAGATCCAAAGGTTTGCAGTTGACTTCAAACCATTTCCACAATTTCCAGAGTGTATTCAGAACTCATGCATTCATTATAGATTGATTTCCACAGCATCATAAAGTTTTCACATTATCGCTAATACCGCGGCATTGTTCATAAAACATATCAACTCATAGTGTAACAAACAACAACAGATTTAAAATAGATCGCATCAATATAACAGAAAGAGACTAAATCATAGCGACATCATAGCAAAATAGGTTGCAACATCATAACAGATTAGATCGCAACAGTGATAACAGACAAGATATGTGCAACAATTGTCATATCATAATAATCTCATGCAAAGGATCCAAATTACACAATTATTCTCCAAAACAAGAGACTACATACATCAGGAAAGACCCAGATAAATTGTAGATACACATGGAATTCTTCAAAAACAGGATCACACTACACCTTATGCCACAATTATCCTCTGATGTGATTCTCCTATGATAATCATGATCCTCTTCTTTCTCTCCTTTTCTCGGTACCATCTACTTGCAAAACTAGGTCTATAAATAGGCTTGTGCCATTACATTGAAGGTCCACTTCTAACTAACTTTTAACCGCTAATGACCTATTACAACAAAACTTGGTCAAATAACATAAAAATATTCAAAGTGGTTATTCTTATTCCCATCGTACTAATCTGGCCTTCTGTGGTACCACGTGAGGTTGTGCAGCTACCAAGATGCTATACAAATTACTTAAAAAAACCCCTGCCAACACCTACCACCGCAACACACTAGGGGAATCTCATTCCATAGATGGAATTATAGGTTTAGTTTTTCATCACCCACAGTACCACGTGACACCTCCTATGATGCCACAACAACCAAGTAACACAACTAGTGTTTCCTACTCTAACCACCCCCTTGACTACTCAAGGTTGATGTCTCATTCCGGATCCACAACCTCCTACACACAACCTGTTCAGACTCTAATTTGGTCTGTACGATAGTATTCAGGACAAACAACCAGATTTCCAACCCCGCAATACCCCCAAGTCTACTTTGCACCACCTATGCAGGATGCTCCAGCCCCCATCCCAACTCCATCAGCACCCTTGGAAAAGGTTTTTACTCAACATAATCGTCCCAATCAACCAGAACCCAATAATCAATAGGGGTAAGGTAGAAATAACCAAGAAAGGAATCAGGGTAATAATTAACCACGAAGAGGTGTCCAATGACCAAATCCTCCCAACAACACCAGGGAAAACCAGTCAGCTCAAAACCCCCAACAACAAAACCCACATAGACCCAACACTTTGTTACACACAAATCATCCATGCAAACTATGAAACGTCTATGGACACCATACGCATGAATTCCCCCTCATGAGGCACACCAAGCAAGTTATTTAGAATGAATCACAACGCGACACTGCTACGGAAAACCCCAACTAAACCCAACCCAACACCACCAAGCCCTCCACCCATGGTACTTAAGAACTTGTTACCACTGTAAGGACTTGTAGCAACTCCACCTGAACCCCCAGCGTCTCCCGCAACCCTTAACCCACCCCCCCTATAGAGACAAGGGTCCACCACCTACTAGCTCTGATGATAGAAGAGGTAACCTTATAGACCAAGAGAAATCAGTATGGATCAACTACTGAAACCATAGACCCATCAATGGCATCCATGTCTAACACAACCAATGTCCCACTCCAGTTACCCCAAGAAGGAGGAGCATGAGGACTACAATTCCCCATGCGATGCATTGCCAACAATGCTGCATCTAGAACCGATGTGAGCTACAACATCTCTGATGACTTGGGCCAAACACCTACAGCCATGTCCACTCTTGAGGTACTTAAAACATGCCCAACATAGCAGAAATATTTACTAGCTTCCCTTAGTGCCGTATTCCCCTCCGAATCCAAATTGATCACTTTTGATGTAGATAACAAAGAACCCCTGATTCCATCAACCATTTCCTTCCACATTACGGTACCCATTCAAAATTTGGTCGTACATCTATGCATTATTGACGAGGGGGAATCCACTTGTGTTATGTCAACCTTGGTCTGGCAGAAACTTGGGTCCCTTATCTCAGGGATAATTTCAGGGGAGAAATTTATCCCATGGGCTATTTTTAGGGGGTTTTTTCCAAAAAATGACTCACCATTTTGCAATATTCAAATCCCTGTTTTTCCCAATTTTGATGGGGTAAACGTTTTTCCCCCTAAAAATTGCCAATTTATTATATTATCGATGTAAAATCCTTAGAAATTAAAATATTTTTTGAAAAATATCGCCAAACATTTTATAGTTGGTCTTTTAAGAATTGGTAAGCTTCACCAACATATATACACTTTTAAATAAGTATGGTTCCTTAAAATCATCCTTGCCCTATCTTACAACCATCCACCACTACTATGCATGCTTATGATGGCCACCCCACAAAATCACAGGGTATCCTTCCACATGTCCCCATAACATTAGCCTGGAAAATAATATTGATCGGCATAGAAGTTGTCAATGAACATTTGGACTATAACCTTCTCCTAGGAAGGAGTTATATGTATGCCATTAAATCCATGGCATCCACTTTTTTCTGCCTCATGATGTTCCCTCACGATGGGAATATCGTGACGATGGACCAACTAACTTACCACTATCCACAGGGGCCAATAGAACCAGCCAATGTTATCCCTACTATTGATACCTCCTTGTTGGTTGCTATGGGTAGACTTGGGTTTACTGTAATGTACCAACAACACCCCTAGCTCACTGGCCCTTTTGGTGACAGACCATGGAGTGGCCTGAAGTCTCACCCGAAGTGATTCTAATGGGTTGGCCAAAGACTCAAGTGTCTCCGATAAGGTTATGTAGCATCCTGGGGTCTCGCAGCTCTTCTTAGCCAACGAGGTCTCTCTCTATGACGTGTAGTTTCTCTTACTCGTGGGTTCTGACAGGGGAAGGACTCCTATCGCATCGTAACTTCTGGGACGATGCGCAAACTCTCCCTTCCTCCGAACCCACGATCTGTGGTATCTCACACCGCAGCTCCTTTGACGGTGCGATATCGCCTCTCTGCGATATCTTACTGCTTACGTCTTAGCATACTTAACGTTGGGATCGACTTACGGGACTCGGCATACAAGGGTGTTTAACACTGCGACTCTTAACTGTCGTGAGTGAAACATAGATAAACTCTTATATAGAATACTTAATAGCTTCAACTTGCATTTATCCTTCTATAATGTTGTAAACTGAATGACAACATACATACATTCAAATGTAAGCAACGTTCATGTGATGAATGATAGATAGCAACTTAAGTAAACACAATCACATGAATCAATCACATAACACTCTGATTTTACGTGGTTCACTTCCAGGGTATAAGCTACGTCCACAGGAACTGGTTTATATATTATAACTTGAGAGAGAAAACGCAGTTCCGCTGCACCTCATATGTAGCTAGAGATATTCAGGGTAACTCCGCTCACACAGCCTGGAGCCCTTCTCTCTTAGATCTCTACCCTATCTCTATATTGCCTTCTTACAATATACCCTTCTCTCTCTCTCTCTCTCTCTCTGTCAATCCCTGCGCATTGTTACATATATGCTCAATGGGCCAGCTACTGGTTACAGTAAGATACTACAGGATAATAACCAAACCAGAGCTTAGCTTCTATATTACAACTGACTGTGAGCTTGCTAGCTGAATGGCTCAATGGCTCAAAATGCTAACTGGCTAACCTTTTACAATACAAAAATACATCCCTTTATAGGCGGCCCGAAGGTCTCACCATTACAACACTGTGGGCCTGTCCCAATAGTAACCCAAAAACCCTAACTAGTGACAGTCGACGTATCTGTACTTGGAGTAGCCGATATCTGTCACACCACTGCTCTCTGCAGTCTTCCATGCTTCCCGGCACTGACCATGGGTAATGGGCGCTGCTTCCCTTTTTCTGTCCTTCGTCTTCAATACCTCGGCCTCATTGCTCCTTTTCCTTTATGAGGGTAGCTGAGCCCTCCTGTCTTCGCCACTACCTTCAATGCAGTGGGTGAGCTCTCTCTTCTCGGCTGCTCAGGTACTATCGTCTTCTTTGACTTCTCTGTCTCGATAGTCACGGTTTCCGGCTCTGATCTGTAGCTAGAAACATGCTATGGCGTCGTAGCTTTACCTTATCTCTTATATCTTCACCAAAACTTTCTATCCACCAAAATGGTAGCTTCTCCTGTAGCTGCGGGACCCTTCTCCAACACTCATTTGACAGTGTAGCCACCCCCTCTTTATTAGCAGTAGGCCCTAGGTTGTTCACCGACAATTCCATGATGGCTTCCTTCCCCTTGGTACCACCTCCACCAACACCAAGTGAGATAGTGGAATTGTCTATTCTCTTATCTAGCATTAGTGCATCCAAACCACAATTGTAGACACAACCCCAACTGCAGTTACATCCCCACTCGCAGTCGCACCCTCAAACACAGTCACCATGGAATTACTAGGGCTCCCATCAACGAAACCATCAACGATCTAGTTCCAATGACCTTTCCACTTTCGAAACCATCAACAATCCCACGACCCTATAAAATTATTGTTTTAGAAACAACAAGGAGATACTTGAGGATTTGACTACTCCTGAATACCCTTGGGCGATATGCACCACTGCTCATTCTTTATCCTCGAAGAACCTGTGTCATTATCTAACTAGTTTTCAGTTGAGACCAAGGATTTTATCAACGAGAAAGTTGAGTAGTTCAAAAACTGCATTCCAGCACTAGATGCCTTTGAAGAGGGAAATATGACCAACATCTCTCCTACCATCAAGATCAACATCTCTATTAAGCCCAATATTGTTCAAGAAATCACGCTGGGGGCATCTTGCTCCTCTCAGGAAGTCACTGCATACAAAGCAATTTTTCAAGAATTCTGAGACATCTTCGCATGGTCATATATTGAGATTCCATGCTTGGATCCATGAAGCATGGAGCATCACATTGACACATGGCCTGATGTGGTGCCTATCTTTCAAATGTAGAGACCCTTCCACCCTTCCAAATATGCATAGGTCAAGGAAGAGGTTGAGAAACTATGCGCAGTTGGTTTCATATACCCCATTTCTTACACTACATGCTTTTCTAACCCTGTCTCCGTAAACAAAAAAATAGGGCACCATCTGGGTTTGTATGGAATTCTAGGAATTGAATTAATCTTGTCCCAAAGATAACTTCCCAATAATGTTCATAGACCAAATCATTGACCAATGTGCCAGACATGAGGTCTTTTCCTTCATGGATGGTTTTTTCAGATACAACAAACTTCAGATCCAGAAGGAAGACCGGTACAAAACTACGTTCACCATCCCTTGGGGATCATTAGCATACCGTGTAATTCCCTTTGGGTTAAAAAACATTGGAGCCACCTTTTAGCATTCCATGACATACTACTTCCATGACGTCATTCAGATCATACCGGTTTATCTAGATGACCTCACAACTTGGTCATGGAAGTGAGCACAAAACATAGATGACTTGCGACAACTCTTTTTGTGATGTAGTAAGTAAAAAATATACCCAAACCCTCTCAAATGCATATTTTGTTTCCTAGCAGGCCATATACTTGGGTTCATCATGTCCCACAAAGGGATAACAGTTGAACCTTTGAAATTTCAAGCTATTCTTGAACTCCCCTCACCACGAAATCTGTGCCAATTGCTGAGCCTCAAAGAATAGGCCAACTTCCTTTGCCGTTTTGTACCAGAGTACGCAAAAAAATATCACAAATTATTATGCCTACTCCATACCAATATTCCATTTATTTGGGATCAACAAGCACAAGAATCATTCGACACACTCAAACAAGCTATGGCTTGCGCACCATTACTCTATGCACCCGACTTCACCCGAGACTTCATCCTTTATGTGTCAACCTCAAAAAATTCCATCACTGGAGTCTTGGTCCATGAGGACAATGCTCGTCAAGAGCATGTGATTTATTACGTCAGCTAGAAACTAACAGACCCCCCACTGTGATACTTACCTGAAGAGAAATTGGACCTCACCATTGTATTCTTCATTCAAAAGAAAACCACACATGAGTAGTGGCGAAATCCAACCCAATGCGGTACCTCTTGAGCCGCCTCCTTCTACAAGGCCTCATGGCCAAATGGGTAGTCATCCTCCAGGAGTCCGAATTGGATTTTTTCTCCCCAAAAGAACCAAGGCGCTACTGCTAGCTGTGATTATGACAGATCTACCCCTGTCATCAACACCACCACCACTCAAGGTTGACCTTCCCAATGAATTCCTATTCGTCATATCCTCACAAGACCCATGGTATGGGGGCATCCTTATTTACTTACGCACCCAATTTTTTTTATCTCATTTAAACCATGAAGATAGACGATGTATCTAACATTAGGATGCTCACCATCTCTTGATTGGAAACATCTTGTATCATCGAGGTATCTACACCATATTATGTTATTTCCTCACCTACAACGAGGCTGGAATCGTTCTTAATGACTAACACAATGGAGCCTATGATAGCCACCTCTCGTGTTTGGCCACCATTCAAAAGATTCTATGTGGTGGCTATTTTTCCCCATCTATATTTGTTGATTGCATTGAGGCAGTCAAACACTTCCATAGCTGTCAACTCTTTGCCCCAAAGGAAAGGACCGCCCCCCCTGCACCCTTTCATCCTGTGGTCATAGTCAACCCCTTCTGTAAATGGGAAATCGAATTCATGAAAATCAGCCCTATCTTGACCACTAGCCATAAATACATTATCGTGGCCATTGATTACTTCACCAAGTGTGCCAAGCCCATGCCCACATTTGATTATAAAGGAGAAACGACTGCACGATTCTTCCTCAACCATGTTATTTCATGCTTTAGTGTACCCAAATAGCTGGTCTCAAACCATGGTTCACATTTTGAAGATGTTGATTGGGTTGATATTTCAACCATGTTGAAATTCAAATACCATTTCTCATCTTCATACTACCCCATGGAAAAGGCCAATTTGAAGTCGTCAACAAATCATCAAGACCATGGTTGAAAGGATGGTGGGAAAACACAAAATCATTTGGGACCACATGCTATTTTATGCCTTATGGGCCTACCGCACTTCCAAAAATACTGCCACCAACTTCATGCCCTTCCACTTGGTTTATGGCGTTGAATCAGTATTCCCTATAGAGTTCCAAACCCCGTCGCTCTGCCTCACGGTGGAACTCCTTCCCAATATATCTCCTTTGGAAGAACGACTCCTCCTACTCGAACAAACTGTGGAGGACTGGAAATCTTCTCTCCAAGACATTGAAGCAGTGAAAAACCTGATCAAAATCCCATTATGACTGTGAGTTCCACCATCAAACCTTTAGCGAAGGCGATATGGTTTTGGTTTATTGCCTAGCCAATGATAAGTTCAAAAACTCCCGTCAAACAACCCAAAATTTGAAGGGAAGGAAGGGGAGTGCCCTCAAAATCATATCATGACATTTCATCTATGGTACTCATTAAAGAACACCATGGATGATTCAATCAGACTGAGTTTGTTTTAGCACACTCTAATAGGTGCCACAACCAAGTGGTACATTGAGATTCTACAAGATGCTTATCCAAGCTTCAACTGTTTAGCTTTCATGTTCCTGCAGTATTTTCAACTCCCCGTCCCCTATGAAGAGGGTGTAGAGATACTCCTATCTTTCTTCCAAAATATGGAAACTCATATAACCGACCACATCCATGAGTGGCGGAAACACCAGAGCTTGTGTGAGATTCAGTTGGAAGATAGGATATTCCTCGACTGGTTTTTAAAGACCTTACTACCACCAATATCTAAGGACGTTGCCTCTGAGCACCCCCAGTTGAAGGAAGAAGCCATCTTGAAGGCACAACAATTTTATTTAATTTATGCTTAGTCAGGGTACCTGTACACCATTCTTCTTGACGCTCCTTGGAACGGTACCTACTATTGGAGAAACCCACCAACAAAGCCTCATTGACAGGGGTTCTCACTCTATCAATGCCCGCCCAGCACAATCTCCCTGAGCACCGGCCTGAACAGGTTTTACCCTGACCAGCAATGTCTACAGAGAAGAGAAGGTCTTAGCCGAGATGTTTAAGGGAGAGTTGTCAGAACTGAGTTTTCGGCTATGTGGATCCAATGGGAAGACACCATAGCTACTAGATCCATAGCTTTGTAGTCAAATTTAAACCATTTCCACAACTTGCAGAGTATATTCAGAACTTATGCAGTCATTATAAATTCATTTCCACAACATCATACAATTGTCACATTATCGCTAATACCATTGCATTGTTCATAAAAAATATCAACTCATAGTGTAACAAACGGCAACGGATTTAAAACAAATCACATCAATATAACAGAAAGAGACTAAATCACAACGACATCATAGCAAAATAGGTCGCAACATCATAACATATTAGAACACAACAGTGATAATAAACAAGATTTGGGCAACAATTGTCGTATCATAATAATCTTTCGCAAAGGATCCAAATTACACAATTCTTCTTGAAAACTGGAGACTGCATAAATCAGGAAAGACCCGGATAAATCGTATATACACATGGAATTATTCAAAAACCAAATCGCACTAGACCTTATGCCACAATTATCCTCTGATGCAATTCTCCTATGATGATCATGATCCTCTTCTTTCTCTCCTTATCTTGGTACCATCTACTTGCAAAAATAGATCTATAAATAGACTTGCTCCATTACATTGAGGGTCCAATTCTAACTAACTTATACCCACTAATGACCTATTGCAACAAAACTTGGTCAAATAACATAAAAAATATTCAAAGCGGTTATTCTTCCTCCCATCGTGCTAATATGGCCTTGCACAGTACTGTGTGAGTTCGCATAGCTGTCGCGATGCTACGCAACTCAATTACCAAAACCCCTACCAACAGGCCCCCAACATAGTCTTGTGGCTCATCCCCAAGCCACGTAAGGTTCACAGTGTATGTGTCGACGTCTGTGCCTTGAAACCTTCAAATTGTTGTGCAATCTCACGAACCTGAAGCTAGAATTTGTCGGTAGTACTCTGACAATTAGTCAAATCCTGCTTCATTAGGTTTTCTTGTCTGGCCTTTCTATCGACCATTTGTCAATGCTCTTGTACTACCTACAGTGTGGTGACTACTTTAACATCCAACTATCCACCGATTTCCTAAAATTCATTAAGCTGAGCACGGTGCCTTTGTTGCCGTTCCTGCGCACGAGCAACTCTTTGCTATAAATCCTTCAGTTCCTTGGACCATGTGATTTGTACCATCAATGGAATGGCCCTCAGTGATGTCTTCACGGTCATTAGTTGACCGTTGACTTCTTGCACTTGTGCAGTCAGCAGATCAAGCTACTCATCCTGGAAAATGCTCTACAAAAACTGCATTGCGGCTTCCATAATGGTTTTGGCCTCTTTCTCCATGCTTTCGAACTGAGTGGTGATGTCTTCAATCGAGGATTTCCTTTCTGCAGCCTATTTCAGTGGCATCGTAGGTTGTACTAGGGAACTGAGCATCAGGTTGGTATCCTGAAGTTGGAAAATATTTTTCCCCAATCGTTTGGCCTTTTCAACTAGGGTGAGTTCTTCCGTGTTCTCAAAAATGTGCTGGAAGGCTTCAGAAAAAACCTGCTCAAATTCAACACACCTGGCACACATCTGTGCATGTTCAACAATCATGTGGTCTTGCACCTTTTTCAATTTTGTAATCTCTTCAGTAATCTTTTGCTGCATCTCATCCTGTGTCACATTCAAGGCATCAATCTCTTGAAAATTTTCTTCTGCCAGATGTGCCCCGACCTAATGTAGCTCATCGGCCTATTTCTGCATCTTCTCTACGATTCTTTGTGACTCGACATAGCCCTCACTCATTTCTTTCTGTCATTCCACCATTTCTAGGCCAAAAATGTGCTACAACTCGATGAACGCCGTAGCAGACAACTTCTTCAGGTCCAAATTCACACTCTATACCGGTCGCAGCAACTAGTGAACTTACTCATTTCCCACGTCGATCACAGTTGGGGGAACTTGCATGTTCCTGGCCCAGGGCTCAGTGCTAATAAATGGGATTTCCTACATCATAGGTCACATAGATGTCTTCCTAGAAACAATACCAAAAATTAAATCTAATCAATCTCTTACCACACCAAATTATTCATGCTTTGACTCTTGGATTGCCTTTGTCGCATCCATGGATGAGTCAGTGACCGCTTTGATATGCCACTATAGTTGGTCCTCCATCCCTGACCTGGTATAACTACCATCCTCATATTCTTGGTGCCATTTGGTGTGAGTCTCCTCTCACATGCACTATGCTACATCCTCAAGGTCCATTAATGATTCGTTGTCAAAGTCATGAGTGCTCAACTCCTTATGTGCAGGATCTTCAGGGGCATCTAGTGGCTTATCTTTAGACAATTCCTCCTAGCTCATCGGATTTCACAACTCCTTCAACAACTCTTGGACAATGGAATCCAATTATTCTGTTGTGACTTTGTAAGGAAAAGCTATCCACTACCAGTCGGGGTCCCATCGCGCTTGAATGTAGATGGAGTGGGGGCCAATGGAAAATCGAAGGATCCACTGATACTTGGTTGCGGCATAAGGAGAGACTCAGGGAATGGAAACGGCTGTGGCTTGAATGCTTCCCAATAAACCCAAAAGTGAATGGCACATTCCACCTGTCGACTTGACTCTTCAACCCACCATAATTTCTTATATCATGCACCTCGACACACCTTTTCCGCTTCAACTGCCATCGGTTGATAGTCTTCCAGTTCCATCCAGGAAACTAGTGCAATAAGGATCAAGAACCAACTATACAAAAATGATCACCCATCCTGAGTAGCAAGCATGTCTTCTAGCAACTGATTTAGTAGAAACAAAGACCAATTCATTTTCACCCCCTCAACACACTTCTAGGCATAGGAAATAACACATGAATTGCATTGGACTGGTCGGTTTCCCTGAATGACCTTTCTCGCTAGAATCCTTGCACCAATACGCACCTCCTAGGAGTTAATTCTATAGATTTGATAAGCACGACCGTCACGTTGTAAACCAAAAGTGATCCTTCAGTTGCTTGGAAAACCTTTTGTCAATATCTCTCCTGTGGATATACTGTGCCAGATATTCCCCAACCTTCGGCAAGCCTATGATTATTGCAATCAAATCTACTGTAACAAGGATTTGCGTGTTCAACAAAAGCATCCCTCCATGAAAACAATCAAACAGTTTCTTCACACATGCATGGGATTCATTCAATCGCCCAAAATGAGGCATATTGATGAACCCCAACAATCCATATTGATCTAACCCACTTGCCCAGGGTTGAGGAATCTGCCGAATTGGGGCACCAAGCCCCATTGGGATTGACTCATAGGGCTCATCCCTAACATATTTGAGCAATAGCAAGTCATGGTCTTCAAATTTCAACCCGATCAATTTAGGGATGATGTCGATCGAGCACTTCATCCCCTCTAGAAGTGATGACAGTTTTGGTGGATACTTCTGATTCTTTAACGGCTACCTCAGCTTGGCTCCCAGACATTTAGGAGTGACATATCCCAAAATGTCATCAACACAGACACCCTGAGGTGCCACGGACTCAACAAATCCCAAGATCGATGGCTCGGTCTGTGCAGTTCCTTCTCCTTGCACTCTCGCTGATGTGAGAGTTTACCTCTTCTGCGGCAGCGTGGGACTTGGCCTCTGAGCCTGCCGCTTCCACTTGGGAATGGATGATGAACTGAATAGCATGCTCATAATTTATTCTTCCACAGCTATCGGTTGAATAGGGGACTCGTACTCACTTGAAATCTCAATGGCCTCGATGTCGCTCAACATGCCTCATGCCTCAAACCTTAAAATGCACTCAATGGCTCTCACCTGCAACACTACAAATCTCTCAATAGCTCACACAGCACTGTACAATACCTTCTCTACTTTACACTCTGCTCACTCAACTTAACAATGCCATCCTTATGCATCCCACGTGCTTTTTATAGCCACTTCCAACTCAGAACTCATCATTGCCAAATCTAGTAGCACCATGATTACTAAATCTGGTATTAATGACACCAAATCCGTCGACAATTGTTGGAGTAGGGCCCCGCAGCTACAGGAAAAGCTCCCATATTGGAACAAGAAAGTCAAAGGAAATAGTACCCGAAGCGGCCGATGAGAGAGAGCTCAACCATTGCACTTAAGGCAGCGATGAAGACAGGAGGGATTAGCTACCCTCATAAATGGAAAAGGAGCAAGGGGTCGAGGTATTGAAGACAAACGACAGAAGGGGAGCAATCGAGGAAGTGATGCCCATACCTACGTTCAGCGCTGAAATAGTGGAAGACTGCAGAAAGCTGTGGTGTGATGGAAAGCGGCAGTTCAAGTAAAAATAGGCCGACTGTCACAGTTAGGTTTTTTGGGTTACTATTGGGATAGGCCCATAGTGTTGTATCATGGTGAGACTTTTGGGCCACCTATTTAATCATGTATTTTGTATTATGAAAGGTTAGCTAGTCAGTTGGTCTGTTAGCTTGTAGTCAGTTAGACAGTGAGAAATTGAGGAAGAGTCGAGCTCTAGTTTTGTTATTCATTCTATAGTTATCTTACTGCAACCAGTAGCTAGCTCCTTGAGCATGAATGTAACAATCTGTAGGGATTGAGAGAGAGAGAGAGAAAGGATATATTGTAAGAAGAAGGCAATATAGGAAGAGAAGAGATCTAAGAGAGAAGGGCTCCTGGCTGTGTGCGTGGAGTTTCCTAGAAGATCTCAAGTTGCATAATAGGTTACAATGGAACTATGTTTACTCTCTCTAGATATAATATATAAACTAGTTCCCGTGGACGTAACTTCCCCCGTGGAAGTGAACCACATAAAATCCGTGTGTTGTGTGACTGTTTCATGTGATTGTGCTTTACTTATTTGCTATATGTTATTTGTTACATGAACTTTTCTGATCAGTTAATGAGTGTATGTATGCTATCCTTCATTTTACAGTAACATAGAAGCTTAAATGCGAGTTGAATGTGTCAAGTATTTTGTATATGGGTTTATCAGTGCTTGATTCACGACAGTTAGCAGCTATTGTGTTAAGTGATCCCTATATATTTAGTTCAGCAAGTTGAGTATAGTTGACATTAAGCGTGTTAAACTATATAATCCTAAGTAAGGTTGTTTAACACCCTGATGAAGTTTAACTGAGCTATTATACCCAGAGAGAAATCCTTTGGACCTTGAGAGTCACATTGAGTCTTACCATAGAAAATATCGCAATATAGAAAGGTGATATCACACTGTTGGAGGAGCTGTGGTGTGAGATATCACAGGTGAAGAGTTGAGTATAAGAGAAATTTTGTGCATCGTCTTAGAGGCTGCGATGTGATAAGAGTCCATTCCCTATCAGCGCCAGCTAGAAAGAGACTCAGCACCTCGTAGAGAGATCCCCCTGGCTCAGAAGAGACAAGAGGCACTAGGATGCTATAGAACCTGGTTGAGGAAACCTGATTCTTCAGCCACCCCATCCAAGATCACTTCGGGTGAGACTTCAGGCCGTTTTTCGGTCTATTGCCGAAAGGGCCAGTGAGCTAGGGGTTTTGTTGGTACAATAAAGTAAACCCAGGTCTGCCCAAGGAGAAACCAACAAATGGTTCCATTGCTGGTTTTGAACAAATTGAAGAGCTAATGTTCTGTTGGCATCCTACTAAAAAATAACTTAACCAGTGGGTTGGGTCTAAGGAAAGAGAATTTGCTGCGACAGAAAACAAGATTCCTAGGCTGAGTACAAAGGATTGGTTACAAAAACATATCTTCACAGACCTGCATGAGATATTTTTTGCGACCTATGCAAATGAGTTGTACGATTGGTTGTCAAAGTTGAATGATAAGCATATATTCAAGAAGAAAATGAACATTGTTTGGACACCGGAGCTAATTCACACCGTGAACAGCGTAGATAATCCCATTTCCCGGGCTGTAGACTTCTGGCTTGCGAGTTTGCTGGAAGGCTTCATTACATAGTTTGCAGTTGATCAAAGAAAGAGTTTCAGCGAAGCAGAGAGGTAATTTTTCAAAGGATATCACGGTAAGTACTTGAACTCTTTAAATTTGTCCATTAAGATGTTATTACATGAAAAAGGAGTACTGGATATATTCTCAGATGAATAAGTTAAGTAAGTGTAATGTCACAAGAGTTTGAGAGTGATTTTGAAGAAATTGGATGTACACATAGAGGTAAGAAATATAAAGTAGATTTCAAATCTTCCTTCTTTGAAGATAGTTCAGCCAGTACTAGAGAACAAAGTCAAAGTAATACATAAACAACAGTAGGGGGTATCCCTTACCACCCTTATACCCCACAGAAACCAACCGAAACTCAGAATAATCCCGCAGGAACTCCATCTAGTAGTTCACACACAGTACATACTACCTTTACACCACCTACATCTACACCACCGAGTGGTAGTAATACAACAACTCAGAATCCACCACATAGAAACATAATGGGGGATGATATGAAATTACCTACCTTTAGGGGTATAGGGCAGAAGACCCAGAATAGCATTGGTTCCTATGTGAAGCTTTATGGACCATTAAATAGATCCAGGATGACAATACTAAACTTGTCTAGTTGGCCACTACACTTAGAGAAATTTCTTTAACATGGTATATGAAGGATACATCAGCGCATCCCAGAATGCTCGTACAGGTTAGGACCACCATGATTAAGGAATTTAAGAAACCCAAGTCTGAGTCACAATGTATCACAGAACTTAAAGACATCAAACAGTTACCCACAGAGTCAGTAAGGGACTTTGATCAGAAATTTAAAGCTCTTATAGACGAAGTTAGCTTTGATTTTGTGCCAGAGCAACATAAGGAATGGTTCATCGCAACACTGCTCCCTCATATCAGACTTCCCCTCATGCAACAAAAACTCCATACGCAGGATGAAGCATTGGAGATGGCAATGAAACTAGAGGCTTCACCTCTAGCTGAGACTAGCATAGGTATGACAAACTTACAGAATCAGTTATCCAATCTCACTTTACAGCTACATGAGATTAAGAAAGGAAAAGAGGTTGCATAAGAACTATGGTGTACAAAGTGTAAAGGACATGGCCATACTAAAGATAACAGTCCAGTATTTGTTGAGTATTTAGCAAGTGGGGCTCCTAACCCCTTAGTACAGAATCAAGGGCCATGGTGTGAAATCTGTAGAACAAGAGGACATAGACCACAGGAATGCCTTTTACTTCAGAAGTATGTACAAACTCCTAAGAACTTATACTGTAACTTATGTAAGTTAGTAGGACATGATGAAAATAATTGCAGAGCTTATGATCTCACGATAGAGAGAAAACATGAATTCTACAGAGTCCAGTCAGAGACATCAGGTCCAGCAGCAGGACCATAGCATGAACTAACTCATGTTGGCCGTGGTGGAGGATTCAGAGGACGAGGACATGGACCAATTATTTGTTACAACTGTGGAGCTATAGGACATTATGCTAGGGATTGTCATAACCCTACTACAACATGTAAGTATTGCAATTCCTATGATCATACAATAGAAGAATGTCCTATCTTGATAGCCAAGATTAAGGATCCTAAGCCAGCATCAAACCAGAGTATCTAGCTTATTGCTGCTGAGAAAAAAGAACTAGAACCAAGAGTCAATATTGTGACTCACAGCGGTGCTTCTACTAGTAGGACATCGTAGGATACCGAAAAGAATATAGGTCCGGAGTGGGTGCGCAAAGCCACTAATAGATCAACACCACTTGACCTGTAGAAGAACAAAGAAACGTTTCAGCAAGATAAAACTTTATTTACTGACCCTACACCATAAGGATCATAGACATTGCCTTGTAGGGGTGTACCGCAGCAAACACCTTGTGGCGTTAGTCCTATGCAGACATCACAGGCTACCACATCTGGAAGGTGCGAAGAGGATGAGTTGACAGGAAGTGTACAATCCTTCCTGTGGAGTTGCTTGAAACTCGTAAGAAATGAGAAATCCATAGGAGATATTCAACGCATCATAGATCAGTATCAACAACCTTCTTCCGTGAGTAGTGCGCAGCGTGTTGTTCATAATATTATGGGCCATACAAGAACAGGAAGAGAGATGAGACTCACAGCAAAAATTGGAGAATTTGAAATAGATGAGGTAATCCTAGATTTAGGATCAAAGGTAAATGTTCTAACTAAGAAGACATGGGAACAGATGGGTATCCCTAAGTTAGCCAAATCGCCTATCCATCTACGATTAGCCAATCAGCAGAGGGTATTACCACTAGGTCGATTACCACAAGTACCAGTTGATATTGATGGAGTTTGCAGCTTTGCAAATTTTGAAGTCATAGAAATTATTGGCGATAGCAGACCGTATCTAGATTTATTAGGTATTGATTGGGCAATCGATAACATGGTTGTTATCGATTTAAATAAAATACAAATGACCTTTGAGGATAAATAGATTCGGGTCATCGCACCGTTGGATCCTTTTCAGGGTCCTAGATATATTGAACCTATCCGAGCAAAGGAAGAGGTGCGTAATATGGAGAGCCTCTATCAGATGACTGCTAACCAGAGTGATTACATCAATCCCACCGTAGAAGGAAATATTAGTTGGAAATGCGACAACTCATGCACATCAGATTTAGATGTTGGTCTAGAAAATTGGCAGAATAGACTTTATGAAGTCTCAGCTCGCAGATGTGCATTTATGACTAAGTCATTGCGATGGATTGGAGCAGAGATTAAGGATATTCCGTCGTTTTATGGATTAGCAGATGTCAACAACTTTTTACAGTAGTTTGAACAGGACATCCCTCATGAGCAGAGGATGGCAGTTATTGACCTTGTAGTAAGAGCCACACCTGCAAGATGGTGGCATGCAGATAAAGAAAATATCGCATCATCGGATGATTTTAAGAGATTGATGGCGATCAGATTCTCTAATGACAAGGAGTGTCTACAGCAGAAATAAACAGGAGAAAGTGACCCCAGGTCACATATTAAGAGTTGTGAATAGAATTGGTCATACATTCCTGAGGATGAATGGGTTCACCTATTCATTCACACTTTAGACACAGTCCCAAGGAACTGGTACACTGAGACAGAGTTGCGTAGAGGAATGACTATATGGCCACTTATGATAGACAACTTTGAACTCACTTTCACTTTTGAATTTGAGTATCCAAGCATTGATCAGGCTCTAGATATTATAAAGATTAATATATTTGATGACTGTACCCTATCAGTGTCTGCTCAACCTGATTGGGCCATCGAGTTAGAACATGAGCTAGAGTGTTACAACTTCGTAGCAGAGCCAGATGATGAGGATGAGAATCCTCGCAGTATCAACATTCTAGAGTCAGAAGGGACTCGCGAAGTTGAGGGACCGAAGCTAGAGATTCCAGCTATCACAGATCCTATTAAGATTAAAACGATCAATATTGGCACAGAAACATGACCAAAGTTTGCCTCTATTGGAGACTATTGGGATGATGAAATGGTAGGACAAATCGCAGATTTGTTACATGACTATCAGGACTTATTTCCCACTAAGTTTATAAATATGAAGGGAATAGTAGGAGATTTGGGAGTCATGAGGATACCTTTGAAAGAGGATGCTAGGTCAGTTAAGCAACGACCATACAGATTAAATCCTCATTATAAAGAAAAATTTAAGGATGAGATTGATAAGATGTTAGCAGCAGGCATCATTGAGCCTGTAGAAGAGATCGAATGGGTTAGTCCCATGGTTGTGCAGGAAAAGAAAACTAAAGGATAAATTAGGATTTGTGTCGATTTGCGCAAACTCAATGATGCATCGCTTCATGACCCATTTTCGACACCTTTCACTGATGAAGTTTTAGACAATGTGGGAGGACAGGAGGTCTACTCCTTCACTGATGGTTTTTCAGGCTATCACTAGATAAGAATTCATCCAAAGGATCGACATAAGACCACCTTTGCGACAAAATGGGGCTCATTCTAGTATACGGTAATGCCCTTTGGTCTTAAAAATGCACCAGCAATTTTCTCTAGAGTACTAGTTGCTGTCTTTAAGGAATACATCCATAAATTCTTAGAATTTTATTTTGATGATTGGACTGTATTTGGGTTAACCAAAGACCATATAGGAGATTTAAGGCTCATGTTAGAGAAATGTAGGCAATATCAGATTTCTCTTAACTTGAAGAAATGTATATTCTGTGCACCGTTTGGTATTTTGTTGGGTCATATTGTTTGCAGACAAGGCTTGATGGTAGATCCTGCAAAGATTACCATCATTGTAAATCTTCCAGCACCCAACTCAGTCAAGCAATTGAGGAGAGTACTTGGTCATACTGGGTACTATAGAAAATTCATCAAGGCTTATGCAAAGATCACAGCACCTATGGAAAAGCTGTTAAAGAAATATGTGAAATTCCTATGGAATGAGGAATGCCAACAAAGTCTAGACACACTTAAAGAGAAGATGGTTACATCACCCATCTTAGTATTTCCAGATTGGAACAAACCATTTCATGTACATGTGGATGCATTTGGCATCGCACCGAGGATTGTCTTAACACAACCAGGAGAAGGGGGTATCGATCACCCTATCGCGTACTCAAGCAGAAAGTTATCTACCGCAGAAAAGAACTACACCACTACAGAAAGAGAAGGATTAGCTATGGTGTATGCTCTACAAAAGTTTAGGCACTACCTATTGGGTGCCCCATTCAAGATGTTCACTAACCATTCCACTTTAAAGTATTTGGTCAATAAGCCAGTCTTAGGGGGAAGGATCTGCAGATGGTTACTCCTATTTCAGGAGTATGATTTTGAAATTATTGTAAAACCAGGGAGATTAAATGCCTAACCTGATCATCTCTCACGGATAGACTCAGGAGAAGAACCAAGTAATCTAGACGATAATTTGCCAGATGCACAATTGTTTTCTATCTAGATCACAGATGAGTATAATCCAGATATTATTCACTTTCTCACTACAGGGTGGGCACCTATTGAGTTTACGAAGCAACACAAGAAACAGTTAGTTGTTAAAGCAGCAGAATTCACTTTTGTCGCAAGACATTTATACAAGTTAGGTCCAGATGAAGTCTTGTGCAGATGCATTATGCCGCACGAGAAAGAGGCCATTATCAGAGAAGCACATTCAGGTACCGCAGGAGGTCATTTCACAGGAAAGCTGACTGCTTAGAAAATTCTAGCTGTAGGATTATGGTGGCCTACTTTGTACAAAGACGCTAAGGAGTTTTGCAGATGCTACGATATCTGCCAGAGGGTAGGAAAACCTTCACGGAGAGATGAAATGCCACTGCGACCATAGATTACGTTGCGGGCATTTGACAAGTGGGCTATATATTTCATGGGTCCTATCAACCCACCAGGGAAATGAACTGGTGTGAAATACATCATCACAATAACATAATACCTCACCAGGTGGGAAGAGGCCAAAGCAGTAAGGAATTGTGATGCTGCTATAGCTACACAGTCCATTTTTGAAAAAATCATAAGTAGATTTGGATGTCCGGTAATTTTGATGAGTGATCAAGGCACACATTTTTTGAACTCCACTATTGAGGCCTTCACGGAGGAATTTCAGATATAGCACCATAAGAGCACTCCCTACCACCCACAAGCTAATGGTACGGTGGAGGATTTTAACAAGATTCAAGAAAATGATCTTACTAAGATCTGTAACAGCCAAAGAGATGATTGGGACCTCAGGGTTAATGCTGTATTATGGGCTTATAGGACTACATGCAAGAAAATTACAGGACACACACATTTTAGCTTGGTGTATGGACAAGAGGCTATTATGCCTATGGAATATATTATTCCCAGCTTAAGAGTTGCTCAAATTACCGAGATGGCTAATACAGATATGATGAGTGAAATATTAGTGCAGCTGCTTGCCTTAGAAGAATACAGATTCATCGCAGGATTTCATTAGAAAGTGCAGAAGGCACGAGAAAAAGATTGGCATGACAGGAACATCAAGAGCAAGATTTTTTAGACAGGAGACCTAGTGCTCCTCTATGACAGCAAGTTTGTTAAGTTTCCAGGGAAGTTCAAGATGCATTGGTTGGGGCCATATCAGATTCAGCAAGTTACAAAAGGAGGTGTCGTTCAGCTCAGAAAACTGAACAAGGAGCTTCTTACTACTTTGATTAATGGCAGTAGGCTTAAGCTTTATAATGACAGCCACTCCACCTCCCAGCCCTAACTCAGACAGTTTATGAGAGTGCAGATGTCCAGTGTAGTTGAAAGGAGGCATCGCACCCATTAGTCTGTATAAAAAAAAAAAAAGTTCTAAGTATGAGGAATCGCAGCAGGAAAGTTTGTTTTGTGCAAGTCATAGGATGCTTGCAGAGTTTTTGAATGTTACAGAGCTTCACGCCAACATTTTGCTTCAGGACGGTGCGGTGTTACGTCGCAGCGAGGTGATGTTCCCCGTGCCACGTATACGATTTTGAGAAGGGATAGAGGGCCAGTCACTTCACCTTCTGACAAGAAGTTAATCCAGATATGACAGGTATATGTTGGCCTAGATTTGGAAACAGTACAGTGATTTTCCCAGATTTGATAAATCTTGGTCGAGACTGTAGCCTGTGCACAATTTTCGAAGGAAATTTGATTGGATTTTCAGCAATTAATGCCGCCGACGGGTCTCGCCTAAATGACCGTTGCTTTAGATATTATTTCCTTCATTATAAATACAGAGATAATTCATACAGAAGGGTTACTTTTGTGATTTCTGAGAAGTTATAGAGCAATTTGTAGAGTTTTCCTTATGCAAAGATATTCCAGTTACAGAGTGCTGGTTTTCCCCAATTTTGCAGCCATTTCCAGGCTAGAGTATTGCACCACGTGGTGTATGTCCAAGAAGGAACCTTTAGAAGACATCGTGCGATGATTCCAGAGTGGTGGCCTTTAGTCTACTATGACGACGTCGCCCAGGGTTGTGAAATTAGGTGCACCACAGGTCATACAGCCACCAAGGATGAGGATTCAAGCTCAGATAGTAGAAGAGTCCATCCTAGTAGAGAGAAGAAGAAAAGCGAGAAAAAGAAAGAGAAGGGCTCCCAGCCGTGCCAATGGATTTTCCTAGAAGATCTCATGGAAAGAAAAAAGGACCAAGAAACAGGCATCCGAGACTCAGAAAAACAAAAGGAAATGGAAAAGGAATGAAGCAGAGATGTTGAAAATGAGAGAGATACAGAAAATGTCAAAGAAGGTAGTTACATTAAAGCTAGAAAAGGACATGTCTCCTCATGGAAGTTTTACCAATGTGCATATATCCAATTAAAGTCAAATTATTGGAATGAAGATCAAGTTGAATGTATGCTGAGAGACATCTACTTTCCATATATTTAGAACTATGATGGCTTTGATGAATCTATTCGGACAAGCACTCCAGTAGAATTTGAGGTGAATGGTACAAACCTAACTGAGGTAGCAGGAGGTGAGGTCATTGCAACAAATTTAGCAGCCTATAAATGGTCCACCATTTATTATGGAGCTTCACTTAAGGAAATTGTTGACACTATTTTAGAGAAGGAGGCACAAGATTGTGTCAAAGCTATGGACAAAGATGTCGCAGGACTCAGAGAGAGATTTGCAAGGACTTCGCAGGAAGCCAAGGAGAAGCTACAGAAATAAAATCTAGCTGTTAGTGGCTTGGGGATGAGCCACAAGTAAGTGTTAGGGGACTGTTGGAGTAGGGCCCCACAGCTACAGGAAAAGCTGCCATATCAAAACAAGAAAGTCAAAGGAAATAGTACCTGAAGCGACCGAGAAGAGAGCTCAACCACTGCACTTAAGGCAGTGGCAAAGACAGGAGGGATCAGCTACACTCATAAATGGAAAAGGATCAATGGGAAAAGTTATTTAAGACAAAGGATAGAAGGGGAGTGACTGAGTAAGCGACACCCATGCTCGCGTTCAACGCTGAAATCGTGCAAGACTGCAAAAAGCTGTGGTGTGACAGAAAGCGGCAGTTCAAGTACAGATAGGTCGATTGTCATAGTTAGGGTTTTTGGGTTACTGTTGGGATAGGCCCATAGTGTTGTATCATGGTGAGACCTTTGGGACACCTATTTAAGCATGTATTTTGTATTATGAAAGGTTAGCTAGTCAGTTGGTCTGTTAGCTTGTAGTCAGTTAGACAGTGAGACATTGAGGAAGAGTCGAGCTCTGGTTCTGTTATTCAGTCTGTAGTTATCTTACTAAAACTAGTAGCTGGATCCTTGAGCATGAATGTAACAATCCGCAGGGATTGAGAGAGAGAGAGAAAGGATATATTGTAAGAAGAAGGCAATATAGGAAGAGAAGAGATCTAAGAGAGAAGGGATCTCGGCTGTGTGCGCGGAGTTTCCCAGAAGATCTCAAGCTGCATAATAGGTTGCAGCAGAACTATGTTTACTCTCTCTAGATATAATATATAAACCACTTCCCATGGACGTAGCTTCCCCCCTGGAAGTGAACCACGTAAAATCCGTGCATTGTGTGACTGTTTCATGTGATTGTGCTTTACTTATTTGTTATCTATTATTCGTTACATGAACTTTGCTTATCACTTAATGAGTGTATGTATGCTATCCTTCAGTTTATAGTAACATAGAAGGTTAAATGTGAGTTGAATGTGTCAATTATTTTGTATATGAGTTTATCAGTGCTTGATTCATGACAGTTAGCAGCTATTGTGTTAAGTGATCCCTGTATATTTAGTTCAGCAAGTTGAGTATAGTTGACATTAAGCATGTTAAACTGTAGAAGCCTAAGTAAGGTTGTTTAACACCCTGATGAAGGTTAACTGAGCTATTATACCCAGAGAGAAAGCCTTTGGACCTTGAGAGTCACATTGAGTATTACTATAGAAAATATCATAGTATATAAAGGCGATATCACATTGTCGGAGGAGCTGCGGTGTGAAATATCGCAGGTGAAGAGTTGAGTAGAAGAGAAATTTTGTGCATCGTCCTAGAGGCTGTGATGCAATAAGAGTCTGTTCCCTATTGGCGCCATCTAGAAAGAGACTCAGCACCTTGCAGAGAGATCCCACTGGCTAAGAAGAGACAAGAGGCACTAGGATGCTACAGAACCTGTTTGAGGAAACCTGATTCTTTAGCCACCCCATCCAAGATCACTGCGGGTGAGACTTCAGGCCGTTTTGTGGTCTATTGCAGAAAGGGCCAGTGAGCTAGGGGTTTTGTTGGAACAATAAAGTAAACCTAGGTCTACACAAGAAGACCGACAAAAATCTAACTCCTTTAATGGTCAGATCACTTATTACTGTGGGTTGCTTCACCAAGCATAGGCAACCAACTATTTTAACTACTTGCATTAATTACTTGATTTGACCAACCCATAGCCCTGCAACTATCACAAGTGTTTGGCCAATCATCAGTACAAACTTTAACCTTATGCAGCCTCTCCCCTAGGGCTCACCTTGCTGCTTTGACTTAAAATCTTCATCATTTTCTTTACAACACCTCAAGTGCTGCACATCATCATCCCCAACCTATAGGGATTCAGGTGACTCCCATTGACAAGCGTCATTAATACTACGCCATCTAATTATTGTAATTGAACTGCACCGCTAGAAGTAATGGAATGAACAAGATACAAACCTAACCAGTGTAGCTGTTACTTACCTAGATGATTGATGAACTTACTGTTGGGCTAAGGGAAGACCTGGGTTTATACCATTAACTTCGTACCAACAAAAAGGCCCATAGTGTTGGCCCTTTCGGCAACAACCTACAAACAGGTTGCAGTCTCACTCGAAACAGCTATGGGGTGACGCAGAATTAGGTTTCTGCAAGTAGAGGAGGGATATTACTGTACCTTTAGCCTTAACAACAAATACTTATAAAAAAATAGAGCTTCGACATGCACTTATATAGCTTCATAGTTAGATAAACAAACAGTTTCTTGCTTAACCCTTAACTGGGAATTCATAGCAAAGTTAATATTTAGCAGTTATCTTACTTTATCAGTTATATACTTATCAGTGCATGAAAAGAAAACATTATAGAAACAACAAAATAGCAACCACAACACAAGATATAACATGGTTCACCCCTAGGGTAGGGACTACGTCCACAAAACTACGCTTTTATTCAACTTTCCACAAAACAACAGTTCTGATCTGTGCACTCAGCTACAGATTCTTTCCTTCAAGTCTAGCTGCGCACTTAGCTGCAGTTCATTTCTTACAAACTCTAAGCTGCGCACTTAGCTGCAGTTCCTTCTTACAAAAACTCTCTACGCACACAGCTGCAGAGGTCGTCCATGCACACAGCTGGGACTTGAGCTTAAAACCCAAAAATAGATCTCAACTTCGCATCACATGATCCTCATTTCATTAGATACCCTTGACATCTTACATGAGTTCCTATTTATACAAGCGCACTATTACAAAATCATGGGCTTATACCCAAAAATTATGGACATTTACAAAAAGAGGGCTTTGACTCAACCCCGACACCCCTAAGACTATTTTGACATCCAACTCCACTTACAAGCTTCCACAAAAACCGTGGAGTTACCAAAATTAAGGACCGTTAGGCATGCATCCCAACAGGCCCCTAAGACTCACCAATGTCTTGTCCCCGGACACTCTGCTGTTTGTCCAGAGGGAGAGTCTTACTGGAGAAAATTGCTTGTTGAGGCTATGCATGTTATCTTCAGTTGCTTGCTCCTTCTGCACTATCTCCTTTTGCACTCTGTCAAGTTTTGTATCCATCTGCATCTTTGCATGTCATCATCGTCATCCCTTCTGCTGCTTCTACCATGGCCATAGCTTGCTTGATCCTGTCATGCTGCTATCTTCCTTCGTACTATTTATGATGGTCATGGGAATCATTGGGCCTTCTAAATCTATCAATGACCCCATCCCTTGAATTTCCTCCCATTCATGTCCTATCGAACATTTGACCATCCACAACTTTTGGGCCCTTAACAGACGGTACCCCCGGGATCGCATGTCAATGTACTTTTGCATAAGACAAGCAACTGCCTCCATTCTGCTGAGCTAGGAGGATACATCTTGGGATCCTCCGGAGTCTTTCCTGAGGGTTTGTGCCTTTCTTTGTTCCGCTTAGAGCGAACTTTTGCCTTGAATTTCTTCCTGGTTGAACATGTCTACATCACTGCAGATGCAGGTGGATTTCTCATAAGGTTCTACAGACCTTTCTCCCTGAACTCTCATAACAATTACTGGACTTCACGATCATTCGACATGGTCTTAACTGCAAAACTCAAAACAATGGGAAATGTGAAATGCATAGAGCTGGGTGGATTCTTAAAGAATTCAATGATCAAATCTATCATAATTATCCATCAAAGATACCAAATCTGACCAAATGGCGGTAAATCTTGTTCACACGAAGCTAGATTTTCTCATCATTATAGGCAGCTAAGGCAGCTGACGTGCCGGTGCTGCCAAATTGAGTTTGTCCCATCGATCACATTTTAGGCTGCGACACACCTTTCTTCTTCGACACAACCACTAACTTCAGATTCGCAACAATAAGGACCTTCGACATAATATTGACCTTCGACCCATCCTGTCCCACGCACCAACCGAACTTCGACCTTCGAGCTTTGATAGCCTTCAACACTTCATAGATTTGAGAACAACTTCGTTATAGTCTAGTACCCAATTTCAACTATTCTTGGTACTTAGACTCTCCTTCTTGCTGTTACTTCTGATTAGGGGGTCCCACCTTGTCCCTGTACTTCTTTAATCTACTTCCATTCACCATGGAAGGTAAAATTTCTCCATTCAATTTAGCTAACTGGATTGCACCACCATCGGTAACTTCCTGAACTATGTATGGTCCTTTCCAATGTGTTTTGAACTTACCTGGGAACTTCATGAATTCACTGTCGTACAAGAGCACAAGATCACCAATCTGGAATTGCTTCTTCTTAATGTGTCTATCATGCCATGCTTTTTCTCTAGCTTTCTATACTTGCTGCTGGAAACCTGCAATGAATCTATCTTCCTCTAGTTCTAGTATCTTTGCCAGACTTTCTTTCAACATAGCTGGGTCATCCATTTCTGTGAAGGCAGATATTTTGAGGCTAGGAACAATGTACTCCATGGGCATAACTGCTTCTTGTCCATACACCAGCCTAAGTGGTTCTATAAGTCCATAGTACTGCTAGAATTCTAAGATCCCAATCGTTTCTATTAACATTGCAAACCTTCGTCAGGGCGTGCTCAAGGATCTTGTTAAAGGCTTCGACAGTTCAATTTGCTTGAGGATGATAGGCAGTACTCTTTCGATGATATACCTAAAATTCTTCAGTCAATGCTTCAATAGTCTTATTTAGGAAATTTGCTCCTTGATCACTCATAAGAATTCTAGGACACCCAAATCTTGTCAATGTATTATCAAAGATGAGCTTCGCGGCACTACATTTCTTGAATGGTTGAGCTTCGTCCCAACGAGTAAGGTAATTAGTTGCTGTAATAATGTATCTTGCTCTAGATTTCTTTGCAGGGAGATTGATTGGTCCAACAAAATCAATAGCCCACTTGTCAAATTCTTGTAAAGTCACATGTGGAACCAGAGGCATCTCATCCCTCCTGGATGGTTTTCCTATCCTTTGATAGATATCGCAGCTATGGCAATAATCTCTTGCATCGTTATAAATTGTGGGCCACCACAATCTAGGTGTCAGAATCTTCTGTGCTATGGCTTTTCCTGCATAATGACCTCCTGCTGCTCTAGAATGTGCTTCGGCCAAAATCGATGGCTTCTCATGCTCCAGGACACATTTGCGCAGTATTTCATCTGGTCCCATCTTATATAGCTGTCCTGCTATCAGGTTAAAGTCAGCTGCTCTAACCACCAGCTGCTTCTTCTGCTGTGTTGTCATCTTAGCGGGTGAAAAACCTATAGACAAGTACTGCACAATATCCTGAAAATAGTTATCAACCATCTGGATGGAAAACAACTGGGCATTCGAAAGACCTTCGTCCAAACTGGTGGGTTCTTCTCCTGACTCAAGCCTCGACAAGTGGTCCAGCCCTAGGTTAAGTCTTCCAGGCTTAACTATGATCTCAAAGTCATATTCCTAAAACGGAATCAACCATCTGCATATCTTTCCACCTAGCACAGGCTTGTTAACCAAATACTTCAAAGCGGAATGGTCAGTGAACATCTTAAAATGAGATTCTAACAGATAGTGTTGAAACTTCTGCAAGGCATAAACCATAGCTAGACCTTCTCGTTCTATCATAGTATAATTATTTTCTACTGTGGACAATTTTCTACTTGCAAAAGAAATAGGGTGATCAATATTACCTTCACCAGACTAAGCCAATACTACACCCAAAGCAATAGAGGATGCATCTACATGCACATGAAACTCCTTATTCCAGTCAGGGAATACTAAGATAGGGGTAGTTACCATCTTTTCCTTCAAAATATCCAATCTTTGTTGACACTCAGGTGTCCATTCAAACTTAATATCTTTCTTCAATTTCTTTTCCATAGGGTCTGGGATCTGAGCATATCCTTTAATGAATTTCCTATAATATCCAGTATGACCAAGCGTAGTGAAAATTTGCTTAACAGACTTCAGAGGTGGCAAGTTCACAATAATGGCTATCTTCGCAGGATCCATCATCAATCCTTGCTTACATACAATGTGACCTAGCAGAATTCCAAAAGGTGCACAAAAGATACACTTCTTTAGGTTTAGTGAAATATGATGCTGTCTACACTTGCCCAGCATAAGTCTTAAGCTGGCTATATGATCTTTCACTAAACCAAAGATAGTCCAATCATCAAAGTAAACTTCCAAGAATTTATGTATAAATTCCTTAAATGCAGATATGACTACTCTGGAAAACATAGCAGGTGCATTCTTCAATCCAAAGGGCATAACTATATACTGAAAAGATCCCATATCTGTAGCGAAGGTTGTTTTATGTCGATACTTTGGAGCAATTCTGATCTGATGGTAACTCCAAAATCCATCAGTAAAAGAGTACACTTCTTGACCTCCGACATTGTCTAAAACTTCATCTGTAAAGGGAGTAGGAAAAGGATCATGTAAACAGGCGTCATTCAACTTCCTCAGATCGACACAGATTCTTATTTCTCCTTTGGTCTTCTTTTCTTGTACCACCATAGGGCTGACCCATTCGGACTCTTCGATAGGTTCAATGATTCCTACAGTGAGCATCTTATCTAGCTCCATCCTGAATTTTTCTTTATATTTAGTGTTTATCCTATAAGGGCGCTGCTTGACAGGCTTCGTGTCAGGTTTCAAAGGGATTTTTATCACTCCTATATCACCAAGAATACCTTTCATTTTGAAGAATTTCGTCGGAAATAAGTCTTGATACTCATGGAGAAGTTGGGTTACTTTGCTCACCATTTCTTCATCCCAATAATATCCAATGGTAGCATACTTAGGTTTTTCTTCTGATCCAATGTTTACTGTCCTTGTCTTCAAGGGCTGAGTCACTTCAGGTGCTTTGACTGCTGGTCTATGCACTTCGCAGTTTCCTTCTGACTCAGGAATATTAATGTTGCGCGGGTCATCATCCTCGTCAATTGCGAGGTTATACCATTCTACTGCATTAGCTTCTTTTTCCTTCTAATCAGGATGGTACTCAGCTATTTCTTTATCATCAAACACCTTAGTATGGATCAACCTAAAAGATGCATCCAAAGTAGGACAATCCTCATTAATAGAAAATGTAAGGACAAAACTATCAACAAGACTATCCCAACTTACAGTACCATGGCGAAGCTCGACCTCTGCATACCAGTTCTTTGCTATAGGTTCTAGAGTGTGCACAAACCGATGTACCCACTTTTCACGAGGTACATGCTACCGTGCTTCATTACACTACTCCAAATGTTCCTGAGGGCTAGTCTGACCCTTAAACCTACCTCGCACCTCCTGAGGTTGATCCATGAATATCAAGCAAAGGAACTTCTGGCAAGCTTTGCAACTGTGAATATACTTTTTATGGCCATTCCACCATATGGATGCTATGGCTCTGAATGCTGAATCTAGAGTCTTCATTTTCGGTGAATCTGGTACTTGCTCTGAGAATTGTACAATAAATTCTCCTGGGTCTATCAAGCCATAAAAGGTAGGCAAGACTCTTGGTTGCGATCCAAGCCATCTGAGAGACTTGGTAATTCTTGCACATCGATGTCCATGTAGCTCATAAAGTCTATTATGCCAGTTCTCTAAGCCTTCATCTGAATCAGTCATGCAGGAACTGTCACACTGCCAATCCATTATACCTTCAGTAGTAGGGTTAACATAGTCTTCTTCCTTAGCTATGATGTTGTAGATATGATCCAAAACATGCTGATCTTCATCTCTGACTGGCTCTGTATGCCTTTCTCCTTGAGAAGGGTCCAAGGGTACTAAGAATCTCAATCCTTTTCCTTCAAAATTCATCTGTCTGTGCTTAAGGTTGATTACTATAGAATTCTCTATTTCCCATTCAATTCCTAGCAAGGATGGATAGGGATTTCTATCATCAATTATCTCAATGAATTCAAAATCTGCTAAGGTACTGACTCCATCAATGTCTACTGGGACACTAGGGAGTCTTCCTAGGGGCACAATCTTCTACTGATTAGCTAATATCAACTTTATAGGGGACCATTCAAGAGTAGGTTTTCCCATTTGTTCCCATGTCTGCTTAGTTCAGACATTTACTTCTGATCCCAGGTCTAAAATGATATCAGTCATATCATACTCTCCTATCTGGGCATGCAATCTCATTTCTCTTCCAGTTCTTCTAACTCTATTAACAAGTTTTTCTTTACCAAAGCTTTGTTGGGGTTCGAAGGAAGCAATAACTTTATGTAATTCATTCAAAGCATTATGATTTCTTAAAAGCTTCATACAACTCTGTAAAAATGATGACAGTGTACTTACTTTATCCATCGAAGCTTCTTGAGGCTGTAACTCCTATTGATGTTGTTGTGCAGGTGCTACTGATGTGCACGGATCAGCAAAGTATTTTTTGGATTCCATAAATGTTTCCTTTTCTCTTCCTACATCGAAGGTTGAAATTTTCTCTAGGGTCTTACGAACCCAAGCCTCGTCAGGCTATTTCTCCTTATTCTGCACTTGTGTCGTAGCTCCACTTCTTGCAACAATGTTAATGGCTGGGACAGGTCTTTGGTCTACAGTAATCATCTGAATATTCTGAGTAGGAGTGTTATTTCTTTCTTGTATCTTGGCTATCAGCTGTGGGCATTGTTCAATGACATGATCTACTGCTCTGCAATATCGACATGTTGTAGTTGGGTTCCGACAGTCTCTAGCTAGATGTCCTGCCTGATTGCAGTTATAGCATGCAACCTAGCCTTGACCTCTTCCAGGCATACCACCATGACCATAACCTCCAAAAGTACCTCGACCTGATGTGCTACCACGATAACCATATCCATCATTTCCTTGTGCCTCATTTTGTACCCTATAAGTATCATAGGTTCGCTCTCTCATGAGGTCAAAGCTGTGACATTCATCTTCGTTATGTCCAACTGACTTACAAAACTTGCAATAGGGATTCTTAGGTACTTGCACATATCTCTGTAGCAGATAGTAGTCTTCTGGACGATGCTGGCTAGTTGTTCTACAGATCTCACAATATAGAACATTAGGGTTAAATGGGTTTGGTGCACCAGTATTCAGGTAATGTCTTAACGTAGGACACTGTTCCTTGTCGTGACCTTCTGCCTTACATCATGTACACCAAACCTCTTCGCCAATAGATTTCCCCTTCTTCATGTCACAAAGCTCCAAAGTAGTTTCTACCAACTGCGCTTGTATTTGGGCTATGCTAGAATTATCTTCAATAGGAGCTATTTCAAGCTTCATAGCAATCTCCAAAGCCTCTTTCTCATCAGCAACCTTCTGTTGCATGAGTGGAGTTCTGATATGAGGTAACAATGCTACAATGAACCATTCATTATGTTGTTCTAGTCCAATAGTGAAGCTAACTTGATCTAGCAGAACTTTGAACCTCTGATCAAAGTCCCAAACTAATTCGCCTCACCTCTGCTGAATCTCTTTTAGCTCAGTTATACACTATGATTCTGATTTAGGCTTCTTGAACTCTTTGATCATTGCTGTTTTAATATCAGCCAAGACATGGTTCTGGGTACTGGAGAACTTCATGAACCAGGTCAAAGCTCGGTCTCTGAAAGAAGTCACCAGCTGCGCTCTTCTTATGTCTTGATCCACAATGTTCTTAGCAGTCCACACAGCTTCGCATAAGAACCAAAACTATTCTAGATCCTCTGATCCAGTTCCTCTAAATACTGGTAGTTTGATGTCATCATTCATATGGGACAATTTAGATCTAGGGGGAGGGAGGGGGACTGGTAGTAGGAGGGTTGGAACTTACTGGGGTAGACTGACCTGCGACAGGAATACTCGGGCTAGGGTTACTTTCAGACTGCGACGGTTTCTCAGGGATAGCAGATCTTAGCTGCGGGGTTGTAGAAAGGGTTTATAACATAAGAGGTTTCTTTGGACTCAGAGTCTTCTAGACTTAAAGGGGTATACTAAGTATTCTAGCCTAGGGTATAGGATTCCATATTTCTCTTATGTGTTTTACCACTTCACAACAAACCACTTTGCTCATCGAAGTCACTTTCACTTCCAAACATAGGTTAGTAACACTAGATCTAGCAATCTGATTCTATAAGCAATATGCCTTTTTCAGCCAAGTGCATTTTAATTCTCAAACTAAATGAATTCAAGTACTTACCCCTTGGTCCTTTGAAAAACTGTCTTTCATCTTTGCTAAAATACATACTTGTGTCGATGGAAAACTCTTCTTGGAAGTTCGTCTTTCTCTTTGTCAACCTTTGCAAGAACTCATCTGAGCTACGATGAGGATCCTTATTTTCTTGTTGAGAAAATTTCAAATAGGTCTCTTCAATCCAGTCACCGATTTCTTTCACTGAGGGTCTCCAGAACATATCCCTCTAGGTACGACGTAAACCCCTCTTGAGCAGATACTGAGTTCAACCGCCAACGAAACCAATTTGCTGGGCTAAGGGAAGACTCGGGTTTATACCATTAACTTCGCACCAACAAAAAGACCCACAGTGTTGGCCCTTTCAGCAACAACCTGCAAACAGGTTGCAGTCTCACCCAAAATAGCTATGGGGTGCCACAAAATCAGGTTTCTGCAAGAAGAAGAGGGATATTACTGTACCTTTAGCCTTAACAACAAATACTTATAAAAAAAATAGAGCTTCGACATGCACTTATATAGATTCGCAGTTAGATAAACAAACAGTTTCTTGCTTAACCCTTAACTGGGAATTCACAGCGAAGTTAATATTTAGCAGTTATCTTACTTTATCAATTATCTACTTATCAGTGCATGAAAAGAAAACATTACAGAAACAACAAAAGAGCAACCACAACACAAGATATAACGTGGTTCACCCCCAGGGTAGGGGCTACGTCCACAGAACTGCGCTTTTATTCAACTTTCCACAAAACAACAGTTCTGATCTACGCACTCAGCTGTAGATCCTTTCCTTCAAGTATAGTTGCGCACTTAGTTGCAGTTCCTTTCTTACAAACTCTAAGTTGCGCACTTAGCTGCAGTTCCTTCTGACAAAAACCTTCTGTGCACACAGCTGCAGAGGTCGTCCATGCACATAGCTGGGACTTGACCTTAAAACCCAAAAATAGATCTCAACTTCACATCACATGATCCTCATTTCATTAGATACCCTTGACATCTTACATGAGTGCCTATTTATACAAGCGCACTATTACAAAATCATGGGATTATACCCAAAAATTATGGAAATTTACAAAAAGAGGGCTTTGACTCAAACCTGACACCCCTAGGACTATTTTGATGCGCAACTCCACTTACAAGATTCCATAAAAACTGTGGAGTTACCAAAATTAAAGACCGTTAGGCCCACGTCCCAACACTTACTGTCATATAACAACACCAAATCTCCTTCCGCAAATTGTTTTTTCTTAATGTAGCGGTCATGTCACACATTCTGTCGATCCTTTGCAACCTGTTGGTGGAAGCCAACAATAAAGCTATCTTCTTCAAGATGGATCAACTGTGTAATTCATTCTTATAACACTTCTGCATCATCCATACCCATCATTACGATAATGCATAGACTAGGAACAATATACTCCATGGGAATAACTGCCTCTTGCCCATAGACCATCTTAAATGGTGTCTGACCGGTTATCCATTTACAAGTAGTGCGATATGCCCATAGCACTGCTAGAATTTTTTGGTCCCAGTCAGTGCGGTTAGCATTACATACCTTAGTCAACGTTGTTTCCAATATTTTGTTGGATGCTCCAACGGTCCCATTCTTTAGTGGATGGTATGATGTACTCCCCTTATGTTGCACCTACAACTCCTCAGTTGGCGCTTTCATAGTCAAGTTGATGAAGTGACTACCCTAGTCACTCATCAAGATCATAGGACACCCAAACCGTGCAATGATGTTATCAAATATGAACCTCGTTGTCGTCGCAGTGGTGTAATCCACTACTAGTGTAGCTTCTTCCCAGTTATTGAGATAGTTGATTTTAGTAATGATGTATCATGCACCAGTCCTATTCCCTCGTGGATTAATAGGACCCACAAAATCCACATCCCATTTATTAAATGGTTGTAGAGTCACCTATGATACCAGCAACATCTCATCCCTCCACGATGGTTTACTGACACGTTGGAAGATGTCGTAGCTCCTTGCATAGTCTATGGAATTGTTATGCAACAAAGGCCACCATATTTTGGCATGCAACACCTTTTGCGCAATAGCTGGACCTCCATAGTGGCCTCCCACAATTCTTGCATGTGCTTCTTCGAGAATGGGACCCTGATCATGCTGTAAAATACACCATCGCAAGATTTCATCTGGTCCAATCTTATATAACTATCCCACAATTAATTGAAAATTGGAAGCCTTTACTACCAAATACTTCTTTTGGCTAGTTGAGATGTCCTTCAGGGTGACACAAGTGGCCAAAAACTGAATAATTGGTGCATAGTGATCATCTGCGATGTCAACACAGAACAATTGTGCATCTGGAAATCCATCATCAATATTGGTCCATTCTTCATTGTTCTTGATGCGAGATAGATGATCTGAGCCAATGTTCAATCTCCCTGGCTTCACAACTATTTCAAAATCAAACTCTTAGAAGAGTAACAACCATTGACAGATCTCCCCCCTAACATAGGCTTATTGACCAGGTATTACAAAGAAAAATGATCGATGAACATCTTGAAATGTCCACCCAGCAAGTAGTGCTAGAAATTTTGCAATGCATAAACCATCGCTAAGCCTTCCCTTTCCATAGTTGTATGATTTTGTTTGGAAAAATATAGCTTTCTACTTTCCACCTACTTGCATATGCGATCGGGTGATATAGGTCACCCTCACCGAGTTGTGCAAGAATGACCCCCAACGCGAAGAAGAAGTGTCGACGTGCACATGGAACTCCTTATCCCAATTAGGAAAAACAAATATGGGTGTAGAGGCCATTTTGGCTTTCAAAGTGTCAAAACTTACTTGAAATTCTTGATTCCAATCATAGGCTGCATCCTTCTTTAGTAGTTTCTCCATGGGGACAGTAATCACAGTGTATCCTTTGATAAAATTGTGATAGTATTTGGTATTCCCTAGTGTGGCCCGAATAATTTTGACATTAGTCGGTGGTGGTAAAGTGAGGATTAATTAAATCTTCACCGGATCTACCAATATACCTTCTTTATAGACTATATTCCCCAATAGCATGCCAAATGGTGCACAAAAATTACATTTTTTATAGTTTAGGGTGATCTAATGCTTGCGATACCTTTCCAGTATTAGTCACAGGTTGTCTGGATGGTCCCAAATTAGTCCATAGACAGACTAGTCATCCATATACACCTGTAGGAACTTTTGAATAAAATCTTTAAATACAACGACAACTATGCAAGAGAATACAGCTCATGCATTCTTCAGCCCAAATGGCATGACTGTATATTGAAAGCAGCCCCACTCAGTGACAAACATAGTCTTATGTCAATCCTCCTTCGTAATCTGGATATGGTGGTATCCTGAGAAGCCATCCATGAAACAATACATCTCCTGGCCACCTACACCTTCAATAACTTCATCTGTAAAAGGGGTCAGGAATGGATCATGGATGCATGCATCATTCAACTCTCTTAGATCGAGGAAAATGCATATTTCTCCTGCCTTTTTATCCTTGACCACCATAAGACTTATCCACTCAGATTATTCTACATGCTCGATTATCCTAGCATCAAGCATACGGTCAATGTGAGCCTTCACACGGTCCTTGTATCATGGTTTAAGTTGATATGACCTCTATTGCACTGCTTTGGCATCTAGTTTTAACATGATTTTCATCTCCCTCGGGTCTCCTAAAATTCCCTTCATCTCTGAAAACTACATTGAAAAAAGGTCTTGAAATTCATGTAGCACGTCTATGCTCTTGGCCATGGTCTCCTCATCCTAGTAGTTTCTGACATTGGCAAATTTTGGATTCTCTACCAACCCAATGCTGACTTTCCATATCCTTAGCAGCTGATTGATCGAGTCCATCAATGTGTTGGGGGTTGCGACACCACAACTTCCTTTAGACTCTGGAATATTAACATTCCACAACTCATCATCATCTGCAGGTTCCCCAAACAAGTTGTAGTAGGCCATCATGGATTGGATGGAACAATGTGCATGCGGATCAACGGGATAGGCGACAGGGGTAACCTTGAGTACAACATTGCGGATGATTTGTGAAGCATTGCATACCTCTAGGTTGATGTCCTAAAAACTAAACATCTGCGCAAAACAAACAGACAACTCCTCCCAAGTGGTGATGGTCCTGCACAACTCTGCCACCACATACCAGGATCTCGGCATTTCCTCCAGAGTGTGAAAAAAAGCATGAACCCATTCATCTCTGGTTCATGATGCCCATAAATATTGACACTTGATTAAATTAATGGTGGTATCATTCATTCCGTCGTATCTCCCAGCATGATAGACCTCCAGATCGCCAAAGCACACCATCATCAATCAGTGGCACTGGTCCCAGTCAAAGATCATTTGTTTATGTGTTGCGCACCATCGAGCCCGAGTAGCTTTCAGTGCGATGTCAAGAGACAGCATCCTTTGTGTTTTAAAAACCTTCTCTTCAAATTCCTGAAAGATCTTTGATAGTCCTGATAGTCCTTCATAAATAGGAAATGCCACAGTTTTAGTTACAACATGCTGAAGATACTATGTAATCAACCCGCATTTCCTGAATGATACTTCATGCAACATGTTCTACCAATTTTCCAGAGCATCGTCAGAGTCAAAGGATGCAGAACTTGCACTGCACCAGCCCAGTTCACCATCGATGGTAGGATGGACATAGTCTTCAGAGATGTTATAAGCGTGTTCCCAGCTTCTGTCAACTTCATCCCTTACAAGCTAAATATATCACCGTCCTTCCTGAGGGTGGGTCCATAGGAGAAATGACCCTGACATCCTAGTTTTCGAATGTCATAACTCATTTTTTGAAGTTGATAACTACCATGCTATCATTAGCCCATCCAATCCCTAGCAGCGTGAGATAGGAACCACCATCTTCTAATACTTCTATCACATCAAAGTCAGCATGCATTTTCATACCTTCAATGTCGACAACAAAGTTTGAAACACGACCAATAGGATGAACCTTCTCCTAATTTGCAAGTCACAACTGTACCGGTGACCATCCCGATGTTGGATTTCCCATCGATTTCCAGGTTTTCATGGTTAGAATGTTTACATCTGGTCCAAGATCCAGAATGATCGAGTCAACCTCATAATCTCCAATTTGGATATTCATCCTCATCTCCTTGCTTGTCTTCCTTTTTCGTAAAGAATTCATAGCAGAATCCCTCACTGCCTTATTCGGGTGGTGCAATAATTTCTCAAGCTCGACAAGGGTGTCAGAGTCCCTTGCTAGTGATAGAAAACTCTCAAAGAACTGCTGCAAGGTGCCATGCTGCTGTGATGGGCCTGCCTCTACAAATGGATCAAAAGAAAATGGCATATCAACAATTGGTAACTTACCCAGATTTCTCCCTATTACATTCTTTGCACCAAAGAAGGTGTCTTTCTCTGTTGCAATATCAAATTTGACCTTTTTCTTTCCAATGAGCTGAAGCTACAGCCGTATTCCATTGTCTCCAGTTGTCATACCAGCATGAGTGATGATCCCAACGTTGACATCCTTCATCCATGGCCTAAATTGTGGAAACTTTCGATCCTTGATTCAAGTTCAATGGCGGGTTCTGATTTAATGGCTGATTCATTGGTTGGTTCTAAGTCCGAGGCATTTTTTGAGTCTGATTCTGCAGTGGCACCCAGTTCTACATTATCGGTTGGTTGTGTACCTGGAATGCATGATGATTCTGATTATGTATGTTTTATAACTGAGGAGTATAATAGCCTGCCATTTTGCAATCAACTGAGGGAAGATTTCAACATTATGATCGCTGGCTGCATAGTATGTACATAGCGCATGAGGGCACTCCCTCTGATAATGACCAAATACCCCATAGGTGTAACACTGGATTGATTGATGACCTCACCCTCCTCCTTGACCAAATCCTCCTCCTCGACCTCTGAATCCTCCGTGGAATCCCCCTCAGACTCCTCCTTACTGAAACTGTGGTTGGGCCATCTATTGCTGTAGTGGTTTGGGTTGTTATTAGACATAGTGCGTGGTTTGAACATATTTTGTTTGATTATACTATAGTCTCGGTGCCTGGTTATACTATGGTTGTGCTACCATTTGCATTGGAGGTGCAAACTACGACTGCGATATAAACTGTTGCTGTGGTTGCACGGGGACAAACTACAATGGAGGTGGTGGTGTATATGGCACTTTTGCTGCTAGTTGCACTACTTGTGGCTACGCTTGCACTATCCAAGGGTCGTCACCTTTCACAAAGTACGAATCATAAGTCCTTTCCTGGAGCAAATCATAAGCTCAACAGTTTTTATCATCATGTCTGACTGACTAACAAAATGTACAGTACAAATTTTCTACCTTGGTAACCATAGTTCTCATGTCGATGCCCATAGACCTAACATATGTGACGCCATGGTACACTAGCACAACTCAATGGATTCGGGGCTCCTGATAGCAAATAATTTCAAAACGTTGGATAGGTGTCCTTGGTATGTACATCTACATGGAAATGGGTGCACCAAAGATCATCACAATCTTCCTTGGCCTTTTTGATATCTTGCAGTTGGAGCATCAGATTGGCCAACTGCGCTTGAATCTAGTTCATTTCGACTGTAGATTCTCCTACTGGCGATGCCTCCAATTTCATCGTGGTATCTAGAGCCTCACTCTGTGTCACAATTTTTTTGCTGCATTAGGGGTTGTCTGAGATGCAGGACAAGTGCAAGGATGAACCATTCCTTGTTCTGAACATCGCTCATCTAAAAATTGACCCAAGCTATCAATGTCTTAACCACTGGTCAAATTCCCAAATTGTCTTATTGGGGAACTGTTTGATCTCTTTCAATTTAGTAATATACTGAGCCTCAGACTTTGACTTCTTAAATTATTAAATAACCCTGTTTGGATGTCATCCAATGTCTTCGCAGTACCTCCTTAAGGTATCCGCATGAATCTGATGAACCATTCCAGTGCATGGCCCCTCAAAGTAGTGGCCAACTGACTTTTCTTAACATCATCATCGACAGTTTGTTAGGCGATCCAAATCACCTCACATAAGAACCAGTACTGTTCTAGATCATTAGTGCCATTCCCATTGAATATCGGTAACTTCATTTAGTCGCCCGCCATTAAGGGCCTTCTTCCTCCTGCCAGTGCTCTATTACTAGACTGTTGCTGACACATCAAGAAAGTTGAAACATAGTGCATATTTTTTCCTTGTGGTTGAGTAGTATGTAGAGGTATAAACATGTTACTTCTAGGTTTTAATCCTATCATTCTTCTGGGTGTATCCTGGGCCTGGTTGTCCTCGTTGTCACAAAAAGGTTGCTTCATCCCATGTGGTTGTTCTTCATGGTATTGCACTTCAATCGTGGTAGGAACTTCTCCTGTCCTCTACCTCTTCTCTTGAAACCTTTCTCCTCCCCTTATACAACCACTTAATTCTTTGACGACCTTCACATTCTCACCAGAACTCATGCCCATCTACCCCTTACCTTTTTAATGCATCTCTCCCCTGCTGTCGTGGTGCCTGTATCCTCCACACACCATAGTTCCACTACTCTTTGTCCATCTTTAGAATACCTTTTTCATAGACCAGTTGCTTAATGGACAACTATACTGACAACAAGAATATTCCTGGAGGTCCACTAAAGAATTCCCTTTCCACTTCGCTAAAGGACTTATTGGTGTCAACTAAACACTCAATGATGTATTCTTATAAGATACAACCAAACACACTTCAATTGCTCACGATGCATTATGATTGGTTTCTTGTAACTCCTGGATCAACTCTGGGGCCCAAGATGTCGGCTCTCCTCCTTGAAATTTTGTCTTCTTCTTAGTGAACGTTTCTAGCCATTCCTGCAACATGACAAGAAATTCACAAAAGAACCATTCATGAGGACCGTCATAGATATACCTGTCCAGTGAGTGTTTCATCAACAACTTCAGATTCTGATTTTCAGCTTCAACAAACTCCCACAACTTTAGATCAAACCACCCTTCGATATCCAGTCTAGTCGGATGCCAAAACGTATCCTCCTATTAATAGAAACTCAGGTCGCGACAATGGAACCATTTGTTGGTGAAACCCACCAACAAAGCCTTATCGACAAGGGTTCTCATTCTGTCGATGCCCAACGAATGTAATCTCCCTAAGCACTGGTAGGGATAGGTTTTACCCTACCTAAGAAGGTCTGTGGAAAATATGAGCTATCACCCGAGATGTTAAAGGGAGATCCATCAGAACCGATTTTCTGGCAATGGGGAAGGAGGATATGGGGATTTGACAGGGAGACACCATAATTTCTAGATCCAAATGTTTGCAGTTGACTTCAAACCATTTCCACAACTTGCAGATTGTATTCAGAACTTATGCATTCATTATAGATTCATTTCCATAGCATCATAAAGTTTTCACATTATCGCTAATACCACGGCATTGTTCATAAAACATATCAACTCATAGTGTAACAGACAACAACAGATTTAAAATAGATCGCATCAATATAACAGAAAGAGACTAAATCACAGCGACATCATATCAAAATAGGTTGTAACATCATAACAGATTAGATCACAATAGTGATAACAAACAAGATTTGTGCAACAATTGTCATATCATAATAATCTCATGCAAAGGATCCAAATTACATAATTATTCTCCAAAACAGGAGACTGCAAACATTAGGAAAGACCCAGATAAATCGTAGATACACATGGAATTCTTCAAAAACTAGATCGCACTACACCTTATGCCACAATTATCCTCTGATGCGATTCTCCTATGATGATCATGATCCTCTTCTTTCTCTCCTTTTCTTGGTACCATCTACTTGCAAAACTAGGTCTATAAATAGGCTTGCACCATTACATTGAAGGTCCACTTCTAACTAACTTTTAACCGCTAATGACCTATTACAACAAAACTTGGTCAAATAACATAAAATTATTCAAAGTGGTTATTCTTCTTCCCATCATACTAATCTGGCCTTCCGTGGTACCACGTGAGGTTGTGCAGCTGCCAAGACGCTATACAAATTACTTACAAAAACCCCTGCCAACACCTACCACCACAACACACCATGGGCATCTCATTCTGTAGATGGAATTATAGGTTCAGTTTTTCATCAGCCACAGTACCATGTGACACCTCCTATGATGCCACCGCAACCAAGTAACACAACTGGTGTTTCCTACTCTAACCACCCCCTTGACTACTCAAGTTTGATGTCTCATTACGGATCCACAACCTCCTACACAAAACCTGTGCAGACTCCAACTTGGTCCATACGATAGTATTCAGGACAAACAGCTGAATTTCCAACCCCACAATACCCCCAAGTCTACTTTTCACCACCTGTGCAGGATGCTCTAGCCCCCAACCCAACTCCATTAGCACCCTTGGAACAGGTTTTTACTGAACAGAATCGTCCCAATCAACTTGACCCGAATAATCAATAGGGGTAAGGTAGAAATAACCAAGAAAGGAATCAGGGTAATAATTAACCATGAAGAGGTGTCCAATGACCAAATCCTCCCAACAACACCAGGGAAAACCAGTCAACTCAAAACCCCCAACAACAAAACCCACCTGGACCCAATGCTTCATTACACACAAATCATCCATGCAAACTATGGAACGTCTATGGACACCATATGAATGAATTCCCCCTCATGAGGCACACCAAGCAGGTTATTTAGAATGAATCACAACATGACACCACTACGGAAACCCCAACTCAACCCAACCCAACACCACCAGGCCCTCCACCCATGGTATGCAAGAACCTGTTACCACTCCAAGGACTTGTAGCAACTGCACCTGAACCCCCAGCTTCTCCCGTAACCCCTAACGCACCCCCCCTATAGAGACAAGGGTCCACCACCTACTAGCTCTGATGACAGAAGAGGTAACCTTACAGACCAGGAGAAATCAGTATGGGTCAACTACTGAAACCACAGACCCATCGGTGGCATCCATGTCTAACACAACCAATGTCCCACTCCAGTTACCCCCAGAAGGAGGAGCATAAGGACTCTAATTCCCCATGCGATGCATTTCCAACAATGCTGCATCTAGAGTCGATGTGAGCTACAACATCTCTAATGACTTGGGCGAAACACCTAGAGCCATGTCCACTCTTGAGGTACTTAAAACATGCCCAACATAGCAGAAAGATTTACTAGCTTTCCTTAGTGCCATATGCCCCTCCGAATCCAAATTGATCACTTTTGATGTAGATAACAAAGAACCCTTGATGCCATCAACCATTTCCTTTCAAATTACAGTATCCATTCAAAATTTGGTCATACATCGATGCATTGTTGACGAGGGGGCATCCACTTGTGTTATGTCAACCTTGGTCTAGCAGAAACTTGGGTCCCTTATCTCAAGGATAATTTCAGGGGTGAAATTTATCCCATGGGCTATTTTTAGGGGGTTTTCTCCAAAAAATGACTCACCATTTTGCAATATTCAAAGCCTTGTTTTGCCCAATTTTGATGGGATAAACTTTTTTCCCCCTAAAAATTGCCAATTTATTATATAATCGATGTAAAATCCTTAGAAATTAAAATATTTTTTGAAAAATATTGCCAAACATTTTATAGTTGGTCTTTTAAGAATTGGTAAGCTTCACCAACATTTATACACTTTTAAATAAGTATGGTTCCTTAAAATCATCCTTGCCCTATATTACAACCATCCACCACTACTCTTCATGCTTATGATGGCCGCCCCACAAAATCCCAGGGTATCCTTCCACGTGTCCCCATAACATTAGCCTAGAAAATAATATTGATTGACATAGAAGTTGTCAATGAACATTTCGACTATAACCTTCTCCTAGGAAGGAGTTATATGTATGCCATTAAATCCATGGCATCCACTGTTTTCCGCCTCATGATATTCCCTCACGATAGGAGTATCATGACAATGGACCAACTAAATTACCACTATCCACAGGGGCTAATAGAACCAGCCAATGTTATCCCTACTTTTGATACCTCCTTTGACAGTGTAGCCACCCCCTCTTTATTGGCAGTAGGCCCTGGGTTGCTCACCGACAATATCATGACGGCTTCCTTCCCCTTGCTACCACCTCCACCAACACCAAGTGAGATAGTGGAATTATCTATTCTCTCATCTAGAATTAGTGCATCCAAACCACAATTGAATACACAACCCTAACTGCAGTTGCAGCCCCACTCGCAGCCGCACCCTCAAACACAGTCACCATGGAATTGTTGGGGCTCCCATCAACGAAACCATCAACAATCTAGTTCCAATGATCTTTCCACTTTCAAAACCATAAACAATCCCATGGCCCTATCAAATTATTGTTTCAGAAACAACAAGGAGATACTTGAGGATTTGACTGCTCCTGAATACCCTTGGATGATATGCACCACTGCTCGTTCTTTATCCTCAAAGAACCTGTGTCATTATCTAACCAGTTTTCAGTTGAGATAAAGGATTTTATCAACGAGAAAGTTGACTAGTTCAAAAACTGCGTTCCAGCACTAGACACCTTTGAACAGGGGAATATGGCCAACATCTCTCCTACCATCAAGATCAACATCTCGACTAAGCCCAATATTGTTCAAGAAATCATGTTGGGGGCATCTTGCTCCTCTCAAGAAGTCGCTGCATACGAAGCAATTTTTCAAGAATTTCAGGACATCTTCGCATGGTCATATACTGAGATGCCATGCTTGGATCCATGAAGCGTGCAGCATTACATTGACACATGTCCTGATGTGGTGCTTATCTTTCAAATGCAGAGACCCTTCCACCCTTACAAATATGTATAGATCAAGGAAGAGGTTGAGAAACTACGCGCAGTTGGTTTCATATACCCCATTTCTTACACTACATGCTTTTCTAACCCTGTCTCCGTAAACAAAAAAACAGGGCACCATCTGGGTTTGTATGGAATTCTAGGAATTAACTTAGTCTTGTCCCAAAGATAACTTCCCGATAATGTTCATAGACCAAATCATTGATGCATGTGCCGGACATGAGGTCTTTTCCTTCATGGATGGTTTTTTCAGATACAACAAAATTCAGATCCAGAAGGAAGACCGGCAAAAAACTACGTTCACCATCCCTTGGGGAACATTAGCATACCATGTAATTCCCTTTGGGTTAAAAGAAATTGGAGCCACCTTTCAGCATTCCATGACATATTACTTCCATGACCTCATCCACATCATACTGGTTTATCTACATGACCTCACAACTTGGTCACGGAAGTGAGCGCAACACATAAACGACTTGTGACAACTCTTTTTGTGATGTAGTAAGTACAAAATTTACCCAAACCCTCTCAAGTGCATATTTTGTTTCCTAGTAGGGCATATACTTGGGTTCATCATGTCCTGCAAAGGGATAACAGTTGAACCTTTGAAATTTCAATCTATTCTTGAACTCCCCTCACCATGAAATCTGTGCGAATTTCTAAGCCTCCAAGAACAGGCCAACTTCCTTTGCTTCTTTGTACCAGAGTACGCAAAAAAATATCACAAATTATTATGCCTACTCCATACCAATATTCCATTTATTTGGGATCAACAAGCACAAGAATCATTTGACACACTCAAACAAGCTCTGGCTTTCACACCATTACTCTATGCACCCGACTTCACCCGAGACTTCATCCTTTATGTGTGAGCCTCAAAAAATTCCATCACTGGAGTCTTGGTCCATGAGGACGATGGTCATCAAGAGCATGTGATTTATTACATTAGCTAGAAACTAACAGACCCCCCACTATGATAATTACCTGAAGAGAAATTGGACCTCATCATCGTATTCTTCATTCAAAATAAAACCACACATGAGTAGTGGCCAAATCCAACCCAATGTGGTACCTCTTGAGCCGCCTCCTTCTACAAGGCCTCGCAACCAAATGGGTAGTCATCCTCCAGGAGTTCGACTTGGAGTATGTCTCCCCAAAAAGAACCAAGGCCCTATTGCTAGCTATGATTATGACAGATCTTCCCCTGTCATCAACACCACCACCACTCAAGGTTGACCTTCCCGATGAATTACTATTCGTCATCTCCTCACAAGACCCATGGTATGGGGGCATCCTTATTTACTTACGCACCTAATTTTTTTTATCTCATTTAAACCAAAAAGATAGATGACGTATCCAACATTAGGATGCTCACCATCTCTTGATTGGAAACATCTTGTATCATCGAGGTATCGACACCATATTATGTTATTTCCTCACCTGCAACGAGGATGGAATCGTTCTTAATGACTGTCACAACGGAGCCTGCGGTAGCCACCTCTAGTGTTTGGCCACCGTTCAAAAGATTCTATGTGGTGGCTATTTTTGGCCATCTATCTTTGCTGATTGCATTCAGGCATTCAAACACTTCCATAGCTGTCAACTCTTTGCCACAAAGGCAAGGACCACCCCCCCCTGCACCCTTTCATCCCATGGTCATAGTCAACCCCTTCTATAAATGGGAAATCGAATTCATGACAATCAGCCCTATCTCGACCACTAGCCATAAATACATTATCATGGCCATTGATTACTTCACCAAGTGTGCCAATGCCATGCCCACATTTGATTATAAAGGAGAAACGACCGCACGATTCTTCCTCAACCATGTTATTTCATGCTTTAGTGTACCCAAATAGCTGTTCTCAAACCATGGTTCACATTTTGAAGACGTTGATTGGGCTAATATATCTACCATGTTGAAATTCAAATACCATTTCTCATCTTCGTACTACCCCATGGAAAAGGCCAATTTGAAGTCGTCAACAAATCATCAAGACCATGCTTGAAAGGATGGTGGGAAAACACAAAATCATTTGGCACCACATGCTATTTTATGCCTTATGGGCCTACCGCACTTCCACAAATACTGCCACCAACTTCACCCCCTTCCACTTGGTTTATGGCCTTGAATCAGTATTCCCTATAGAGTTCCAAACCCCGTCGCTCTGCCTCGCACTGGAACTCCTTCCCAATATTTCTCCGTTGGAAGAACGACTCCTCCTACTCGAACAAACTGTGGAGCACCAGAAATCTTCTCTCCAAGACATTGAATCAGTGAAAAACCCAGTCAAAATCCCATTATTACTGTGATTTCCACCCTCACACCTTTAGCGAAGGTGATATGGCTTTGGTTTATTACCAAGCCAACAATAAGTTTGGAAACTCCCGTCAAACATCCCAAAATTTGAAGGGAATGAAGGGGAGTGCCCTCAAAATAATATCATGACATTTCATCTGTGGTACTCATTAAAGAACACCATGGATGACTCAATTAGACTGAGTTTGTTTTAGCACACCCTAACAGGTGCCACAACCAAGTGGTACATTGAGATTCTGCAAGATGCTTACCCAAGCTTCAACTATTTAGCCTTCATGTTCCTGCAGTATTTTCAACTCCCCATCCCCTATGAAGAGGGTGTAGAGATACTCCTATCTTTCTTCCAAAATATGGAAACTCATACAACCGACGACATCCATGAGTGGCGGTGACACCAGATCTTGTGCGAGATTCAGCTGGAAGATAGGATATTCCTCAACTGGTTTTTAAAGACCTTACTACCACCAATATCTAAGGACGTTGCCTCTGAGCACCCCCAGCTGAAGGAAGAAGCCATATTGAAGGCACAACAATTTAATTTAATTTATGCTCAGTCAAGGTACCTGTACACCATTCTTCTTAACGCTCCTTGGAATGATACCTACTATTGGTGAAACCCACCAACAAAGACTCATCGACAGGGGTTCTCACTCTATCAACACCAAACCAGCACAATCTCCCTGAGCACTAGCCTGAACAGGTTTTACCCTGACCAGCAATGTCTACAGAGAAGAAAAGGTCTTAGCTAAGATGTTTAAGGGAGAGCTATCAGAACCGAGTTTCCGGCAGTGGGGAAGGAGGATATGGGTATTCGATGGGAAGACACCATAGCTACTAGATCCATAGCTTTGTAGTCAAATTTAAACCATTTCCACAACTTGCAGAGTATATTCAGAACTTATGCAGTCATTATAAATTCATTTCCACAACATCATACAGTTGTCGCATTATCGCTAATACCATTGCATTGTTCATAAAACATATCAACTCATAGTGTAACAGACAACAATAGATTTAAAACAAATCACATCAATATACAATGGTGTCACAGGCCTCTTGGCTATCACACTCCAATTGGGTATCCACCACCTCGATGTATTCTTATACTCCCAACTACTTGTCTCCCAGTTGAATAATCACTATCGGGTACATGATCCCTGCGTCTTTATAAATTTTTTGTGCACTAAACTGTTGGTTAGAACATTTGAATCCATCACATTCACACATGTTCCCAGAAACCTCAATAGTGTAGCAGATCAAATGGCTGATGACATTCTAGAATGCCACACTCACCATCGCATATAGGAAGCATATAAAACACTACATCATACATCATCATATATAAACATACATTCATGTGAAACATACATCATCTAGGAATTTTTCACATCATAAAAGACTTGCAGTTAACAAACCATTAAATTGCATCCACGTGCGTAATATATATATATATATAT
>LPNX010629452.1:129286-266417 GCA_001517045.1 Pseudotsuga menziesii
AAGTGCACCAACGCACTAGGGGGAGCCCCACTAGCTGTTAATTAGAACCAGATCCATCCTCGCTAGAGGAAGCACCACTCTCCATAGGTACATCTCCTCATGCTGTTGCACATACATACTCGGCAGCTACAACAATCCTCTTCATCAAAGGAATCTAGTGCAAAGGCACGTAGAAATAGGAGACAAGTAGATCATCATCTAGATATTGCCAGCCATTGTCAGAAACACCCTCTAGTAGCTTCTCTACATATGGCAACAATTCGTCTAGAGCCTGTATCTCTCGACGAGGATCAGGTGTGGGTAGGGATAGTGCTGCAATCACACCCATCTGCTACTGGTAACCTTTCGGAGCATGTGGAATAACATCTGCACATGCAAAAAGATGCATCATCAGTATATGCATATCATCATCTGACTATCAACCAGCTAAATAACTCTATGTATGAATGCAAGAAAAAAAACATCATATATACATACCAGCTAGTCCCCATGCCTGACTTGGAGGTCGAGGAATCTCTGCATTCCTGCGATAATCCATCCCAGCATAAAGGTAGTCCTCAATGACTACTGGGAGCTAGTGCCACTGGTCTAGTACCTCCTGCATAAAAAAGTGACCCACTATGCTGCCTAAATCCTGCACCATCATGTCACACCACCTATGCATATGTGGCTCCCACATCCCACTCTCCCACACCGCCATATGTGGGTGTAGCATCGGCACTCTCTCAAAGAAGAATGCACACAAGAATGAGGCAAAACAAAAGTCTCCACCAGATGTCTTCACACAATTCAGTGCATGTCGAACCGGAAGCAAGTACATCTGGGCCCATCTGTAATAAGTACCATCCATGGCACTCTCCACCATCTAGAGCTACCCTCCTGATATCTTGTGGCTCCATAAGGAACCCAAGATACGCAGCACAATCACTATGACAACCCATGTGTTGACATCCTCAATATCACAAACCAGAATGTGTGATCCTTGCACATACACAAAACCATAGTAGTCCCTCTAGCATAAATCATCTAAAGTCTCCTTGTGAGAGAGGTTTGGTGACAAATTTCCAACTACTCTAAGCATCGGAAGCCCAGTCAAAAAGTACATATCTAGGAGCGTAATCTCCAACTTCTACCCTTGGATGATAAAAAATTCCCTTTGAACATCCCAAAAACTCACCAATTTCGAAAGCAAAAAACTTAGGCTCTTCATCAAAGGGACCTGCATAAAATTGAGGATCCCACAAAGGGCTAGGGCCCCTTGCACATTGGCATCCCCCAAAGCATCCTCTCGGAGGTCCTTGTAGTCCTGTTCACTCCACATGGAACTAGGCATCCTATATAAGCACCAAAATCCTGTCAGCCTTAGATTTCAAAAAAAAAATCACCTTGGGACTAGGTCGCACCTTCTGGGCCAAAACAAGTGACCAAGTTGCATACTCTGGATAGACAAATGCGATTGAGTCACACTTTCGTTCCCGATAGGAGTGACTCCCAGTCGCACCTCTCTACCCAATAGGAATGACCTAGTCATATCTGTATTGCCAGAAAAAGCAACCAGTCGCTCCTTTGACCTCGAAAAGAGTGACTTGGCATAAGGAAGCCCTAGTAGGCCCCCAGAAGCTCCTAGGTGAGAAAATAAAAAAACTAAACCACAGAAAAAGATGATGTTTGCAAGAAATCTCACCTGTAAGTCGTGGATGAGAAAATCATTGGTTGAAATGAGAGAAATCAACAAATAAAGTTCGGGGCCCTCCTCTCCAACTCAGTAATGAATAGTGACAATGACATTTGTGATGAGGACCCCACCTACTTATAGGCCTCATTAGGCCTATTTTTCTTCCAGGCATAACAAATCCATTTGGAGTCCATTTGAGACATCGTTTGTGTCAACAGATTCAGTTTTTCGTCCTTTATATTTTGATGAGACCATCATCTCATGTTAAATTAATGATTTTTTGGTCCATTTCCCAGATATTTCCTCAGTTTACATTCCCTTAGCATATGACTATCTTTGGATCTGTACTTACATCATATGTAGTCTATTCTATCCATTATAGCTTGCACATGATTCTCCAAACCTTTACTCGGAGTTTGCCTCGATTTGCATGCCTCTTCCAGATCGATTTGTGTTCCCTTTCCACAATCCATCTCGTGCATGCATTGGTATGTCTAAGAGCCACTTGCTCCATCCATGCTACATGATTGGTCACCTCTGACCACCTGTCACCATGCCGCCATGGGGCACCACCAGTGGCCCTGTCTTGGTTAACCATAATGGAGTTTCTCTTAAGCGGTTTTTGGACTCCTAAAATAATGAAAATATTGTCGAGTGCCCTTTCTTCCTTTCCCACTCATTGAAGTATTGGAAAGGATGTCTACATAGTCTCGTTTATCTCCCCTTAAGGACTGTATAGACTACCATATGAAAAGGACCACCTCGGCACATTTAATCCAGGAACGACCCTTTTCATCCTCTTATGATTTCTTTGGAATTGGGAACAAACTCTATGAAAAATATCATCATGGGTTTTCTTTAAGCTCTTTTCCAGCCTTCTCATCAAGAAAATATCACTGAGCAAGCTTGGTTGTGTTCATGCTCATAAAAGTATTTGAATGACTGTCTAATCAGTACAGGTTTAACCTTTTCCGACTTGATTGGACTACCAACACTAAATATGTATCCCACCCCCTCAAAATATGGGCAAGATCTCCTATATACACTTTTATTCTTTTTCAGTCACAGGAGACTATCAACGAAAAAGAGACCCTAATGGAGTCTTCTTCATGCTTCCAGACTCTCTAAAATTGAAAGCAACATCGAGCATTTACTTTCTCATTGTAGTAGGGCTTTCACCCTAGCTACACGCAGGAACAAATCCCTTCCATCTATAGGACGGAAGGGTAGGGTTCTTCTTGGTTGAAAGAGAACCTGCAAAACAATGTCAGAGCTAAGCTATGAAACCCTGTATGAAATGGTTAGGAAACAAACTATGGCTACAAGAAATCAAAGGGAAAACCTCCAACAAACCATTAGAGAACAAACCTGCAAATAAAACAAGATAGTAAACTAAAATAAAAATGGAAAACTAATGCTTATACCTTCTGTTTAGGTGGAAATGAGCCACCATGCCCTAGCTTTGGGAAGCACCTCTCTCTATGGGATGGAAGCTTGGCTTATAGAGAAATGGAAGAGAGGGAGGTTGAATGGATTGAGAGGAAAAGGGTCTCATGGCACTCACACAGGAAGCATAATGATAAGGAGAGAAGGAGTGTTTTGAGAGTGACCCCCACCCCTCTATTTATAGATTTTTTCTACAGATTTAGGGTTTTAAGCCCTTGGTTAGGGCTTTAGCCCCTTTTTTGGGATTTAATCCATTTTCACCCAATTCTTAGCTCCTTTGAGGGTTTTAAGCTCCTTTGAGGGGATTTAGCCCCTTTTTGGAGGTTTTAGCCCCCATGAGAGCTATTTTGGCTCTTTTTAGGGGTTTTTAAGCCCTTTTTCATGTTTTTGGGCCTTAACAAGGGTGTGGGGTACAAATGAGGGTCATACATAGATGGATTTGGGTGGTGTAGGTCATGTAGAGCTCATTGAGGGATTTTTTTGGCTAACATATTGCCCCCTGATGTGTAAGGGTAGGAGCTCATCGTATGGTCGACGAACATCATAAGATTTTTTGGGGAGAGGTGGTGCTTCTTGGGCTGGGGCATGGTGGCTTTTGGTTTTTGTATTAATATGGTTACCATCAATGGGTGAGATACAAATAATGTGTGATATGTATATGGATGAGGTGGGAATCCCCATGCTCGTAACGATGTCAAAAGAATAATGTGATCTTAGCTCTATAATAAGAGCCGATCATGTACAACTGTGTGCAATACTGAATGCAATATAGATCTAAACAACTGTTACATTGGACCCATGGCATTCTCATGGAATGCTATATATTCATGACTGATGGTCTTCTTGAACTAGAACGTGGTACCACCTAAGTTGTACTTAGTGGTTTTTTTATCAAATGAGCCTGGTTAACTGGACAAGGATAACTTGTTTGGACTTAAGAAGACCTTTGGAAGCTATTATCACTCTAGGAAACTCCTCTAGGTTGTAGCTCGAGGATTCCTGGTAATTTAAACTATTTTTTGGGTTTTTTCTGAATTGGATCAAGCCGGATAATCTATATAACCTCTCACTCTCAAGACATACATAAAGATCACTCAATCACAAGGCTTTTAGTTACAACTTGTTCAGTAGTTTGACAAAAAGGTGTAGGGATGGAGAACTCACCAGGTTGGCCAACTTACACACATAACACATGCATATAAATGGATAAATCCTACTAAGGATGGTGTTTATAAATAAAATATCACTAAATAACCAATAGGATGACAACTATCAGCCCTTTAATAAATCTAAAAATTACCTAAATGCACATTCAGGAAATACACACATTAAAGAAAGAGATTGTTGAACAAATCAAAACAAAAGAGCTTATACTTAGAATAAACCAGATGAGATGCTTGATAATGGAACAGGCTCATAAATCCCCAGAGTCCAACCTTTATTAATGAAATAATAATGGGCTTTATAGCCTTTTACAAAAGTTACAGATCCTGAAAAACCGATCTGTTTACACAAAAATAATTGAAAGTAACAGTTTTTCTAGATTAGGGCTTCAAACCCTTGCTAATTGTTTGTTTATCTACTACAAAAATCTAGTTCACTGAGTGAATTTTAATGATTGAAGTAATAGCTGATAACCACCACTGTTGGTTTTCTATGGAATTTCCACCAAAAGCTAGTGTATCGACGTTTATCTGAAATGTCTAGTCCTGTTCAATCTACTTGACACTTTTTCTTTGTTGCTGCAATCGGAAATTGGACGTTGTTTCCTTTATCAAATCGACACTCCAAGCTTGACTGTTGCCGCAGTTTTGGCACTCCAGGCCTCAATTTTTCCATACTTTTCAGTTGCGGTCGCTGATCGAAGGCTTTTTCCTTTGTTCCATCAGCTCTCCAAGCCTCATCCTTGCCGTAGTGTCGGCTCCTTAATAGGATAAGTCATCGACAATTAGTCTTTATGATTGCCGATGATATTTTATTGTTGCACTTTGCAAACTTTTTTATTTAGTGGAAGCCATAGTCTATTTTTCTTTCGCCATTGCATCTATCCCTTGAACTATCTTGTCGATGGCTAGTGATTCTGAATTCCAACGTCAAAGTTTTCATCTGCTCGTGGAACCCATAGTATGTATTTCTTCCACCGTTGCGGCTCTTTAGTGGACTAACTCTCCGACGGTTAGTGCTTTCAGATCTGATGCCAAGGTTTTCATTTTCTCGCAAAACCGATAATCTGTCTTTCTTCCACCATTGCGGCTCTTTAGTGGACTAAATCACCGACGATTACTGCTTTGAAGTTCCAATGCTGAAGTTTTCATTTTCTCACGGAACCCATATTCTATCTTTCTTTCACCGTTGTGGCTCTGCATTGAACTATTTCACCACCGGTTAGTCTTTAGCCCCTCTGATATCCAATGTGTTCATATATCATCGCGCTATCAAAAAGTTTCTTGTCATCAATCGAAAGCTGTAGTCAGTTAGATTTCCACTGTTGCGGCTCTTTAGTAAACTAGCTCACTGATCGTTGGTCCCTTGAACCTCCGATCGATGCAGTTTTCCTTTTGTCATGGAAGCCTTGTCTCTTTGTCTTCCGCAGTTTTGGCTCTTTAGGGGACTATTGTGCCGATCATTAGTTCTTTCAAGTTTAGATGCCAAAGTTTCCATTCCCTCTTATTGGCAGTGACTTTGATTTATCGGCTACCTTTAATCATTATATTTTCCATAGTTGCGGAACTTCTAGTCACTGTATTCCCCGTAGTTGCGGTGCCATAGTGAACAAAGACTCTGCAATGTCGACAATCAGAACTCCAAACCTTCTCACCATCAAAACTTTTAACAGTTATATTCTCTACAATGGTGGAACCTTTAGCCACTATCCTCTCCGCAGTGGTGGAACCTTTAGCCACTATCCTCTCCACAGTGGTGGAAAATAGAGTACTACACCTCCGATCATTGTCTAAAAATGTTCCAATGGAAAAAAAAAGTTTAGCAATATGCCTAACTACTGAAGGGGTCTTCCACTCACCATTTATCTTCCATCTTTCAGTGGCTAATGAGATGTTATGATCCTTGCCCAAGCCACCGAAACCACAACTTTTTGAAATTTGCATAAAAAAATAGGGGTCTTCAAAACTGTTAGTGATATTCATGTCCTTTATTGCATCAGTTCAATTCTTCATACTATCAAAATAAATTTAGTTTATTTCGGATATAACATCTGGCTCCTAATCGGGGATGGGAACCTCCCTATGAGGTCCCAAGAACCCCAGACAAAAATTCCATTCCCTAAAAGCAACTAAGTAACTTAACACTATTCTCTATTGTTCCATTGGGCATGGAGTCTTATTCCGAAAGAAAAAACAACATACAATCTTCTAATTTACAATTATAAGGCCTCAGATCCTCAAATAAAATAGAGTTTTAGGAACCACCCATTTACTGGGCCATCGAATACCTCTTCACCTTCTAGATTCTATAGTTTGAATGTGTTATTCTTATATACCTAGTCTATAACAAAAGGTCCAATCCATAAAGAGTCAAATTTTCCATGTTTCCCCTTGTTTTGTCTAACAACATCCCACTTGAGGACCCAGTCCCTAACCTGAAAGTTGTCTTCCTTTGCTCTTTTGTCAAACATGCCCTTTATTCTCTGTTGATGAGCCTCTAATTTTCTTGCTACTTGCTCCCTAATATGATGTAACTCCACCAAATCCATGATCCTTCTCATCATACCATTTGGTTCATCTTCCTCTTCCTGAAAGAACTTTGCCACTGGAAGGGTGAACTGGATAGGAAATATGGCCTCAGTGCCATAAACTAGTTTGAATAGATAAGTCCCTATGGATATTTTATCTATCACCCTATCAGCCCATAAGGCAAACTTAAGCTTTGAATCCTAGATTTTATGATTTGTCTCTAGCAATTTCCTAATGATCCGAACTAAGCTTTTGTTGGATGACTCAGCTAGGCCATTTCCTTGTGGGTAATAGGATGTGGAGTGCACTAGTTGAATACCCATTGATTCACACAATTTAACCAATGCCCCAGCTTTAAAGGCTTATGCATTATAAATTACTAACCTTACCGGGCAACCAAACCTGCTAAAGATACTCTCATATAAGAATCTCATGATGACTTGCTGAGTGGAATTTCTAGTCGGTATTGCTTCTATCCATTTGGTAAAGTAGTCAGTGGCTACTAAGATCCATTTATGCTGTCCACTGGAAGATAGATTTATTTCACCTATGAAATCTAGACCCCATTGCTAGAAAGGCCCATTCACTGTAACAGGCCTAAGGGGAAACGATTTGAGTTGCTGCTTCCCTTCAAATATTTGACATTGGTCACATGCCCTTACAAAAGTGCATACATTAGCAAAAAGGACTGGCCAATAGTACCCTACTTTTAATATCTTGTGGGCTGTGGTTTTCTAGTAGTGGTCGCCTCCACGTGTACTTGAATGAAAGTGATGCATGACCTGTTCTACTTCCTCTTTATCTATACACCTTAAAAAAATCCCAGACTGATCCCTCTAGTACAGTAGTTTGTCAATTATGCAAAAATTAACAGATTTGAATTTAAGAACTCGTGCTTGGTTAGGAGTAAGATCAGGAGAAACTTCTAATTTTAGCAAAAATTGAATGATACCTGAGTACCACTCACATGAAGATATGTTCTCAGCTACTGCTGGACTGTTATTCTGATCTTGATTTTCCTCTATTTCAAATGCCACCATAGTCTGCACCTTTGTTGACCTAACGTATGTGAAATTCATTCCCAGTAGTTCACAGTTTTCTTTGGCCATGAGTTTGGCCAGACCTAATCCTTTTACCAACTTGGTGGGTTTCACCTCTACATCAAACTCAATGAGTTTGGAAATCCACTTAGCTCTCTTCCCATCAATGTTAAGCTAAGTCAAAACATCCTTCACAGCAGCTAAAGGGACATACGCAATGAACTTTGCATGGATAATGTAGATTCTAAAGTTATTCAAAGATTTTATGAGGGCATAAGCCTACTTCTCATTTGGGTTATACTTGAGCTCAGCATCTCTCATGGTTCTGCTGAAGAAAACAATTGGATGATCAAGACCATCATTCTTTTGTAACAGTACAGTTGCTACTGTGTCATAAGATGCAAAAGAGAAAATGTAAAAACCATTGGTGTAGTCGGGACTAATCAGGGTTGGGGCCTCCATGATGGATTTCTTAATGTCTTCAAAAGAATTTCTTTCGTGGTCGGTCCACTTGATTTCTGCATCCTTTTTTAGCATGGCTGTTATATGCTTTAGCAGCTCAAAGAAATTTGGAATGAATCTCCTGACAAAGTTTATCTTTCCTAAAAACAACTGAATGTCTCTTTTTGACCTTGGTATTGAAAGCTGCTGAATTTCCTCCACTCTTACTGGATCGATCTTTACACCTTCAGCTGAGACTATGTCGCCTAGGATCTTTCCTTCATTGAGTGCAAACTGGGACTTCTTGGGGTTCAATGATATTCCATAGCTTTTTCACTTTAGAAATACCTTTTCTCAAATGCTGCAAGTGGTCATGATGGTTGTGAGAGTAAACTGTTAACTCATCCAAATATATCAGCACATATTTATCTTTTAGCCCTACAAAAGCTAGGTCCATAGTGTTTCCACCTTTCACACACCTAGGTCACATGGCAGAAATATTCAAGACACTTGGTGTGTCCTTGGGGGCAAGTCTAGAGTCAAGGATGTCACCTTGTTCTTGACTCCTCCGTTTAGGCTCAACTCCTAACGAAGCCAAGGGGGGTAGACCCTATTAAGTTATTAAGGATAATTACTTAGTGTTGTGATGTNTAAGAGTACTTGGAGTATGTCCAAAAATAAAACTTCACGGATACCCACAAGGAATATGTGGGCTGAAATGGAGTCTCTGGGGCTATTGTTCATAATGCACTCATTAGGGCGTGACAAAGATCAGCACCTCGAGGTCACTTTTTAGAAGTTCCTGCTTCCTTTGGGTATTTTTCCACCGTAAAGGTTTGATATAGGTGTTGGATTTTCACCTGATGGTTTTTCAATTGGGGAGAGTGAGTCCTAATTATGCTAGTCATCCAAGTGCTTTTGATATAGCTCGATTGATCCAACAAACCGCAGCCAAGTGCATCCTCCAAGAACCTCTTTCGATCCAAGTGGATCTCAATCGAGGAATCAAGGAGGGGTTAATTTTATAATTGCTAATAAACAAATGATGAAAAATAAAACAAATACACAATCCTGGTTTTCTAATTAGTCCTACCACGAATCTCTTTCCCCTTTCGGGTCAATCGGGAAATTGTGGGGTAAGTATTATGATTACTTTGCAAAGAAAAAATGTGGAATATGAAATTAATAATAAAATCAAGTATAATATCCTGCAAATTAGATCAATTCTGGTAAAAAAATTAAATAATCAGAAAGCGACGAAAAGGACACCGACGCAAATCCCCCCAGGGGGGATGGGGAATGGGCTCAAAAGAGCCTATTCCAAAAATGATTTTATTTATTAATGGTTAAAGAATCATCAAACTGAAATTATCAAAAACTTCTTGTTACTTATATAGGCTGAAACCAAGATTTTACAACTTTGGAAAAAATTTGAGTTTTTAGTGAAAAGGGAGACCCCTGGGGGGATTTGAATGCTCCTGAGGCCACTTCGGACAGAATATTCCTTTATTTTATGTCATACCTGATAAAATAAATAGAGCATTTTAGAATAACAAATTCCAAAAAGAAATTTAAGAGTACCTTTGGATCATCCTACCTTATCTCATAAAAAATGAAGTTAAGACTAGCTAAAACAAACGAAAGGGAACCAAGGAAAGCAAGATTTCCTTGGGATATTGGATTGCTGTTTGTGCAGCCAATTAAAGTGCACTGATATTGCAGAATATTTAATTTTATAACAGTGAAAGGAAATCTAATGCATGCGATCTACAAGTTTCCCTTAAATTTTCATTCAAAAAAGACGATTTCCCTACAGCTAGATCTAGGATTCTTATGAAACTTTTTTTAGTTCAAGATATAGGATATGAGCTATGAAATATCAGATATATGTATATTTTACTTTTATGAAACATATCCAAATTAAATCACAACTATGAACTGAAAAAGTAACCGGGTAAAGTGTTGATTTTTAGGGAGGAAGAAGAGGAGAAAAGTGTTGTTTTCCTTGAAGATCCACAGTGGAGCTTTCAGGTGGAATGTCGAGGGACTATGAATTTTGGAATGTTTTGAAGAGAATGAATAAACAAACTAGATCATAATCCTCTCCAAAGTATGAACCTGCAACTCAGCTGAAATCAAAGAACTTGCCATGAAACTTGTGAGATCCGATTAGTACATACAAAGAGACTCAAGATAACATGCATATAAGCTTATAGGACATGCTAAATCTAGATCTCTAAACATGCATCAAAGGAGAGTGACAGTCAATAAACTTATTGAACAACACCTTTCCTATCAATATTTTAATAAGCTAATTACCAATCTTAACCACAGATCTACAAGAAATTAGCAAAAATGACCACATATACAGGTTACCTCAGTAAAACAATGGCAATAATCATCCACACATGTAGTGGCACCACACCGTATTGCCTCCAAATATTTTCTTTATTTCAAATGAAGAATTACAACAATACAATAGCAGCAACACCTCAATCCCAGTTCTAACTCGCTTGGAAGAGGAGGTTGTGCCTGGATATATACAAAATATAGGCCATCTAGCCCAGGGGGGCGCAATTCCTCATGGAATCAAGTGAAATAAACTAATGGAGAGTTCATCAATTCCTGATATGTGTTTAATTGAGCTAGATCTGAGTCTCACTAAGTACAACTATCAATCAGAGAGCTGATCTGGCTGACACCTTAGCCTGTTCACTGAAGCATCCACCAAAACTCATCCAGATGAGCCAAAACATGTTGAGGAGAGAGGGAGGGTGAAATCCCCCATAAAGGATGCTCAATATCAACTCTGGATCTGATTTGATCACCTCCTTCAGTCAAGGATTTGTCAGATCCAGTTAATTTGCTTCAGATCTGACTGATTTCAATCAAATCGGCTGAGAATCCATTGATTTATTGATTTTGGATTTGCTCCATTCTTCATCAATTTATTAATTAAAATAATCAATAATTGTTTTTTGGGGCTTTCTGACCTGAGTGATGGAAGATTACTCAAAACTTAGGAAATAGTGGGTCCATGGGTTTACATGGTGCTCTTAGCTTGAAAATGAGCACCTACATGATTGAAACCGATTATTTGGCCCACTTTTATTACAAACTCAATTTTTCCAATTAAACTATTAAAAAATAGCCTAAGTTTTTGGAAAAATAAAAATTTGATAAAAAACACTGAAAAAACTAAAAAATTGAAAAATTGAAAAACACCTAGGGGGACTTAGACATGTTCATATGACTCAAAAATTATGTCTAGCATGCTTATACATTGACACATAGACTCTAATAACCTCAATAGGCCTAAATGCCAAGCTGACCACCCGAACTTTGGAGGTATGGAGTGAAAAACTTAGAAATTATCAGTCGTTTATTCAACAACCAATAATAACCAAGGGAAAAAACACCTTGGGCTGATCGGATTGACAAATGAAGTCTAAGAGACTGAGTCTTTTACAGACACTATCATGCTAGAACATTTATTAAAATTTCCCCATGGGGTCTGAACATGTGATATGATACAACAAGCACTTCCCAGAAGTACTTCCGAAGGTCTTTTTGAAGTTCGAACAAATCAACCCTGTCCGGTTCACCAAGCTCACTTGATAGAAAACCACTAAGTACAACTTAGGTGGTAACACATCACTCTCTGAAAAGTAGCCCCAGCATTCATTAGCCCAAATGGCATTTTAGCATACATGAAGGTGCCCCAGGGGGTAGTAAAGGCAGTCTTCTCTTGGTCATCTAGGTGCACAGCCACTTGGTTGTATCCAAAGAAGCCATCAAGAAAGGACATGACCCTGGCCCCCGAGACTCTCTGCAGTAGATGTTCCATCTTGGGCAGTGGATATTTGTCTTTCTTGGAACATTTGTTTAGGTTTCTAAAATCCACACACAACCTGATTTCTCTATTTTTCTTTCTTACCACTACTAGATTTGTGATCCACTGGGAATACCTGATGGGGATTATGATCTTGGATTTGAGGAGTTTGTGGATCTCTTTCTCAATCACTGGTAATAGAAGAGGAATAATGGGTCTCAGCTTCTATTTGAAAGGAATGGTGTCCTTATCCAAAGGAATCCTGTGCTAGATGATGTTGGTGTCATACATTTTTAGGTCACTATACTCCCATGCAAAGACATTAGAAAACTCTTTTATCAACCTACAATATTTGGACTTCTGTTCAGCAGTCATCCCAGTGGATAGATTTATCAGTTTTGGATGGATCTGACTGCCTATGTTGTGCTCTTGGATAGCAGGATCTAGCTCCCTTTTAGCAGGCTTGAAAGGGACATCATTGTGATCAAACAGTTGTTCCAGTGGTACTAGACCTTAGGGTATGTGGTTGTTGGGAAATTGGATGATATCATGCTCAATCACTTTATCTTTTAGCTTGAGCTACTTGGATTCCTCCAGGTTAAGGTTTTCCTGGTCTATGTGTATGTCAAAGAATTCATCGACTAACTGAAAAAATTTATTAAGCTCCCCGTCATTTTCAAACACCCTCCAAAATTTTACATTGTCTGGAAGAGAGGGTCTATACTTGACTTGAACATCATAGCTGATCCTAGGGGGTAAAGGAGGAACAAACATACTTACAGATACAGCCAAGGAATCAGCCAAGTGATTCAAATCTCTAGGAATATATGATAGATCAAAAAACATAAATGAGTCTCTGAGTTTCCAGACCTCGTCCCTATAGGCCTTTAATCTCATATTTTTTGTCTGAAAAGTGTTGTTGACCTGCTGTATGATGAGGTCTGCGTCCCCAAAAATATTCATGCACATGATCCCCATATCCTTGGCCGCTTTAACTCCCAGCAGCAAGGCTTCATATTCTGCTACGTTGTTCATGGTTTTGAAATAGAGCTTATACGATAGGTGAATGTTCTCCTTAGATGGGGAGATCAACACGAACCCTACACCTGCTGAGTTTTGAGCACTTGCCCCCTCGAAATACATGGTCCAAATCATTGTTGTGACTTCTTTGGGATGTGGATGGGTGGGCTCAGTGAGCTAAACTGATTTCTGCTGATTATCATCTATTTGCAAGATGCAAGATCCAAAATCAGTGTCCACAGCGTATATGGGGTGATTTACTGAGTGACTCTCCTTGCTTATAATGTACGCTAGCTTATTTTCCCTGTACAATCTCTTAGTTTCTCCTTCGAACATGGGAATGGGGTCGTATGTGAGATCCATTTGAAGGGTGACACCCAATCTTTTTCTCCATGACCAGGACAACAAAAGGATGAATTTTGAAGGAATATCAGCCACTATGATGTCCATCATTACGCTTTTCAAAGGAAGCTAAGTTAAGTTTACAGCAAGGTCCTTGATGGAGCCCAAGCACTTGACCTTCTTGGAGTCAAAGGAGAATAAATCATGGTAGGGATTGGTAATGTTGAGGTCGATCTCATCCATCACAACCTTTGGCATTAAGTTATGAGAGGCTCCCAAATCCAGCAAACAGTTATGGAGAATTTTATCATGGATGTTCAAGGATATATAGAATGGTGGGAAAAATTCCTTTAGGTCTTCGATCACGGGGCCCAGGGTTACAACAGGCTTATCATCTTGTAGGTTCACAAAGTTAGTGTCAATGTGCACCTTGGGCTGAAGGGAATTTAGAATGGAGGTTTTAAATGCATCGTTCTTCATCAACTCAATTAAAGGGAACGAGATTTTCAATTTTTGAATTTCAGACTCAAGGTTGAAAGAATAATGCAGCCTATCTGGAAACCTTACCTCATGAGCTGTAGGTTTGAGTTGGACTTGATCAGGTGTGGCTGGAGGTGTTAGTTTATGTAATGCTTTGGATGGAACAACTACTTTCTTTGGTAAAACAACAACCTTTCTAGAAGGTGCAGTAGGCTACTTGACGGGTACAACATTATTTTTGAGTGGAGAAATCAACCTAGACCTTAGTTGGTAACCTCCCTGGACATCATCATGATAGACAGCCTCTTAAGTGATCTGCTCATCAATCAGGGCTTCTTTGTACTCTTCCTATGTCATAAAAGAATATTCCACCGTATCCTCCATGCAATAGATATTGTCTTCAGCTTCTCCTTCTTCTTCAATGAATTCTATCCCTTCTTCTAATACAACATTTTGAAATGGAGCTCTTATCATCTGGTCTTCCCCTTGATTTCTCTCCCTTCTGAGAATATGAACATGGGGGTTTCCTCTTCTATAAGGGACAAAATTTGGGTTTCGAGGAGAAAAGTCACTTGGCCCTTTAATCCTCACCAGTAGATGTCCTTGTTCCTTCAATTTAGACATTTCAGCAGTCAGGTTATCTAAAAGTTTGATCATTTTTTCAATCTTGTTTTCTGATGCCAAAGCCCCACTGTAGCCTGCTGGCTTCTTTATCCTATCTACCTTCCCTTTGACCTTCTGAGATTCCAAAATGTTTAACTCTACCTCTAGGGCAGCATCCTGCATGAGTGATAACGTCGGAAGTAAACAGAATTCAAAGTCAAAGGCATTCACATAATTCATCATAGCTGATGTACCGATGGGATTAATCTCAGTGGGGATCTTGTTGTACATGTTTTTGAATCTCTTGGTAAAGTTGGAGACAGACTCACCATTTTCTGTTTTTAGGTTGCTGAATTCTATGATATAGTAGAGGTGGTCTCTCCTCTCTCCCCAATGCTTTAGGAAAATGTCATCTAGGGCCTCTATGCTTGCCACTGACCCAACAGGTAGTTCTTTAAACCACTTCCTAGCATCTAGGCTTTGCACAAAAACTCTATTCCATACATATGCTTGTTCTATATTTATATTTTTAGCATAGCTATAAAAATCCTCTAGATGTTCTTCAGTAGTGAAATCCCCTTCCCCTGTAAACTTAGGCATATACTTGAGCTAATCCTCGGTAGGCATGGTTGTGAGAGGATTTGGCAAAATTAGAGGCGCATACCTAGCTACCAGGATCATTTCCATCTTGGTCAATTGAGGGGTAGCCATATTGGAAATGGGTATGGACAGGGATGTGGAAGGAGGCACTGATGAAAATATTTGCTAAGAAGGTGGTGGTATACTTATCCCAATGGAGTCACCAGGGATTGAATCTTCATAAGTAGCAGTGCTTGAAGATGCCCAAGCCCTAGATTTCTCTGATGTATCTAAAAATTTATGGGAATTAAAAGTTTCAGCAGAAGAAATAACAGTAAAAATATTTCTTGAAATACCCGGTGTATCATTTTGTGCAGCACTGTTGGTCTATCTTAGTAAAGCCCTAGCTTTCCTCAAGATTTCTTCTGGATCTGAAACGGGTGTTACTGGTGGCCCCTTTGGGTTTTCTCTAGTACTTGGTATTCTGGAAGCCACCTTATATCAATGGAGTCACCAAATAGATGATTACAACTACAATAATGTCCAAGCCTTGTCTATCACCAAAGCATGGATCTATGTCGTATCCCACGGAAGCTGAGCTTTAGTCTCCTTTCCCTGGCAATGGTGCCACTTTGTTATCACTCCGAGAAACTCCTCTAGGTTGTAGCTTGAGGATGCCTGGTAACTTAAACTATTTTTTGGGTTTTTTTTGAATTAGATCAAGCTAGATAACCTATATAACCTCTCACTCTCAAGACATGCATGAAGCTCACTCAATCACAAGGCTTTTAGTTACAACTTGTTCAGTAGTTTGACAAAAAGGTGCAGGGATGGAGAACTTACTAGGCTGGAAGACTTACACACATAACACATGCATATAAATGGATAAATATTGCTGAGGATGGTGTTTATAAATCAAATATCACTAAATAGCCAATAGGATGACAACTATCAGCCCTTTAATAAATCTTAAAATTACCTAAATGCACATTCATCCAATAAACACAATAAAGATAGAGATGGCTGAACAAATCACAACAAAAGAGCTTATACTTAGAATAAAGCAGATGAGACACTTGATAATGGAAGAGGATCATAAATCCCCAGATTCCAACCTTTATTAATGAAATAATCATGGGCTTTATAGCCTTTTACAAAAGTTACAGATCCTAAAAAACCAATCTGTTTACACAAAAATAATTGAAAGTAACAGTTTTTCCAGATTAGGGATTCAAACCCTTGCTAACTGTTTGTTTATCTACTGCAAAAATCTAGTTCACTGAGTGAATTTTAATGACTGAAGTAATAGCTAATAACCACCACTATTGGTCCACTATGGAATTTCTGCCAACAACCAGTGTATCGATGTTTATCTGAAGTGTCCAGTCTTGTTCAATCCACCCGACACTTTTTCTTTGTTGCTGCAATTGCTGATCGAACGATGTTTTCTTTATCACATCGACGCTCCAGCCTGAATGCTACTGTAGTTTTGGCGCTCTAGGACTCAATTTTTCCATACTTTTCAATCGCAGTTGCTGATCGAAGGCTTTTTCCTCTATTCCATTGGCCCTCCAATCCTCATCCTTGCTGTAGTGTCGGCTCCTTAGTGGGCTAACTCGCCAACAATTAGTCTTTATGATCATCGATGATATTTTATTGTTGCGCGTTGCAAATTTTTTTATTTAGCAGAAGCCATAGTCTATTTTTCTTCCACCATTATGGCTACCCCTTGAACTATCTTTCCAATGGATAGTGATTCTGAATTCTGATGCTGAAGTTTTCATCTGCTCGTGGAACCCATAGTTTGTCTTTCTTCCGTCGTTGTGGCTCTTTAGTGGACTAACTCACCGATGGTTAGTGCTTTCAAGTTTCAATACCGAAGTTTTCATTTTCTCATAGAACCCATAGTCTGTCTTGCTTCCGTCGTTGTGGCTCTTTAGTGGACTAACTCGCCGACGGTTAGAGCTTTCAAGTTCTGATGTCAAAGTTTTTATTTGCTCGCGGAACCCATAGTTTGTCTTGATTTCATCGTTGTGACTCCGAGTGAACTATTTCACTGCCAGTTAGTCTTTAGCCCCTCCAATCGTCGATGTGTTCATCTATCATCGCACTATAGGAAATTTTCTTGTCATCGATCAAATGCCGTAGTCAGTTAGATTTCTGTCGTTGCAGCTCTTTAGTAGACTAGCTCACCGATCGTTAGTCCCTTGAAACTTCGATCACTGCAGTTTTCATTTGGTCACGGAAGCCTTGTCTGTTTATCTTCTGAATTTTTGGCTCCTTAGGGGACTATCCTGCCGATCATTAGTTCTTTCAAGTTTTGACGCTGAAGTTTCCATTCCCTCCAATTGGTTGTGACTTTGATTTATCGGCTACCTTTAATCATTATATTTTCCGTAGTTATGGAATTTCTAGTCATTGTATTCCCCGAAGTGGCGGCGCTATAGTGAACAAAGAATCCACAATGTCGGTGATCAAAACTCCAAACCTTCTCACCATAGAAACTTTTAACAATTATATTCTCCTCAGTGGCAAAACCTTTAGCCACTATCCTCTCCGCAGTGGCGGAAAAATAGAGGACTACACCTCCGATCACTGTCTAAAAATGTTTCGATGGAAGTAAAATGTTTAGCAATATGCCTAATTTCCAAAGGGGTCTTCCACTCACCATTTATCTTCCATCTTTTGGTGGCTAATGAGATGTTCTGATCCTTGCCCAAGCCACCGAAACCACAACTTTGTGAAATTTGCATAAAAAAATAGAGTTCTTCAAAACTATTAGTGATCTTCATATCCTTTATTGCATCATTTAAATTCTTCATACTATCAAAAATAAATTTATTTTATTTAGGAGATAACAGAAGCACTTCTGGGAAGTGCTTGTTGTACTATATCACATGTTCATACCCCATGGGGGAATTGTAATAAATGGTATAGCATAATAGTGTCTATAAAAGAGTCAGTCTCTTAGACTTTATTTGTCAATCCAATCAGCCCAGGGTGTTTTTTCCCTTGGTTATTATTGGTTGTTGAATAAACGACTGATAATTTCTGAGTTTTTCACTGCATACGTCCAAAGTTGGGGTGGTCAGCTTGGCATTTGGGCCTATTGAGGTTATTAGAGTCTATGTGGCAATGTATAAACATGCTAGGCATCATGGTCGAGTCATATGAACATGTCTAAGTCCCCCTAGGTTTTTTCAACTTTTTAATTTTTTAAATTTTTTTCAGTGTTTTTAATTAAAATTTAAATTTTCCAAAACTTAGGGTATTTTTTATAGTTTAATTGGAAAAATTGATTTTGTAATAAAAGTGGGCCAACTAATCAGTTTCAGTTGTGTAGATGCTCATTTTCAAGCTAAGAGCACCATGTAAACTCATGGACCCACTTTTTCCTAGTTTTGAGTGATTTTCCATCACTCAGGTCAAAAACCCCCAAAAAATCAATTATTGATTATTTTAATTAATAAATTAATGAATAATGGAGCAAATCCAAAATCATAGATCAATGGATTCTTAGCCAATTTGATTGAAATCAGTCAGATCTGAACTAGATTGACTGTATTTGACAAATCCTTAACTGATGGAGGTGATCTGGATAGATCCAAAGTTTATCTTTAGCATCCTTTATGGGGAATTTCGCCCTCCCTCTCTCCTCCACACGTTTTGGCTCATTTGGATGAGTTTTGGTGGATGCTTCAAGAAACAAGTTGAGGTGTCAGTCATATCAGCTCCCTGATTGACAGTTGCACTTAGTGAGACTCAGATCTGGCTCAGCTAGACATAGATCAGGCATTGATGGACTCTCCTTCAGCTACAGTGGTTGATCTCCTTGGGATTTGCACCCCCTGGGCTGGATCTCCTGGTTTTTGTATAAATCAAGGCATAAGCTCCCTCTTCCAAGCTAGTTAGAGTTGGATTGAAGGGTTTGCTATTATAATACTATTGTAATCTTTTGATTGTTGGAATAAAGAAGCTTTGGAGGCCAAATGGTGTAATGCTCTCATGTGTGTGGATTAATCATTGTCTTACGTCTATTGATGTTGCCGGCTTTTCTCTCAATTTCTACATCTAAACCTTGTTTGGCTTGAACAATTCAGTTGAATCAATAGGAGTATAGCTGGGAAAGTAAGCTTACTTCTTTTTTCTATATCTCATAGCATATATGTTTGAGGATCTATATTATACATGTTTAATAAGTTTATTTGCATGTAATTCTTGTCTCTTTTTCATATATATATCCAGATCTCATGAGGTTTCATGCAGGATTGTGTGTTTAGCTTTCAGTTAGCAAGGATTGGACGAGCTGTGGATCTAGTTTGACTCCACTATACATCCAAAAGCTTTGTGAAGACATTGCCACTCTATATTCCACCAACAAGTTTCCATTGCAGATCCATCCAACAACGGGCCTTTCCCCTTCTCTTCCTCCTTTCTTTTAAAATCAATCTTCCAGTTACTTGTATCTTCCTCTTATGATCAGATCTAGTTCCAAGAATCAAATATAGATTGTTATGATCTATTTTATAATATTTTTTCTGCTTAGATCTATAATTTCATAAAGAATATCAGTTCATAAAAATAGATCTAGGTGTAGGAAATTCCTTTTTTGCAAGTAGCTAAAGCATAGATCTAAAGCTTGCTCATAAGGTAGATTCCTTTTTTGTTCTTCAAAGATTTAAATTCTGCAATAAAAGTGCACATCTCAGTTTCTACCCAAATAGCAAGCCAAGATCTCAAGGAAAGCTTGCTTTCCTTGGTTCCTTTTTGCAGAAATTAGATTACCCCTGTTTAACAATTTTTACTTAGTTTTTTTTTGGTAATTAGCGTGGTGACCCAAAACATTTTTAAAGTGTGTTTGGGCACATTTTATTTTAATTTATCACTGTTTTTTAGTAGTTCTAACATAAAAGAGAAGGAGACTCTGCAAAATTTATGACTCTTGGACGAACCAGAGCTTCCCGGAAGCTTCCCCCACCATTGTGTTTTAATTCAAGCTTGCTACAAGCTTGTTGTAAGCCTTTGGATCCCAGATAACAAGGATGAAAGTGCATCAATTTCAATTTTATGATATTGTAAATTTATTCTAATAAAAATAATAGGTCCTTTCGAATAGGCTCTTTCAAGCCTATTCACCATCCCCCCTGGGGGGATTTGCATCGGTGTCAATTTTTTACTTTTTGTTCATCTCTTTTCAATCTAACATAGTTCTAATATACAGGGTAGTATACTTTGATTTATTATCATTTCCATATTCCATATTTGAGATTTCAATTTAATCTTAATACTTACCCCATGACTTCCTGATTGACCCAAAAGGGGAAAGAGATGCGTGGTAGGACTAATTAGAAAATCGGAATTGTGTATCTGTGTTTTCCTTTTCATCAATTGTTTCATCAGCTATTATAAAATTAAACCCTCCTTGATTCCTTGGTTGAGATCCAGTTGGATCAAAAGAGGTTCCTGGAGGGTTTTCTTTTTAACAAAAACACCCATCTCAAAATTTACTAAAATTGACAAGACTCCAGTGTGTATGCTCTGCACTTGGATGCAATTCATCCGATCAGTCAAGCTATATCAAAACCACTTGAGTGACTAGAGTAATTAGGATTCACTCTCCCAAATTGACAAACCATTAGGTGAAAATCCAACACCTAGATCAAACCATTACGGTGGCAAAATACCCAAAGGAAGCAGGAACTCCTGAAAAGTGACCTTGAGGCACCGATTTCTGTCACACCCTAATGGGTGTGTAATGAAAAATAGCCCCAGAGACTCCATTCAGCCCACATATTCCTTGTGAGTAGCCATGACGGTTGAGTTTTGGACATACTCCAAGTACTCTTGGGTATATTTGGAGTCCCCCCCCCCCTCGCCTTATTTTAATCAACTCATATTTCACATTAACTTAAAACGTACCAACGGGCAATCCTAAAAATTTCAATCCAAGCACATGAAAGTACATTGATTATCTTTTCACTCCATTTTAAGGTACTGGTTATTTTCTTGCTATATATATATATTGTGTCTCAGCATTGCACTTTCGCGTGCTCATTTTGTATCTTGTCATCTATGGTTGTTTATGGTTAAATTTCAAACTCCTAAGTAACTCATTCAATTTAACATCACCGTACTAAATAATTTTTCCTTAGTAACTTAATAGGGTCTACCCCCCTTGGCTTTGTTAGGAGTTGAGCCTAAACAGAGTAGTCAAGAACAAGGTGGTAGCCTTGACTCGAGACTTGCCCCCAAGAACACACTGAGTGGCTTGAATATTTCTTCCACATGACCCAGGTGTGTGAAAGGTGGCAACAGAATAGTACATAGATTACTGATGGAGAGTCAGAGTCTCTGTGGTACAAAAATGCTACATCAATCATAAATCTATATAGAAGCACTGATGGGGCTTCTGAACACTGTCTCTAATGCAACCTAGAAATCACAATGAACATGAAATTGTTTGGGTTCCTCGAATAGACTCATCAATCTGATAGATTCATGTGACATCCGGGGTCTTCGACCAAATACTACATAGGCCAATACCCTGTAAGAATCTCAATGATGCGATGATGTAGCTAGAGTCAAGCACGTGAGAACCAACCATCCTGAGAGGCACTATGGACTCCTCTCAAGTGGTCCCAGGAACTCATCAATGAGGTTAATGAAACCAGGATACAGATACATCTAGGTATATCCTCTTAAATACATGTGTTGTCGTCGACAAAGGGAGACCTGTAACTAGTCAAGGAAATGGTGTTTCCTTGACCAGTAGTGCAAGGGAGATAACCGAAAGATGTGAGGAAATATGCATACCGACCCACTGAATGCGGAACGGGGGGGGAGGGAAGGGGGAGGAGTTGAATAGGGGTAGGGAATCATGGGGGTCTCAAAATTCCTTAGTTCAGAGTATGACGGTAGGGCAGACCATGCAACAAATGAAATTGACTCATGGGAAAGGGATCATAGCTGTAATATCAGGAATGTAACTGTATATGGGAAACACTTGGGAGAGGTATATAATTTTGGTATTAATGGGATCCAAGGAAGACACATCGCATAATACTATGAAAAAAGGGGACCCAAAATGGGAGTGTTTCCAAACTGTTATCTGTGGGGTGGTGTCTAGAGACACCGTTGTGGTACGATCTTGTGGATTTTTGGCGAGCCCGAGAAAGTTAATGCTCGATGGTGCTTTCAATTTTAGAGAGTCTGAAAGCATGAAGAAGACTCTAGTGGGGTCTCTTTTTTGTTGATAGGCTCCAGTGCCTGAAATAGGTTAAAAGTATACATAGGAGAGCTCGCCCATCCTTTGGGGGATGGGATACTTCTTTACCATTGGTAGTCCAATAAGGCAGGAAAAGGTTAAACCTGTACTGGCTGGATGGTCATTCAGATAATTTTACGAGCATGAATGAAACCAAGTTTGCTCAATGATATTTTCTTGATGAGAAGGCTGGAAAAGAGCTTAACGACAACCCATGGTGATCATTTTCATAAAGTTCGACCCCTCTTCCCGAGAAAGCATAAAAGGATGCAGAGGAGAATGGTCTTGGCTTGAATGTGCCAAGGTCGTCCTTTTCATGTAGTAGTCTACATAATCCACAAAAGGCAATAAATGAGACGATGTGGATGCCCTTTCCTATAATTTAACAAGCGAGAAAGGAAGCAGTGGCACTTAGCAATCTTTTAATTATTTTAGGAGTCAGAAAAGAGCTTAACGAAAACTGTGGTATGGTCAATCGATCGAGGAGCCACTGATGGTGCCCCCATGTCAAGACAATGTACAGTTGTACAAAGGTAATCCATGCAATATGGATGGAGCAGGTGGCTCTTAAACATCCTGATACATGCATGCGATAGATCATGGAAGAGGCACACGAGTCAGTCATGCAGTGGCACAGAAACTGAGGTGGCTCTCGAACAGAGGTCAGGAGAGTCTTGTGTGAGTTGTGGTGGATGGACTTGACTACATATGATGTGAGTGTAAGTCCGGAGCAATTTGTATGCCAAATGCATGCAAAATAAATGATCCACCATCTAGGTGATGGTATGGATACCTGCGTAAGGTGCAGCGGGAAGATTAGACAGTTATATGCTGAAATAAAATGACGTGCCTTCCATGGAAATGGTCCAGAGTTCCACATGAGTTGCAGTAGGAAAGTGTGATGCAAGTACAGGTTCAGAGACACTTGTATCTCAATGTGGTACGTAAACCAAGGTAAATTCTAGGAAGTGGTCCCAAAAATGACTTGTTAATCATGAGATGATGGTCTCATTAGAAGATAGAAAATTGAGCCCAGAGTTGTTCCCTGAGTCTCTCCTTATTTCGTGGCCAATTATCAGTGGAACCTTTAGTTTTCCTTTAGGCTCCACTCCATATGCATTCAGGCGTGATGGGACCCTGAACGATAGTGGCTACATTTTCCTTACAAAGTCACAATAGATGAATTGGATGCCCTTGTCCAAGAGTATTCAAAGGAGTGGAAAAACTCGGTGAGTGAGGAGGAATTATCTAAAGAGCATCCACTGGATGCCGCAAAGGAGCCTGCCTAGAAGGAGCTGAGCACTCATGACTTTAACAATGAATCGTCAAGGAACCCTGAGGATGCAACACAATGCATGTAGGAGGAGACTTGTACCAAACAGAACCAGGAATATGAGGTCGATAGTGGTACCAGGTTGAGGATGGAGGACCAACTACAATGGCTTATCAAAGTAGTCACTGACGCATCTGTGGATGCGACAAAGGAAATCCGAGAGTCAAACCATGAAGAATTCGGTGTGGTAAGAGATAGATTAGATTAATTTTTTGGTATTGTTTCTAGGCAGATATCTATGAGACCTATGATGTAGGACATCCCATCAATTAGCACTAAGTGTCAGGCTAGGAACATGTAAGTTCCCTCGACTGCGATCGATGCGGGAAATGAGGAAGTTCACCAGTTGCTATGACTGGTCCAGAGTGTGGCATTGGACCTGAACAAGTTGTCTGCTATGGCATTAGTGGAGTTGCAGCACATTGTCACCCTAGAATTGGTAGAATGATAGAAATAAATGAGTGAGGGCTATGTCCAGTAATAGAGCATCGCAAAGAAGCTACAGAAATAGGCCAATGAGCTACATTAGGTCTGGGTGCAGTTGGAAGAAGAAAAAGTTCGAAATCTCGATGCCTTGAAGGAGAAACAAGATGAGATGCAGAAAAAGGATGCCAACGAGATTATGGAACTAAAAAAGGTGCAAGACTGCCTAATTATTGAATAGGCGCAGATGTGTACCAGGTGCGGTGAAGTCGAGCAGGTTGTTTTTTAAGCCTGCCATCACATTTTTTAGAACACAGTCGAACTCACCCAAGTAGAAAAGGCCAAACGATTGGGGAAAACTATTGTTCAGCTTTAGGATACCAACCTAATGCTCAATTCCCTGGTACAACCTACAACACCATTGGAGCAGGTTGTGGAAAGGAAATCCTCTATTGAATACATCACCACTCAGTTCGAAAGCATGGAGCAAGAGGCCAAAACCATTATGGAAGCTACAACATAGTTTTGGCAGAGTGTTGTCCAGGATGAGTAGCTTGATCAATTGATTATGCAAGTGAAAGAAGATGAGTGTCAACTGAAGACCTTGAAGACATCTCTCAGGTCCATGCCACTGATGGTACAAATCACACAGTTCAAGGAACTAAAGGTTTTACAACATAGAGCTTCCCGTTCGCAGGAACTCCAACAAAAGCGTCGTGCTCAACTTGACAAATTTCAAGAAATTGATGGACAGTTGGCTATTAAAGCAATCACCATGCTGCAGGAAGTACAAGAGCATCGACAAATGGTAGACAACAAGGCCAGAGAATAGCACCCAGTGAAGTAGGCTTTGACTAATTATCAGAGTACTACTGACAAAGTCCAGCTTCACATTTGTGAGATTGCACAGCAATTTGAAGATTTCAAGGCACGGACGTCGGCACATACCCTATCAACTTGATGTGGCTTGAGGATGAGCCACAAGACTATGTTGGGGGCTTGTTGGTAGGGGTTTTTTTAAGTGAGTTGAATAGCATCATGAAAGCTGTGAAACTTCACGTGGTACCGTGCAACGCCAAATTTGCACGATGGGCAAAATAATAACAGCTTTGAATATTTTTTATGTTATTTGACAAAGTTTTTTTGTAATATGTCATTAGTGGTTATAAGTTAGTTAGAAGTGGACCCTCAATGTAATGGTGCAAGCCTATTTATAGATATATTTTTGCAAGTAGATGGTACCAAGAAAAGGAGAGAAAGAAGAGGATCATAGTCATCATAGGAGAATTGCATCAGAGGATAATTGTGGCATAAGGTCTAGTGCGATCTGGTTTTTGAAGAATTCCTTGTGTATCTGTGATTTTTCTGGGTCTTTTTTGATGTATGCAGTCTCCAATTTTGGAGAAGAATTGTGTAATTTGAATCCTTTGCACAAGTTTATTATGATATGACAATTGTTGCACAAGTCTTGTCTGTTATCACTGCTGCGATCTAATCTATTATGATGTTGCGACCTATTTTGATATGATGTCACTATGATTTAGTCTCTTTCTATTATATTGATGTGATCTGTTTTAAATCTACTACTGTTTGTTACACTATGAGTTGATATGTTTTATGAACAATGTCGCGGTATTAGAGATAATGTGAAAAATGTGTGATGTGGAAATGAATCTACAATGACTGCATAAGTTTTGAATACACTCTGCAAGTTGTGGAAATGGTTTAAAGTCGACTGCAAAGCTATGGATCTAGCAGTTATGGTGTCTCCCCATCATATCCCCATATCCGCCTTCCCCACTATTGAAAATTTGGTTTCAATAGCTCTCCCTCAAACATCTCAAGAGAGACCTCATCTGCTACATAGACGTTGTTGGGAAAGGTAAAACCTTTTTGGGCTAGTGCTCAGGGAGATTGCGCTAGTTGGGAGTTGACAAAGTGAGAACCCCTGTCAATGAGGCTTTGTTGGTGGGTTTCTCCAACAAATATGATGAATAAAAAATCATCAAGGAGGCCATGCTTGGGTGGTGGTGAAGTGGTCAATGGCGGGAAATCTGTCATTAGCATAGCCAACGCGAGCTCCTTTGTGCTTTTTGGGGAAACAAATTCCAAGTTGAATTCTTGGAGGATGACTACCCACTTAGCCATGTGGCCTTGTAGAAGGTGAGGGCTTAAGAGGTACTACATTGCATTGGAATCAACCACTACATGGGTATGGTTTGCAATGATGTAGTGGCACAAATTCTGAGTCGAGAAGACTACGACGAGGGCCAATTTCTCCTCAGGTGAATATCATAGTGGGGGACCTGTCAGCCTTTGGTTGACATAATAGATCACATTCTTGTGGCGATCATTGTCTTCTTGGACCAAGACTGTAGCAATGGAATTATCTAAGGCCGAAACATAGAGAATCAAGTCTCGGGTGAAGTCTGGTGCTGGGAGTAATGGTGCAGAAGCGATGGTTTGCTTGAGTGCATCAAATGATTCCTATGCTTGCTGATCCCAAACAAAAGGGATTTTTGTGCAGAGCAAGAAAATGAATCCATGGGATTTTGTTGCATACTCTGGTAGAAAGAAACGAAGTAAGTTGGCCTTGCCTTGGAGGCTCTATAGTTGGTGCTGAGTTTTTGGTGAAGGGAGATCAAGGATAGCCTAAACTTTGAGCGGGTCAACTATTATCCCTTTGTGGGATACAATGAACCTTAATAGACGACCTACTAGGACACAAAAAATGCACTTGAGAGGGTTCAAGAGAATTTTGTACTTGCGACATCACAAAAAGACTTACCACAAGTCATCTATATGTTGTGCTCATTTTGGTGATTGAGCGGTAAGATTGTCCAGGTATACCAATATGATGTGGATTAGGTCATGGAAACAGTATGTCATGGCACACTGGAAGGTGGATCCAATGTTATTCAGACCAAAGGGAATTACTCGATAGGTGAATGTGCCCCATGGGGTTATGAATGCAGTATTGTAACGATATTTTTTCCAGATCTAAACTTGGTTATATCTAGAAAAACTATCCATGAAGGAAAAGACCTCATGTATGGTGCATGCGTCTATAATATGATCGATGAAGGGTGTTGGGAAGTTGTGTTTGGGACACACCCAATTTAGATCACTGAATTCTATGCAAATGTGGATGGTACCCTATTTTTTATTCACAGGAACTAGATTTGAAACCCAAGTGGTGTACACAATGGGGTAAATGAAGTCGGTTGTGTGTAGCTTCTGGATTTAAGATTTGACTGTGGCAGCTTTGGAGGGGTGGATGGGTCATTTTTCTTGGCACATCGGGGCCACGTCAGTCCATGTGTCGATGTGGTATTCCACAATGGATGGATCCAACCCAAGCATTTATGTGTAGTAGCAGGCAAAGATGTTGCGGAATTCTTGGAAGAGCACTTTGTAGGAAGTGACTTCTTTCGAGGAGCAAGATTCCTCCAGCATGATTTCCTCAATAACCTCAGGATTGATTGAGATGTTGATTTTGATGGTTAGCAATATGTTGACCATGCTCCTTTATTTGAAAGGATCTGGTGTTGGGATGGGATTCTTGAACCAGTCGACTTTCCCATGAATGAAATCTTTTGTTTCCACAAAAAATTGGTCAAACTACAACACAAGTTCTTCAGGGAGGAAGAACGAGTGATGGTGCATGTCGTCCCATGGGTATTCTAAGGTGTTTAAGGCTTCAAGTACCTCATCATCATTGTGAAATCAACAAAAAGATAGGTCTCATGGACCGTTAGTAATGGTGGAGACGAGAGGGTCTGTGGAACTGGACATCATGTAAATGGACATGGTGTCCGAAGAAGGAGGTGGGGGGTGGACTTCTTCAATCAGAGTGATCTTAGATTCAAGGGCATGTTGTCGAAGGTTGTCTAGATCCATTCAAAACTTGAACAAGTCATGGTAGTGGTGAGAATAATGTCCATACAATCTACAGAGGGTGCAAGCATGGTTTGTTCTCAAGGTCTTGTTTCTCACTATTGGCCCACTTGGGAGTTAGACCATGGGGAGGTTTTTTGTTGTATCCATGGCCTCCAAATGCACATAGATTATGGGAATATTAGGTATTTTTTGAGTTAGATTTCCCTTTTCTTCACATATGGTACAAGGCAGGATCTGTCAAGGCTCAACGGTAGCTTTCATGTTTTTTCCCTTGGCCCTTTTTGGGTGGGGCAGTGTGGGTGCAGGTGCGGTGGTTGGTTTTTGTGGGATGGGTGGAGGATGAGATTCGATCGAAAAGGGTTGTATGGGGTTTAAGACTAACTGGGGCATTGGGGGTTGGGCTGGTGGATCAAGGTACCACATAAGAAACCCTAATGTGAAATTGGGTAAGTTTAAGGTAGCCATTACTGGCTTACTCATGACACCAGGTGGGGGAAATAGGAAGGGAATTCTGTGGATTGGGGAGGAGCCCAAATAACTCCCTGATGGTTGTATTTGGGTATAGGGTTTTGGTTGTGGCTATGCACAATGCGGTAGCTATGGATGATATTGAAGCTGCGGATGATGTTGCGGCTACAGATGATGTTGTGGTTGCGGTTGGGGTTGCAACTACGGTTGATGTTTGGGTGCAACAGTGATGGATGAGAGCATGCACAAATCCATAGTCTCATTTGGTGTCGATCATGGTGACACTAAGGGAAAGGAAGCCATAATTGTGTTATTGATAAACAACCCAAGGCCCACATTCAATAATGGGGAGGCTGGTATGTTGTCAACCATGGTGTTGGCCGTAGGAATAACATTGACGGGTGCAGTTAGCCCTTGCAGATCAATGGTATTGATCGTAGGGATAACATTGGATGGTACAGTTAGCACTTGTGGATCATGGTAAGTTATTTTTTCAACCGTCACAATTTTTCCTTTGTGAGGGAAAATCATGAGATGAAAAATAGTTGATTCTATGACTATCATGGTGTACATATAACTTCTTCTAGGGAGAAGATTATAGTCCATATAAGCTTTGAAAACCTCTATGTCAATCAATATATTTTTCCTAGATTATGTGATGGGGACATGTGGGAGGATTCCTTAGGATTTAGTGGGGTGGCCATCATAATCCCACAGAGTAGTAGAGGATGGTTGCAGAATTGGGGATCCAAGATTCTTCCATACTAAGGTTGACATAACGCACGTGGATGCCCCCTTGTCCATGATGCACCAGTGCATGACAAAATTATGAATGGATACTGGGATTCAAAGGGAAATGGTTGATGGCATCTGTGGTTCTCCATTCTCTATGTTGAATGTGATTAGCTTGGAGTCAGAGGGGTCTATGACACTAAGGGCAGCTAGTAAGGCTTTTCGCTATGTTGGGAAAGTTTTTAGTACCCCAAGAGCAGACATAGATGTAGGTATTTGGGCCAAGTCATCCATGATGCTATAGCTTACGGTAGCTCTAGCCATGACATTGTTAGAAACCTACCATATGGGGGGGCATGGAGGAAAACGGGTTAGATGAAGATGTGTATTGGTTATTTTGGACATGGATGCCACTGATGGGTTAGTGGGGTGTTATATCCATACTTATTTCATCTGGTCTATAAATTAACCTCTTCAGTTTTCATGGCTAGTAGGTGGTGAACACCTATTTGTGTTGTCGAAGGTGCCCATAGGGCGTTGGGATTGGGTTGGGGATAGGGTACACTTGCTACCAGTCCTTGGACTAGTAATGGGTTTTGGAGCACCATGGGTGGAGGTCCTGGTGGTGCTAGGTTGGGTTGAGTTGGGGCTATCGTATTGGTAGCATGCTAAACCTCATTGTGAATGGCGTTCTTAGCATGACCCATGAAGGGGAATTCATGTGTATAGTACCCGTAGACTTCACACAACTTGCATGGCTGATTTGTGCACAACAGAGCATTGGGTCTAGGTGCGTTTGGTTGCTCAGGATTTTGGCCTGGTCGATTTGCCTTGGCATTGTTGGGAGGATTTCGTTGTTGACCACCTCCTTGCAGTTGATTGTTGCCTTGGTTTCGGCCTCATTTATTTCTGGCTTTTCCTTGTTGGTTATTGGGGGTTGGATGGTTGGGGTGGTTTTGTTGTGCAAACAATTGTCCCAAAGGAGCAAAAGGAGCTCAATCAGGGGTTCGGGTTGCTTGCATGTGTGGTGCAAAGTAGACTTGGGAGGATGGGGGTGCTATAAATGTGGGCATCTATCCAACATATTGTTGTGGAAGCCAAGTAGGTGCATGGGTTTGCTGCTGTGGCACAGGTTGTGGATAAGAGGTTGTAGCTCCATACCGGGACATCATTCTTTCCTAGTTAGGAGCTTGGCTTAGGTAGGCAACACTAGGGATGTTTTTTGGTTGTGGTGGCACTGCAGGTGGTGTTGTGATTGCTGGGAGACAGAACCTATGATGCCATATGTGGCATGGGATTTCTCCGGTGCATCCTAGTAGTAGGTACCTGCATAGGGAGCGTCTGGAATCATGGTGTAAAGGTATCCAGACTGTGCATAAATGAGATCAAACTGTTGGGCCTTCAAGATGGACTCTTCCTCTGTTTGGGGATATTCAGATGCGATGTCCTTGGCTATAGGTGGAAGCAAGTTTTTCAAGAATCAGTCTAGGAATATCCTATCATCAAGCCTAATCTTGCACAAAATGCGATGTCTCCTCCACTTATGAATGTGGTCGGTGATGTGGGTCGCAATATTTTGGCGACAAGATAGGAAGATTTCTACTACTTCATCATATCTAATGGGGAGTTGGAAATATTGTAGGAACATAAAGGCCAAGGATTTGAAATATGGATACTTGGCTTGTGGTAGCTCAATGTACCACTTGGTTACGGCACCTGTGAGGGTGCATTGGAATAGTTTGATTCTAATGGAATCATCTACAATGTTGTTTGATGAGCACCATAGCTGAAATGTCATGATATGGTTTTGGGGGAACTCCCCTTCCCTCCTTTCAAACTTAGGAATGTTTGAGGGAAGTTTGGTTGGAATGGGAGGCCGGAAGGTTTGATGATAGATGGGGTCATTGGTTAACCTAGCCAAGTTAGGTAGGTTGAGGTGTGCCATGAAAGGAGGGTTTGACCCAAGGTTGATGTGTGACGCACCAGCAATGGTGGTGGGTTTGCAGGAACATGATGTACTTGCATGACTGGGGGTACTTTTGGCACAGTTGTGGATAGGCCACTGCCCCTAGGTATGGTAAGAGGCCTATTGTTAGTGGAAGGTCCAATGCCCCTAGGTATGCCAGGTGGGACAGTTTGACTGGTAAGTATGGGTGGAGGTAGCTGACTTATGACAGTGCTAGGACCACTCGTAGGGGTGCTGGTGGTGGTGTGAGGTATGGACATGGGTCCACTGCCAATCACCAAGAAAAAAGTGGATTTAGGTTTGCACCAGCCATGGGGATAGATGGTGCAGTGTGTAGATCTGGCTCAGATTGATATGTTTCTGAGTCTGAATTAGAGGTCATGTGGACTTCTGACGGTGTAGAGGGTCATCGAGAATGGTCTTGACGGTGTTGGTTTAAGGACCCGAATTGTGGTGGATCGCCTCTTCGGCATGAGGAAGAGCATCGTGGAACAATTGTGTTTCGTTGGTAGATTAGGTGGTGAAATATGGTAGTGACGTTCTGGACCCCTATTTTAGTGGCTTCCTATTGGCTTTCAAGTGGTCACTTGGCCACCAAGACTGCCGGGAGATAGCACTTGGCTTTTTCCTCATGGTAGTGCTAGTCAATTGGTAGGGGTCGTTTCCCATTTCACTTGGCAATTCCTCTTAGTGACCAGCTACTTTGGGGTTCCTTTGGTACTCCTCACAATGATTTTTTTTGCTAAGTCCAAGTACTTCCCATGATTAAGGCAGTCAGGGACTTATGTCATCAAGGACTGCAAGTGTTTGAATTAGTTTAAGTTAATAAATTTTAGTATCTAGCTCAACATCATGAACTAAGTTTGGTTGTCTTATTTGGTATGGTTTGTGTGAATGTCCATTGTATTTTTGTTACACTTGGTGGTTGCTTGTATGGTTTATGATTATTTCGTAGAGATTTTTTTATTTATTGCAAAACTTATAACACTAGTGCAAAATGAGAGATTAGTGACCAAGAGACCAAAAATTTTGGTCATCACAATCTTTTTCAAGGGATAAATGACCAAAATTGATAAATTTAAGTGGGCTAACTAAAAAATACCAAGATAAATGACCAAATTTTGTCACGGGGTATCTAAAAAAAATTACCACATAACAATTGGTCATTTTTAGTTGTGGATCAATTCGGCAATGAAAAATTACAATTTTGATAATGTTGTATATTTTACTAAATTCTAAGATTACAAATGGATTCATAGACCCCCTAGAACTTAGTAAATTGTAGAGCCTCATGTGTCACAACTCAACTGTTAACTCCAAATTAACTATGACAATGTGCTAGTGGTGAGCTATGAGTTATATATTTGTAAATAACTATACAAATATACCTATATACATTTGTTTTTAAATATTTTATTTATAAACAATATTAATTATTAAACTATTTACATTATAAATTAAAAAAAATGTTACTAAGTATTTTTTATTATATACTAATAATACATATAAAATTTAAAAAAAATATAGTAAGTAATTTTGTATTATACACTATTAATACATATAAAAAAATTCAAGTTAAACAAATACAAATATGATAGAATTCAAGTTAAACAAATACAAATTTCATTCTATCATATTAGTGTAGTTTAACAATTTGGGTTTTGGTGCCAACGTGAAGTGGTGTGTGCCAATGTAGAACAATATTACATTTCACTCAAGCCCAAGGTATGTTTCAATCTATGGCCATTTTTCCCTATGTTCTTCCCTCCGCATGACATTTTGGTGATCATGGGGACATACGTGACTGCGATGCAATGAAATATTCATCTCAGATCTTCAGGATGGAGTCCAATTCAAGGGTTTCTGTAATGGAAATAATGGTATTTTTTATGGGGTTCTTTCCCTTTTGTTCAGCTGAAACCCAACATTCAGAGATTTGATCTAGCTACCATTTCAGCATTCCCTTCGAGGAATTTGAGTTCACACACAAAGGCCTCCTGGAAATCTATGTGAAGGATTCCTCGTACAAGGCCATCAAGGAGAATGATATCAACCTGGAGTCCATGGGGTTCTTCCTGAGCACCGGAGATGTCTGGCTTCATGTCTTGCAAGATCTGGAACATGGAGAAATTCATTGTGTACTCAAGAGTAAGATCATCACACCCCTCTTTACATTTAAGGATTTGGAGAATTCACTTTCCTTCAACAAAAATTTCAAAGAGCTCGAAGCAAACTAGTTTACTCTGGTCTTTGCCAATTGTGACTGTGACATCATGGTTTCAATGGATGTAAATACAGTTACTTATAATCTTGAGGGGGGTGGTGATCATGGTTTCTGTCGAATCTTTTTTTATTGTCTTTGATATCTGTTGCACTGGTTGGGGTTTGGATCTACATGGTTATGAAAAATAGTCTTACAACCTACTAGATCCATGTATTCATGGCCGCCCTTGTCTATTCGAAAGCTCTAAATCTCCTCTGTGAGGAAGACGACAAGTCTTTCATTAAGAGGACCGAAAAAACCCATGGATGGGATGTTTTGTTTTATATTTTCATTTTTCTGAAGGGAATTATGCTTTTTTCCCTGATTGTCTTGATTGGCACCGGCTGGTCCTTCTTGAAACCCTACTTGCAAGGCAAGGAGAAGAAACTTCTCATTGTTTTCATTTCCTTGCAAGTATTAGACAATATTGCTACTGTGGTGATTGATGAGACTGGGTCGTATGCCAAGGATTGGCTTTCCTAGAACCAGATGTTTCTCCTAGTTTACATGATCTGTTGTTGTGTTGTCTTGTTCCCCATTATCTGGTCTATAAAGAATTTGCAGCAGGCTGCACATACTGACGGTAAGGCAGTTGTGAATCTGATGAAGTTGACTCTGTTCAGATATTATTACATTGTGATGGTCTGCTATATTTACTTCACTTGCGTTGTATTTTATGCTCTGATCACCATAACTACTTGCTGGTATGCCTGGACTAGTGTCATGGCTAGAGAATTGGTAACCCTTGTGTTCTATGTGTTCACTGGTTACAGGTTCCGTTCGATTGGGCACAATCCCTATTTTGTGGTCGAAGATTATGAAGAGGAGGTTGTTTCGCAAACATTGAAGCTGGAAGATGACTTTGAGTTGTAAGAAGGCAGGGATCTAATGGATCCCTTGGGTTATGACTTAGGAATTAGATGATGATATCATTTTGGGTACTAGTTGCTATTAGAGTGCCAGATAATCTTGGAATTAATCATAGCACAAAGGGATTAACAAAGAGGGGTGAATCTACTTTAAATGAAGCTTGATCTTCTCGGTCTTGTTTTTGGAATGTATGAATAGATCTCAAGGTACATTTCAATAGGCCAATTTAGTCTTGTAATGTTCTTTTTCGGTTGAATTTGATCACCCTTTTTTCAATTAAAATTTGTGTATAACCCTAGAACTTTGAAATTGCTTCATAAATTGCTCAAATGTAAGATAAAGATGATGCTAACTTGGAAAAATGATTATCCAAGTAGTCTGGTGAACAAACACTTGTAAAAAAGAGTATGGACAGCCCGTCCATCCATTTTTCATTATTAAGGTTTTGTCTTGAGTTCTTAATTTCCAATCTAATGTACCTAATTTCCTCGTCTTTCGATATCTAGTAGGTCTTTTCTTCAGCCACCAGAGCTTGTGATTTGCTGCAAGAGCTTGTGATTTGAAACCTAGTTTATGTGGTATTCAACATTTTCAATTAACTTTTAAATATTCTTTCTTTAGCTACGAAATCCCATGATTTGCTGGGAGAGCATGTGGTTTGAACGGTTTCGGATTCCTACCCATGGAGTTCCTTCTCTGTTGTTCTGCGTTTGTGGGTAAGAACTCTTTGGACTTTCAAGATCTATAATTTGAGCCATGTTTTACTATTTTATGTTCAATGATAAAAACTCCATTTTTTTCCCACAAATATATGACTAATATTTTGGCTACCCCATCGTAGTTTGCGATAGTGGGTGTTTTAGGTGTTTGATATGTGGTGTATGTTGATGAACTGTTGTTTCCATAGTGGGTGTTTGGGTGGCAGATATTCCATATATTTTCCCCAGTTGTAGTTTGTTTAGGCCTAAACCTTTGAAGCAACTTGAAGACATCTCCATTCCAATGGTTGGTGTAGGTTGTGATATAGCTTATGTATTTTTTTTAATTTCAGAATATCTTGATGAAGGAATGTGGCTACCAAAAAATACATATGTTTTAGTGTGCCAAGTTACAGGAAGGCCTCACATGCCAATTGCGACAAAGAGGAAATAAGAGTACACCCTTTCACCTCTGTGCATGTTTAGGTTATATTTATAGTTTTTACAATGTAAATGGTGGCTTCGAGTTTGCAGTGCATTTATTTGGATATGCCACCAGTTCTTATAATCTAGTATGGTGTATGAATGATGTTTCAACTTTCTCAGCATTATGAATGGTAGATTTTGTGGTTTAGATTTAGCTAGACTAGTACACATGACGGATGAATCATCCTGAGATTAGAATTATAATTGTTGTTATTTGCAGGCCAAAAGAAATTGAGAAACCCAAAGATCAAGCTTTACTACCTAAGAATGGGTTTTAGACTTATGATTCTTCTCAGTTCAAATTTGTAAGGATACACACCTTTGTACTTCTCAAAGACAATGACTATCTATTACTGAAGACTACATAATAGATTATTAATTATTCATAATTTAAACATGTAGCCTGATGATTTGGAGTGGGATGAATTTGGTAATGATCTCTATTTGATACCTGGAGTGCCTCAAGCAATACAGACAACAAATTCACAATCAGTGTTTACAAATAAAGCTAATGAAGATAGCAAGATTGAGGCTCTTGTTGAATCAACTGCATTGGAGTGGCATCAGTTAGACATATATGGGTTGTTTATAATTCCTTTTTGGTGTATTGCTTGAGAATAATTTAAGGGATAAGATTAATAGGATAAAACAAGTTGGAGTATAACAAATAATACTTTCAGGTGTCTTCCTTACACTTTCAGCTATCTTTGCAAGCAAACACAAGAAGGATATATTGGAAGAGGATTTGGCAGAGGTGCTGAAGGAAGGGGTCTAGCAGGAAGAGGATTTGGTAAATATATTAGGATTGTTGTTTATATTACATTAGCTTAGTGTTCTTACTAGAATTTTGAGATATTATTTGTTTTCTTATTTCATGGGAGGTCAACTTTCCAATGTGTGTTTGGCTTCTGTGCTCTGTTGTTGTCACGTTTTATTAAATGTACAACAACAACAATGCGATCTTTTCATTTATGTTCTCACCCTCTCAAGGATTCAATATTCCTATGCTTTAATTGGTTTTCTAGGATGATTATAATTGATTCTTATTATTTTTTAGTGTCTGGGGTTTACAAATATAAAAATGTGCACACTTAAAAGCTGTTCAATTATTTTTAACAACATTTTGATGGATTGGCTAATACAAAATTGGTGTCCTCAATTTGAAGTTGAATTTGGCACTAAGCTTGATTAAGTAATATGACTGAGGTTTGATTCTTTTAATGAATGAATGAATGATGATGTGGGTGAAGAAGAGAATATGAATGAACCAAGAACGGGATTTTCCACTAACAATGAAATTTATTTTTCATGGAGGATGGAGGATGTTGGAGGAATTGAGGTTAGTATTTTGTGAAGGTTGCATGCGATTAGATGGTAGGTAGATGCTTGTTTGATAGGGTGGAATATGGATGCTTGTTCCTGTAACATGAATTTTGACAATGAGGGTTATACAAATAAATTTTAATGAAGTTCAGGGAAATATATGATAGTATCAAACAATACAGTCATGCAGTAATGTTCATACAAATCTAAAATATATATATTCACTTCCAAACCACAATGATGGTATTCTTAAGTTTTCAAAATTGACATTAGTTTTGTCTTCAATTGGGCCCATATTAACGTGGAAGTTATTAATCTGAGATAAAGCACTTTCAAAATTGACATTAGTTTTATGTATTCAATTAGGCCTGTATTAATGTGGAAGTTATGAATCTGAGATAAAGCATTGACTACAAGGACTTAGTTAAAATTTATTACTTAAAAATTGAATTTTATGAATGCATTTATGAAGATATTAATACCTCAAACTTTCCCTTTTTTCATTTAAGTAAAATTATCTTAGATGAATGAATTTGACCTAATGTGGATAAATTCCATTCTTATGCAGATTGACAGATGAATTTCAATGACAGGAACAACATTCAGTTTTTGTTTCAAAGAAACTTGGGAAACACAATCATGATCATACTCTATTTCAAAAAAACTTAATTATAATATTAAAGAGATTGTCGCTATGGGCAGACCATACTACATATCATGGGAAAAATTGAATAGAAAGGTTCATTTTCTATGAAGCGAATTCAGAGTAGACATGTGAGGTTTGATTTCTAATTGATAGGATACTAAAGGGAACTACGTGCAAGTACAAAGCCCATAATGCTCCTAGAAACTCAAAAGGTTTGAAGTGCATGTTAGGTCTACTTATTTCTTACAATAAAAGAGAATCCAATCCAAATAAAGTGGTTTCTCCACCTTTGAGTTTAATTAATGACCAAATAGAAAGATGGCCAAAAATTGTTTCACTGTAATTATGTTCATAGTTGGCCAACACTATAGAAACCCATGAATGTTGAATTTTTGAGTAAAGATATATTTCCTTTTGTATTAACTGGTAGAGATGACGAATGTAGAAATTTTACTTTCACCTTGTGGAGCTTTCTCAGATTTGGATGGGTATTTTAGGTCTAAAGGAATGTTATGATGAATTAATGATGCAGGGCATGGAATGGAACAGAAAACACCACCACAAGGATATGTCTATCATAGATGTAAAGTTCCTGGTATGTTCATCATGTCTAGTAACTTTGTAGGAAAAATGTTCATTAAGAGCATGACTAATGGGCTAGATATGGGTTCTCACCATCTTATTTGTTTTCTCTAGGACATTTCATCCAACATTGTCCAACAAACATGGATCCCAATTTTTACCTCAAAAGAGTGAAGCCTCCAAATGACATTCCCAAATCAATGCTTGTTGATACTCTTGATGGCTCTTATGGATTACCAAATGGGGTAGTTGCAGTTTTGAGGCCTAACGAGTAAGTCATTTGAACCAAACATTAATCACTAACAGCAATATAAAGTGGAAGGTCTATTAAATTGGCTATGCATTGCTTCTCAATTTTTAGCTGCTGATTAAAATAATTTGTCATGTAGAGCTACTTTTGATAAGGAAGTTGAGGGGTTCCCATTAAACCATTCTGTTGGTGAACTGCCACTTGAATTGCATTGTCCATTATGAAAGGAAGTAATGAAAAAGATGCCTGACTAGTAAATGTCGTTTCAATAGCTAATGTGACAAATTTAAGATAATTGAAGAAAAATTACATAGATATTACTTTGGTGTGATGTTTTCTAGATTGTGTGATTCATACTCTATGTTTTTGTCTAGCACATGTTGTTAGTGTTTAAACCTATGAATTTGTTTCCATCTATTTTAGGCATTAGGGACCATACCATATCAAATTCATGTGTATGTTGAGTATCAAACATTCTTTTAGATGATATATTACCAAATAAGGCTCTTCGAGATACCATAAATTGAATTTTGGAGACCAACACCAATAGTACAGAAAATGCTGGTAGCTTGCTACAAGTTCAAGGTATATTAGTCAGCCAAAAAGTATGCATTAGTACAAGTTGATATTAGCTACATACTTATGGCTATCTGATGGTCCAAGTATTTTCTGTTGTAGATATGGAGTCAGCCAGGCGTGCCAGGTCTAAAGTCTCATCTTCTTCTCTTTCAGGATGCGCAAAGGAGGAAAACACAGCTCCTTGAAGGTTGTACATGCCAAATGTGAAGGAAAACATTTCTAAAAAGAAGCCACCTGTTAACCAGCCACACCAATCATTAGAGAAAAAACACTCTACAAAAACACCTAAGTCACTTGAGGCAACACATGAGTCTATGAGCACAAAGGAGCCTTTATCGTAGGACAATGCCCCATTGGTTGAGGAAGAAGTTCAATAGAAGCTTCATGTTGTTGAGCCAAGTAGTTATTACTTAGCATGTTTATTGGGGTGGTTCTTTTGGATTTATGGCTTTGTGGAAATTTTTATCCATGATAATTAGATATATATCTGTAGCAGTGTTTCTCATGCACTTCAAACTTTTATCGTTTTCAGCAAGAAAGAAGAAAAATAAGCGAGCTCAACAACTCTCTACTAGTAAGTCATCTTTATATTGCTTTTCGCTTGGGAAACTGATGTATTGCAAAGTGTTATAGGATGTTTTTTTGTTGTGTTCTCTAATTTCACTATAATTTCCTTTCCTAATTAGAATCCAATGGATGCATTTGTAAATGATGAATGTTGGGTGCTTTATCATTGTTACAACCAATGAGATCCATTAGAGAGCATCACAGGATTTTGGTGCTGAAGGGTGTATAATGCCATATGATGCACCTACTGCATATAATTCTTGGCCTGGTGTACAGTGGGAACCAGAAGCTTACATGGCATGTAATGGTGGTGTCCCATACATAGGTTATGGACCTAATCCATTTGACATGCCATTTAGCGGACATATTATTCCAACGGATATGTATGGAGCATAAGGATATATGCTAGGTTTTGTCCCTCTTATTCAAAGGTGAGGTGTTATTTTGTATTGATTTATCTTACTATATATAAATGAGTTTTTTAGATATAGGATCGTACTTACAAGACTTGGCTGAGTCTTTTGACTGCTTGAGTTCAACTTGCTAAGTCAAGCATGATGATTACAGTTGGTAAAACTGGCCATAACTTTTTAAGTTTCAAGACATGGTCAAACACATCTTGATTTTCTAGTTTTACTAGTATTAGGAAGGCTTTGCGGTCATGCGCCATACTTGGTGATTTGTGCAAGACTTAGTCAAGTTTGACCTGTAAAATAAAAAACTATACATGTCCAAAACTAGACTAAAAAACACATTCCTAAATTGTTTTTGAAGCCTAGTTTTGTAGTGAGCTTATTTTCCAAGTATTTACCTATTACGAGCCAATATTACTCCTAAGTTTGTGGAGTCATTTCAATTTTGAATCTTCTGACTTAAGAAAAGATTGAATACATTTGTTTTAATTGAGCAAGTTTGTAAGTTTCATAGAATATATGGATTATGGTAATGGGTAATTACAACTCTGCTCATCCATTTTTTAGTAGAGAGGAGTGTTAACCTAAAAATACCCCACATATCTCTCTATGTCCTACACCACACAAGCACACCATCTCACAACACTCATTTCACTCCATAAGACCTTCCATTTGACCCCCACACCTCCAAAAGATCCCAAGGATGAAGAAAAGGGCTAAAAACCCCAAAATAGCCCCCTAGGAGCTAAAGCCCTCAAAAATGGGTTAAAATCCTGACCAAGGGCTTAAAACCCTAAAATCCCTTAGAAAAACTATAAAAAGAGGGTGGGGGGTCACTCTCAAAAGACTCCCCCCTTGCCTATTGTTATGCTGCCTGTGGATGCTTTGAGACCTTTGCCTCTCAAACCACCCACATTCCCTCTCCTCCACATCCATTCCCAATTGAGCCATTTCTCCCCCAAACAAGAGAGAGAGGCTTCCAAGAGTTAGGGAATGGTGGCCCATTTCCACCCAATAGAGGTATAATGTTTCTTTACATATTTATTTAGTTATTTTTTTCTTTCTAACCTTGTTTTCTAGTTGCATGTTTTTTTATTGACATTGTTTGCAGGTTTCTCCATGGTAGCTTAGGTTTGTTTTGCAGGGTTAAGGAGGAGGAACCCTAACCTATTTTCTACAAGAGGGTTCACAAAGCTTCATCTCCACTTCTTGTTTCTACTCATGCTATTAGATCTAGTTTACAGTTGTTGCCATTTGCTTATTATTATTTAGATTAGCTTAGTTTAATTTGTTGTTCTGTTTATACTATTTCCATTTCATTTTTTCCCGTTTTCAAAGAGTAGGAACCTACCCTTGTGACCTATAGGAAAAAGGGATCCATTATTTCTCCTACAGTGAGGATAAATCCTCACTACAGCTTTGGCGACCATACCAGGTCGATCCCATAGGATCCCTAGTCCAAAAATTTCAAGTTTTCAAGTTTTTTCAATTTTACCCTAGTTTTCATAAATACTATGTTAGATATATCTTAAATATTATTTATTTCCTATTTTAGTTAGTGTCGAAGCCTTTTCTAGGCCAAGCCAAGTCAAACTGACCCCAGTACCAGTTATTGTCAGCCAGATCTGACCTTGTCTCACAAAAAACCCATTTCTGGAGTAGGGCGCTCTTATCGGACCAAAAGGTGAGGCTGGGGCACTCTTAACGAGCAAAAAAGTGCACCTAGGGTGCACTTAATCCCCATATAGGAACAACTTTAGCCCAGAAACTTAGGTTGCAGCTATTTTTGCATTCTGTGTGACCCCCTCGCTCATTTCTGGAAAAATCTCGTGGCCTCCTCGCTAGATTTGGTCATAAATGTGTGGCCTGTCACACAAAAGTTGAATTTAAGTTTAATTGACAGTAATTTTCAATTTTAGAGGACTGTTAATGAGGCCCAGCCGCCTTTGTCCACCATTGTAGGTATGTTTTAGTTCTAGTTTTGATTTTCTGCAAATCAATCCATGAACAATGTGTAAATTTTAAATCAATCATTAAGGATTAATAAAATGAACTAGTCTAACTAAAAGTAACTTAAAAATAAACATCTTGCTGCCCCATTCCTCCTCTATCCAGTCATCACCCTTCAGGGTATTCTGGGATACGACGAAGGGTAAGCTCGTATAGATCTAAGCACTCCATGGTATTTTTCCCAAACCACTAAAACTGGGTGACCTAGAAGGTAGAGGGGGTAGAGAATGAGGGATTCTCACAGTGCTAAGCGTCCTCCCTGTTGACCAACCTAGCATCCGAGAGGTGACTTGAGGATCTACGGATGGGATTTATCCCATTGTGTTGAGAGCTCAGCACCTTCTCTTGGTTTGAAGAAGAATATCAATGAGAGGTAGACATTTAGTTAGGCCAACAATCCAAGGTTAATCACTATACTTGCTTACAAATTTCTGTATATGTTTGCATACAAAACCATCATATGAACTCTACCATGAATTCATAAACCATATTGCAACAACCAAATACCAGAACAAACAAGCAAACCAACACACCATACCAAAGAATTAACCCAACTCAGTTCATGATGTTGAGTGAGCCTTAAAATTTACCAAATTTACACTAAGTTCAATCAATTCTGCAGTCTTTGAGGACATAAGTCCCTGACTGCTTCAATTGTGGGAAGTACTTGGGATTTTCCCAGAAACTCATTGTGAGGAGTGCCATAGGAACCCAAAAGTAGCTGGCCACTGAGAGGAATTTCCAAGTGAAATGGGAAATGACCCCTTCCGATTGAGTAAAAGCACCCATGAGGAACAAGCCAAGCACTATCTTTTGGAAGTCTTGGTGGCTGAGAGACCACCTTCAGCCAATAGGAATCCATTGAAACCGGGGTCCAAATATCATACCCACCAGTTTCATACACAAAACTGAACACAATTGATCCTCCATGATCTTTCTCATGCCTAAGAGGAAAACCACCACCATTTGGAGCACTTGATCAACACCGTTGAAGCCACTCTTAGTGATCTCCCACATTGTCAAAGGGCCACACAACCTTTGATTCTGATTCAGACCCATATCAGTATAAACAAGACCTCCACATCGCACCATCAAGCCCCATGGCTAGTGCAAACCCGGATCCATTTTCTGGCCTAACCTTAGCAAGTGGACCCATGTCCACATCACAACCTGTCACCCACAAATTTGGAAGCGGTCCAAGGATAGTCATGCAAACTGTCATTAGCCAATTGCCACCACCCATAGTGACCAGCCAAGTTGTCCCAGTGGTAACACATGGGGGCAGTGGCCCCTTCACACACACTGCCCCTCCGGCCACACAGGGAGGCAATGGACCATCCACCTACATTGGACCTACTGTCATACATGGGGGAAATTATCGTGCCACCCGTACCACCCCTGACAAAGCACTTGGGGGCATTGGCTCATCCGCAATGGTGCCACCACAAGAACCCCTGGTCATGCAGATGCATTATGCACCTGCAAACCCCACCCCCATTATAGCCCCATCCCACATCAACTTGGGGTCAAATCTTCCCTTCATGGCTCATCTAAACTTGCCTAACTTGGCTAGATTAACGAATAACCCCATTCAACACCAAGCTTTCTGGCCACCCATGCCAACTAAGCTACCATCAGACATCCCAAAGTTTAAAGGCAAAGCCAGGGAATGTCCCCAAAATCACATAATGACATTCCATCCATGGTGCTCATCCAACAGCATCATAGAGGACTCCATCAAGTTGAGGTTGTTCCAATGCACCCTTACAGGTGCCACAACCAAATGGTACATTGAGCTTCCACAAGCCAAGTACCCTGACTTCAACTACCTAGCCTTCATGTTCCTACAGTATTTTCAACTCCATGTTAGATATGACAAGGGAGTGGAGATACTGTTATCCTGTTGCCAAAGCACTGCCACTCACATAACTGACCATGTCCATGAGTGGTGGTGATGATGCAGCTTATGCAAAATCCAACTAGACGACAGGATCTTCTTGTATTGGTTCCTTAAGACTTTACTCCCACCCATCGCAAAGGACGTCACATCTGAATGTCCCTAATCTAAAGAAGAGGCCATACTGAAGACCCAACAATTTGAATTGATCTACTCTCAGTCTGGATACTTGTACACTACCATTCTAGACGTTCCCCATTTGATTACCTCCTGTCACGATCCATCCGGGGAATCCCACGCTGCGGACGGAATCAAAGGGCCAGTCTCCTAACAACCACAGCCTTGATCGACACGACCTGCCATTGCACAATAACCAGGCAACACTGTTAATGTTGCTTACCAAAACCAAGCTCCGGACTATGCTAGAATGATGTCCTAGTCCGGAACAACAACCTCTTATGCACAACCTATGCCACTACGGCAGGCTCAGGCCATGGTTTGGCCAACACAACAGTATGTGGGGAAAATTCCCACATTTGTGGCACCACCACCCCCACAAATATACTATGCACCACCAGTGCAACAAGTTCAATCCCCCGCCCCCGCTCCACCCGCTCCGTTGGGACAAGTGTTTGCGCAACAAAACCATCCCAACTAGCCTACCCCCAACAATAAATAAGGGCAAGCTAGAAACAACCGGCCCCACAACCAAGGAAATAACCAACTGCAGGGAGGCGGTCAGAAACTGAACCCTCCCAATAATGCCATGGCTAACCATCCAACCCAAAACCCCCCATGACAGAATGCACCAAGACCCAATGCTCCATTACACACAAACCAACCTTGTACACTCTATGATGTTTATGGGTGTTACACATTTGAGTGTCCCCTCATGGCTTGTGCTAAGCAAGCCATTCAAAATGAGGCCCAACAGGCTGCCAATGCTCCCAATCAAGCCCAACCCAACCAGGAACCACAAGGAACTCCTCCCATGGTGCTTCAAAACCCACTACTAGTCCAAGGATTGGTGGAAACCGCTCCCCCTCCCTAGGCCAATCCCAACACTCTAGGGGCATCTCCCACAGCCGAAACAGGTGTTCACCACCTGCTAGCCATGACCACTAAAGAGGTCAATTTACAGACTAGATGAAATCAGTATGGTACCACCACCAAACCTACTAACTCATTAGCATCATCCATGTCTAAGACAACCAACCTACCTCTCCAGTTACCCTCATTCCCGCGACCACCCATATGTAGAATTGCCAATAATGCCACAGCTAGAGCTACAGTCAGCTATAGCATTGTGGATGATTTAGCCCAAACACCAACTTCCATGTCCGCTCTTGAGGTACTTAAAATGTGCCCAACACAATGGAAATCCTTACTAGCCACTCTAGGAGTAGTGGACCCCTCCGAATCCAAGTTAATCACATTTGACACAGATAACAGAGATCTGCGCATGCCCTCCACTATCGCCTTCCAAATCTTGGTGTCCATCCGGAAGTTGGTTGTGCACTAATGCATAGTGGATGAGGGGGCATCCATGTGCACCATGTATACCTTTGTTTGGAAGAAGCTTGGATCACCAATTCTGCAACCATCCTCCATGACTCTGCGGGTTTATGATGGACATCCCACTAAATCCCAAGGAATCCTTCCCCGTGTCCCCATCACGTTAGCCGAGAAGACAGTCCTGATTGACATCGAAGTTTTCAATGCTCAACTAGACTACAAACTCCTCCTCGAAAGGAGTTACATGTATGCCATGTGAGCCATCACATCAACTGTCTTTCACCTCATGATGTTCCCCCATGAAGGGAAGATTGTGACAGTTGACTAGCTCACCTACCATGATCCACAAGGGTTAACATCACCTTCCAATGTTATCCCTACCATCACCACCATTGAGCCATAAGGGGTGACTATACATGCTAATACCATCCCGGCAACCAACACTATGGTTGAAAACAAACCAGCCTCCCCATTGTTGAATGTGGGCACTGGGTTGTTTACTGATCCCAACATGATGACTCCTTTCCCATTGGTGTCACCACCACTGACACAAAAGAAAAATGTGAACTTGTGCAAGGTCTGATCAAGCACTGTTGCACCTAAACAACAACCATAGCCGCATCCCCAATCACAACCACAACATCGTCCGTAGCCGCAACGCCAATAGCAGCCGCAACATCACCCACAGTAGCAGCATTACGTGCAGCTGCAACCACAACCACACCCCCACATGCAACTAGCTGGGATTTATGTGGGCTCATCTCTATTCCATACAATTCCCTTCCTCTTTCCCCCACCTGGTTCCATGAGCAAGCCGGTCATGGCCACCTTAAGCCTACCCATTTTTACGTTGGGGATCCCTATGTGGTATCTTGATCCACTAGCTCAACCAACAATGCCCCAGGTTGTGTTAACCCTGGTGCAACCTATTGCAGTTGATTCTCACCCTCCATCCAGTCCACACAATCCAACCACTGCACCCACACCTACACTGCCCCAACCCAAAAGAGCCAGGGGAAAAAAACACCAAAGCCACTATAGAACCATGGCAAGTCCCACCTTGTGTCGTCTGAGAAAAACAGGGCCATCCAACTCAGAACTGCTTTGAAATCCCAATGATATATGTGCATTTGGATGCCATAGATACAAATGAAAACATCCTCATGGTTGAACTCCAAACCGCGCCAGTATTCAGGAACAAGGCATTGAGGATAAACCATGCTTGCACTCTTTACAGCTTGTATAGACATTACTCCCACCATTGCCAAGACCTGCCCAAATTTTGAATGGCTCTCACTGACCTCCATCACCATTCCCTTGATTCTGAGATCACCTTGATAGAAGAAGTTCACCCACCACCTCCTTCTTCAGACACCATGTCCATTTACGTGATCTCCAGTTCTACACACCCTCTTGTCTCCACCATCACCAATGGTCCATCAGACCTATCTCTTCTATTATTTCCACTACCCCAGCTCCATCCGCAGCTGCAACCTTGGTCGTAACCTCAACCTCAATTGATCCTTTTCCTTTTCCTTTTCCTTTTCCCTTTCCTTTTCCTACCATCTAGTATTATGAGTAAGTTTGTCTTGTCAACCCGCAATCTAGAGGATTTCACACTGGGAGATCTTGTGTGGTACCTGGAACCACCTACCCTACCTCTAAGGCCCCAGGATGTGTTGAATCATGTCCATCCAATTGATAGGATGTTACACCTACCCACAGGTCCATCAGAGAGTCCTCCTGTCTCCAAGCCTTTCCCTCTTCCTCTAACAAAGACTGGGGGCAAGGCCACCAAAACCACAACCAATACCATTTACATGATCTCTAGCACTACTTTCCCTTTCGTCTCGTTGGTGGTGTAAGATCCACCTGATCTATCCCAACACCACTTACACGATGATGAAGAGATATGTAAGACCACCTTCGGTTTTACCCCATTCCATTTAAAGCATAGTATGGAATCAGTTCTTCCCATAAAAGAATAGATTTCATCACCCCACCTTGCCAATGACCTTCATCTTGGAAAAGGGGCATACACCCATATTGACTCTGATGGACAACTCTTGGAGAACCCCCGCAATGGGTTCTACCTAAAGAGATTTTATGCTTAACATCACCAATAAGTTGCTTCATTTTCTTTTCTCATTTTTTAATGTTTTTCAGCAAAATCAGGGGTAGGACCATTAGCTGCTAGTCCAAAGTCACCCAGAACCAGTCCAAGACACCTCTCACACCTCTGGGCTCAAATTTATATCTCTTTATGAGACCATTGTCTCATGTTTAACAAATCAATTTCGAGACCATTTCCCACAAGTCACCTTGATTTACGAGCCATGACATGATGATGCAAGTGTCTATGGACATGTACTTGTATCACACCTCTTGGTCGCAACTCATGTGAGTTTTTAGGACGCCGCCCATTAAGGACTGTAATTTTACTTTTATTTTTTGTATTTACATTTATCTTTTTTCACCACACCTTACATGGACATCTGGACCATCATCCACAAAACTATTTTTTTTTATTCCATGTATTTGACACATAAGTGTCCTCGGGCTGCCGCCCATTAAGGACTAGAATTTTAGCTTTTATTTTGTATTTTTAGCATATAGTCATCTTTTCCATTCATGGAATCTTATGCAGAGCTCTGGACCACTGTCCACAAAAAAATTTCTTTTTCTTGCATGCATTTGGCATATAAATTCCCTTAGAATTACACTCACATCGCATGTAGTCAAGTCCGTTCACCGCAACACACACACGCTCTCTTGACCTCTTTCCAAGAGCCACCTTAGTTTGTGTGCCTCTGCTGTGATCTATCCCACGCATGTATTTGTATGTTTGACAGCCTTCTACTCTGTCCATACTACGTGGATGACCTTTGGACCTCTATCCACCATCCTGACATGGGGCATCGCATGTGCCACCATCAGTTGACCACATTGGAGTTTTGTTTAAGCTCTTTTCTGACTCCTTAAAACAATGAAAAGATCACCGAGCATAGCTGCTTCCTTTCCCACTCGCTAAATCATAGGAAAGGGCGTATACATCATCTCGTTTACCTCCTTTTGCGGACCATGTAGACCATTAATCGAAAAGGACATCCTTGGCACACTCAAGCAAAGACCGTTCCCCTGTGCATACTTTTATGCTTTCTTGGGCAGAGGGGCCGTACTTTATGAAAAAGATCACCACTGGTTGTTGTTAAGCCCTTTTCTAGTCATTTCATCAAGAAAATATCGCCCAACAAACTTGGTTTCATTCATGCTCATAAAAATATCTGAATGACCGTCTAGTTATTATAGGTTTAACCTTTTCTAGCCTGATTGGACTACCAATGGTAAAGAAGTCTCTCATCCCCTCCAGGATGAGCAAGCTCTCCTATGTATACTTTTATCCTTTTTCGAGAATAGGAGACTACCAACAACAAAAAAGTTCCCACTGGAGTCTTCTTCATGCTTTCATGCTCTCTAAAATTGAAAGCACCATCAAGCATTTACTTTCTTAGGCTCACCAAAAATCCATGAGATCATACCACAACGGTGTCCCTAGACACCACCCCACAGAAATAGTTTGGCAACATTCCCACATTGAGTTACCTTTGTTCAGAGTACTCTGTAATGTGTCTTCCTTGGATCCCATCAATATCAAAAGTGTCCACCTCCTCCAAGTATTTCCCATCTGCAGTGACATTCACGGTATTATAGCTATGATTCCATTCCCATGAGTTAGTTTCATTTGCTTCCTGGTGCACCCTATCATCATACTCTGAACAAAGGAATTTTGAGTCTCCCACACTCCCCCTACCCCTATTCAATTATTTCCCTCCCCCTCCCCCCCCATTAAGTGGGTCAGTCTGCAGATTGTCTCACACCTTTTCGTTATCTCCCTCCCACTTCAGGTCAAGGAAACACCATTTCCTTGACTAGGGGTAGGTCTCCCTCTATCGACGACAACACATATATTCCATAGGATAGACCCAGAGGTCCCTGTATCTAGTTTTCATTAACCTCATTGATGAGTTCCTAGGACCACTTGAGAGGAGTCCTTAGTGCCTCTCCAGATGTTTGTTTCTCATGTGCTCGACTCCAACTACATCATTGCACCATTGAGATTCATATAGGGTTTGGTCCGCACAGTACTTGGTCGAAGACCCCAGATGTCACCTGACTCTAGCACATTGATGAGTCTACTCGAGGGATGTAAATAGGTTATGTCCCTTGTGATTTCTGGGTTGAGTTGGAGATAGTGTTCAGAAACCCCAGTAGTGCTTCTATATATATTTATGATTGACGCAACATACTTGTACCACAGAGACTCTGACTCTCAATCAGCTAGTCCCTACAGCTATGTACCATTCTAGATCCATCAAACCATTAGTCATGAATATATAGCATTCCATGAGAATGCCACAGGTCCAATGCACCATTTTTTCAGATCAGTATTGTATTCAGCCTCACATTGAAGCAACCATTATTGTATCATCAGTTGTATATGATTGGCTCTTGTATTTTAGAGCATAGATCAAATTATTCTTTTGACATCGTCATGAGCATGGGGATGCCCACCTCATCCATATACATGTCACACATTATTTGTATCTCACACATTGATGGGAACCATATTAATACAAAAACTAAAAGCCACCATGCCCCAGCCCTGGAAGCACCACCTCTTCACAGTAAATCCTATGATGTTTGTCAGCCATACGATGAGCTCCTGCCCTCACACATCAGGGGGCAATTTGTTAACTCAAAAAATCCCTCACTCAGCTCTACATGGCCTACACCACCCAAGGACACCCATTCATGACTCTCCATTAGACCCCCACACCCTCAAAAATGCTTAAGGATGAAGAAAAGGGCTTAAAACCCCCCAAAAGGAGCCTAAATAACTCTCATAGGGGCTAAAGCCTCCAAAAAGGGGCTAAAACCCCTCAAAGGAGCCTAAAAACCTAATAGGAGCTAAATTTAGGGTGGAAGGGGTTAAAAGCGCAAAAATGGGCTAAAGCCTGGACCAAGGGCTTAAAACCCTAAAACCCCAAAAAGGCTATAAAAGGAGGGTTGGGGGTGTTGGGATAACTGGGCAGACCCGGGTTTCACCTTTAACTTCGTACCAACAAAAGACCCACAGTGTTGGCCCTTTTGGCAACAGCCTGCGAATAGGCTATAGTCTCACCCGAAACAGCTATGGGGTGCCGCAGAATCAGGTTTCTGCAAGCAGAAGAGAGAATCTTACTATACCTTTAGTCTTTAACAATTAGCAATCACTTAACAGAATGCTTGTAATATCAATTATGCAGCTTCATGATTAGATAAATAAACAGTTACTTGCACAACCCTTATCTGGGAATTCACAGCGAAGCTAGTATTAACAGCAGTCTTACTTTAGCAGTTATTTACTTAACAGTGCATAAAATATAATAACAAATCACACAAATGAATCACAACACCAGATGTCATTTGGTTCACCCCCAGTGTCGGGGTTACGTCCATAGAACTGCGCTTTATTTAACTCTTTACAACTAAAACGACAGTTCTGATCTGCGCGCTCAGCTGCAGATCCCTTTTGTTCTCAAGGCCGCGCACTTAGCAGCAAGCCTCTGCGCACTCAGCTGCAGATCTTCCTCTTCACCCACAAAACCCCTCTGCGCACACAGCTGCAGAGGTCGTCCCGCACACAGTTGGGACTTAACCTTCTTACAAAAACCCTTATACAATCTCTTATCTTCGCATTACAATAGCTTCATAAGATAATCATTCAAGACCTAACCCTACTTCTTTACATAAGTGCCTATTTATACAGCGCACTGTTACAAAACCCTGGTTTTAAACCATGGGCGCCCAAAACCCTAACCCTGGATTTAACCCAAGGGTTAATTACAAAAAAGGGGGTTCGACCCACCCGCGACACCCCTAAGACTATTTTAGGTTGTAACTCCGCTTACACTTCTTCAAGAACTGCAGAGTTACCAAAGCTAAGGACCTTTAGGGTCGAAGCCCCAACAGGCCCCTAAGACTCACTTGTGACCTGTCCTGGGGCACTCTGCTGCTGTTCTAGCGGTTGACAAAACCTTGTGTACTTCTTTCTGGCGCCCTCCCTACTATTATCGGCTGCTCGCTTTCGTCCTTCATACTTTTTATGCTGACGAAGGTCTTCCGGATCCATCTGCAACCCCACTTGTTACTCTGTCCGCCGAACACTTGACCATCCACAACTAAGGGTCCCAAAAATTGTGTGTCAAGCTGCATAAGACAAATAGCCACCTTGGCTCTGTTAGACCAGGAAGAGATATAGCGGGAACCTCCAGAGTCTTATTATGAGGCCTTGTGCCTTTCGTCGCTCCTCCTTAGAGCGAACTTCTACCTGCCTTCGACCAAATTAGAGAAAAATTCTGCCTTCCTTTGTACCTTAGTTGGATAGGACTGTACTAGGGAATTACTCAGAAGGTTCTGCAACCTTCTCTCTTTGAACTCTCGTACTAACTCCTGGACTTTACAATTATTTGACACGGTTCCAACTGAGCAACTCAAAGAAGTGCTTAATGCGGGAGTCACAGGACGATGCAGTGTTTTATAGAATCCTGTAACAGAATCTGTCATCATGGTGCATTAATGACACCAAATCTAGCGGGATGCCGGAAATATTTTCCACACGGCGCCAAGAATTCCCCCCGAGATCTCATTATTACAGGTATGGAGAGCGGTGCTCGTGCCGGCGCCGCCGAATTTAATTTGTCCTATCCATCGCATTTTAAGCTGCGACGCACTTTGGACCTTCGACATGACAACTACCCACAACTACGGCACAATATTAACCCTTTCTCCTTACTACCCCATGCGGTACCCAAATTTCAACTTTTCATGGGGTTCAGACTGTCCTTCTTAGAGCTACTACTGATTAGGGGGTCTCGGCATGTCCCTATACTTCTTCAGATGACTGCCATTTACCATCGAGGGTAAAATTTCTCTATTCAACTTAGCTAGCTGCACTGCGCTACCATCAATAACTTTCTGTACTATGTACGGTCCTTTCCAATGTGTCTTGAACTTACCTGGGAATTTCATGAATTTGCTGTCGTATAAGAGCACAAGGTCACCTATCTGGAATTGCTTCTTTTTAATATGCCTGTCATGCCATGCTTTTTCTCTAGGCTTCTGCACTTGCTGCTGGAACCCTACAATGAATCTATCTTCTTCTAGTTCTGTTATCTAGGATAGCCTTTTATTCAACATACCTAGGTCATCATTTTCTGTGAAAGCAGCTATTCTGAGACTGGGAACAATATACTCCATTGGCATTACTACTTCTTGCCCATAAACGAGCCGAAAAGGTGTGTGACCTGTCAATTTCTTGCAAGTGGTTCTATAATCCCATAACACTGCCGGGATTCTGAGGTCCCAATCATTTCTATTAATATTACAAACCTTGGTCAGAGCCTACTCAAGAATATTATTGAAGGCTTCCACAGTTCCATTTGCTTGAGGATGGTATGCAGTACTCTTCTGGTGATATACCTAAAATTCTTTGGTCAATGCTTCAATAGTTTTATTCAAAAAGTGTGACCCTTGGCTGCTCATAAGAATTCTAGGACATCCAAACCTTGTTAAAATATTGTCAAAGATGAACTTCGCAGTTGTAGCAGCGCTACAATATTTGACTGGTTGAGCTTCAGCCCAACGAGTAAGGTATTCAGTTGCTGTAATAATATACCTTGTGCCTGATTTCTTTGCAGGGGGATTTATAGGTCCGACAAAATCAATATCCCACTTATCAAAGGCCTGTAGGGTTACCTATGGAACAAGGGGCATCTCATCCCTCCTGGATGGTTTTCCTGTCCTCTGACAGATGTCGCAGCTGTGGCAGTACTCCCTGGCATCCTTATGAAGTGTAGGCCACCATAACCCTGCTGCCAGAATATTTTGTGTTGTAGCTTTCCCTGCATAATGTCCTCCTGCTACGCTAGAATGTGCCTCAGCCAAAATCAAGGGTTTCTCATGCTCCACGACACATTTGCGCAGGATTTCATCTGGTCCCATCTTGTACAGTTGTCCTGCTATCAGTGTAAAATCAGTAGCCCGAACCACCAACTGCTTCTTCTGCTGTGTTGTCATCTCCCGGGGTGCAAACCCTGTAGCCAAATACTGAACAATGTCCTGAAAGTAGTCATCGACCATCTGGATAGCGAATAACTAAGCATCAGGAAGACCTTCATCTAAGCTAGTAGGCTCTTCCCCTGATTCGAGCCTCAACAAATGGTCAGGTCCCAAGTTAAGTCTTCCCGGCTTAACTATAATCTCAAAGTCATATTCCTGGAACAATATTAGCCATCGACATATTCTTCCTCCCAAGACAGGCTTGTTAACCAAGTATTTCAAAGCAGAGTGGTCAGTGAACATTTTAAAGTGAGAACCTAACATATAATGTCGGAACTTTTGCAAAGCATATACCATAGCTAAACCTTCCCTTTCTGTTGTAGTATAGTTTCTTTCTGCTGTGAATAATTTGCAACTTGCAAAGGCAATAGGGTGGTCAATATTACCTTCACCTATTTGAGCCAGCACAATGCCCAAAGCAATCGAGGAAGCATCGACATGCACATGGAACTCCTTATTCCAATCAGGAAACACTAGGATAGGGGCAGTTACCATCTTTTCTTTTAGGATGTCCAAGCTTTCTTGACACTCAGGTGTCCATTCAAAATTAATCTCTTTCTTCAACTGTTTATCCATCGGGGCTGTGATCTGGGTGTAACCTTTAATAAACTTCATGTAGTACCCGGTGTGACCAAGTGTAGTGCGCAGTTGCTTGACTGACTTCGGAGGTGGCAAGTTCACGATAATTGCTATCTTCGCCGGATCCACCATCAATCCTTGCTTACAAACAATATGACTCAACAGGATTCCAAAGGATGCACAGAAGATGCACTTTTTTAAGTTCAAAGAAATCTGATGCTGTTTACACTTGTCCAACATAAGTCTTAAGCTAGTTATGTGGTCTTTTAGTAACCCAAAAATAGTCCAGTCATCAAAATACACTTCTAAGAATTTATGTATAAAGTCTTTAAATGCACAAATTACAACTCGAGAAAACATGGCAGGTGCATTCTTTAATCCAAAAGGCATAACTGTGTACTGAAAGGATCCCATTTCTGTAGAAAATGTTGTCTTATGTCGATCCTATGGAGCAATTATGATCTGATGGTAACCTGAAAATCCATCAGTAAAAGAGTATACTTCCTGACCTCCAACTTTATCAAGAACTTCATCTGTAAAAGGAGTAGGAAAGGGGTCATGTAGGCACACATCGTTCAGCTTCCTTAAATCAACACAGATTCGGATTTCACCCTTAGTCTTCTTTTCTTGGACTACCATCGGACTGACCCATTCGGACTCTTCAATAGGTTCAATAATTCCTACGGCAAGCATCTTATCTAATTCCAGTCTAACTTTTTCCTTATACTTGGGGTTCATCCTATACGGGCGCTATTTCATAGGCTTCACATCAGGTTTCAATGGAATTTTTATGACTCCTATATCACCAAGGATACCCTTCATATTAGAAAACTTCATCGGAAATAGGTCTTGATACTCGTGGAGAAGTTGGGTCACTTTGCTTACCATTTCATGATCCCAATAATCTCCAATTGTAGCATACTTGGGGTTTTCCTCTGACCCAATGTTTACGGTCCGTGTCTTCAGAGGCTGAGTCACTTCAGGTGTTTCGACCACTAGTCCATGTACTTCGCAGTTTCCTTCTGACTCTGGAATATTGATGTTACGCGGATCGTCATCCTCGTCAATTGCGAGGTTGTAACATTCAACTGCATTAGCTTCTTGTGCTGCCCAATCGGTTTGGTATTTCCCTATTTCTTGGTCATCAAATATCTTAGTATGGATCAATCTAACAGCTGCATCTAAAGCTGAAAAAACTTCGTTAACATAAAATGTAACTATAAAACTATCAACAAGATCATCCCAACTTATAGTACCGTGTCGAAGCTCGACCTCCGTATACCAGTTTTTTGCTATAGGTTCCAACGTGTGCACAAACTTATGCACCCATTCCTCGTGAGGTACATGTTCCCATGCTGCATAACATTGCTTCAAATGTTCCTGACGACTGTTCTGCCCATTGAAATTACTTTGCACCCTTTGATATTGGTCTAGGAATCGGAGGCGTAGAAATTTCTGGCAAGCTTCCCAACTGTGAATATACTTCCTATGGCCTTTCCACCATCTCACTGCTGTAGCTCTTAATGCTGCTTCTAGAGTCTGCATTCTCTGTGATTCTGGCACTTGTTCTGAGAACTGCGTAATGAATTTTCCTGGATCTGTCAGCCCATCATATGTAGGCAAGTCTCTGACCTATACGCTAAGGCATCTAAGAGATTTGGTAATTCGTGCGCACCGATGGCCATGTAGCTCGTATAATCGATTCTGCCAACTCTCGAGACCATCATCTGAGTCAGACATGTAGGAGCTATCACATTGCCAATCCATTACACCTTCAATATTAGGCTCGACATAATATTCTTCTTTTGCTGTGATATTATAGATGTGGTCCAGAATATCCTGATCTTCCTCTCTGACTAGTTCCGTATATATTTCTCCTTGAGAAGGATCCAATGGTAGTATAGCTCTCAATCCCTTCCCTTCAAAAGTCATTTGTATCTTTTTAAGATTGATAACTGCATCACTATCTATTTCCCACTCAATTCCTAGCAAAGCTGGATAGGGGTTACTGTCATCAATGATCTCAATAACTTCAAAATCTGCTACAGTACTGATTCCATCTATATCTACTGGTACCCGAGGAAATATTCCTAAGGGTACAATCCTCTGCTGATTGGCTAGTCTCAACTGTATAGGTGACCAATAAAGGGTAGGTTTTCCCATTTGTACCCATGTAATTTGCTTAGTTAAAATATTGATTTCAGAACCCAGATCTAAAATAACATCCTTCATGTCATACTCTCCTACCTGAGCATGTAGTCTCATCTCTCTTCCAGTTCTTCTAACTCTACTAACAGCTCTTTCACTATCAAGACTTTGATGAGGTTCACAAGACTATATAACTTTTTGTAATTCATTTAAGGCATTCTGATTTCTTAACAATTTGATGCAACTCTGTAAAAATGATGACAGAGTACTTACTTGGCCTTGTGAGTCTTCCTGGGATTGCAGCTACTGATGCTGCTTGTTTGGTGCTGGTAAATCTGAATCTACAAAGTCTTGTATGGCCTCCAAAAAAGTTTCTTTTTCTCGTCGAACATCAAATGCTGGGGTTTTCTCTACGGCCTTGTGAACCCAAGCTTCGTTAGGCTGCTTTGCTTGACACTGTGCCTCTGTCGCAGCTCCACTTCTTGTAACATCATTAATAGCTGGGATCGGTCGTGGTTCGACAGTAATCAACTGGACACTCAGACTAGGTTTGCTGTTTCTTTCTTGGATTTTAGCTAGTAACTGTGGACACTGCTCGATGACATGATCAACTGCTCTGCAGTATAAACATGTCGTGGTTGGGTTTTGACAGTCTCGAGCTAGATGTCCTGCCTGATTGCAGTTATAGCAAATAATTTGACCTCGACCTCCGCCAGGCATACCTCGACCATGGCCTCTAAAACTGCCTTGACCACCTCGGTAACCATATCCATCATTGCCTTGTGCATCCGGGTATATCCTATAAGTGTCATAGTTCTGCTCCCTCATAAGGTCAAAAATGCGACATTCATCTTCATTGTGGCCAAGGGACTTACAGAATTTACAGTAAGGGTTCTTCGGGACTTAAACATACCTCTGTAACAGATAATAGTCTTCCGGTCAATGCTGGCCAGTATTTCGACAGATCTCATAGTACAGAACACTAGGATTCAGCGGGTTTGGTGTGCCAGTATTCAAATAGTTTCTCAGTGCCGGGAACTGGTCCTTGTCGTGGCCTTCTGTTCAACAACGTATACACCATACCTCTTCATGGGTGGACTTCCCTTTTTTCATGTCGCGAAGCTCTAAATCCTTCTCTGCGAGCTGCGCTTGAATTTGAGCTATGCCAGAATTATCTTTGACAGGTGCAGTTTCAAGATTTATGGCAATCTCTAAGGCCTTTTGCTGATCAGCAACCTTCTGTTGCATAAGTGGAGCTCTGATGTGGGGTAATAATGCTGCAATAAACCACTCCTTATGTTGTGCTGGTCCAATCGTGAATCTAACTTGGTCAAGAAGAACTTTGAATCTCTGATCAAAGTCCCACATAGATTCTCCTCGCCGCTGCTGAATCTCTTTTAACTCAGTGATGCACTGCGACTCTGATTTAGGTTTCTTAAATTCTCGCATTAGTGCTGCTTTGATGTCAGCCAAGACAGGATTCTACATGCTAGCAAACTTCATAAACCAAGTCAGGGCTCAGTCTCTTAAAGAAGTGATTAGCTGCGCTCGTCGAACATCTATGTCTGTAATGTTCTTCGCGATCCACACAGCTTCGCACAGAAACCAGAACTGCTCGGGGTCTTTTGACCCAATTTCTTTAAAAACCGGTAGTTTGATGTCATCATGAACATGGGCCATCTGGGATCTAGAGGAGGAGGAAGGGTTTGAACTGGCTGGGGAAGATTGACCTATGACAGGGATACTCGGGCTAGGGTTACTTTCAGACTGCGACATGTTCTCGGGGATAATAGGTCTTTGCTGTGGGGTTATCGGAGGATTTCTAACAGAGGGGACCTCAGTGGAATCAGAGGCTTCAGAGCTTAAAGGGGTATACTCAGTGGAGGAGCCGATATATCGCTTATATATTTTTCCGTTTCACCGCAAACCACTTTGCTCGTCACAGTCCCAGTCACTTCCAATCATAGGTTAGCAATACTAGATCTAACAATCTAATTCGATAAGTAAGATTCCTTTTTCATCCAATAGTATCTTAATATTCAGACTAAATAGGTTCAAGTACTTACCCCTTGGTCCTTTGAAAAATTTTCGTTCAGCTTCGCTAAAGGAGATACTTTTGTCGATGGCGAACTCTGTCACAAATGCCTCGAGAGTTCGCACAGTCCAAAAATCCACAGCTCACGAGATCGTGTTGTTCACTCTTTTCAAGATCGTGATTCTTGCGGGGGTCCAGGGGGGAAACTAATTTTCTTGGAAGTTCGTCCTCCTTTCTATTAACCTGGATAACCACTGGTGCAACTCTATGTGTATAGAACCAAAGAAAGTTTCATGAACATTAGAAAATATGTACCTTTGCAAAAATTGTTCCGCGCTATGAAGGGGACCTTTATTTTCCTGTTCTGCAAATTTGAAATAGGTCGCTTTGATCCAATCAACAATTTATTTTACAAAGGGCCGCCAAAACATAGCCCTCGAGGTACGACGTAGATCTCTCTTCAACAGATACTGAGTTCAACCAGCAACGGAACCAATTTGTTGGGCTAATTGGGCAGACCTGGGTTTCACCTTTAACTTTGCACCAACAAAAGACCCACAGTGTTGGCCCTTTCGGTAGCAGCCTATGAACAGGCTACAGTCTCACCCGAAACAGCTATGGGGTGCCGCAGAATCAGGTTTCTGCAAGCAGAAGAGAGAATCTTACTGTACCTTTAGTCTTTAATGATTAACAATCACTTAACAGAATGCTTGTAATATCAATTATGCAGCTTCGCGATTAGATAAATAAACAGTTACTTGCACAACCCTTATCTCGAAATTCACAGCGAAGCTAGTTATTAACAGCAGTCTTACTTTAGCAGTTATTTACTTAACAGTTTATAAAATATAATAACAAATCACACAAATGAACCACAACACCAGATGTCATGTGGTTCACCCCTAGTGTAGGGGTTACGTCCACAGAACTGTGCTTTATTTAACTCTTTACAACTAAAATGATAGTTCTGATCTGCGCACTCAGCTGCAGATCCCTTTAGTTCTCAAGGCAGTGCACTCAGCAACAAGCCTCTGCGCACTTAGCTGCAGATCTTCCTCTTCACCCACAAAACCCCTCTACACACATAGCTGCAGAGGTCATCCCGCACACAGCTGGGACTTAACCTTCTTACAAAAACCCTTATACAATCTCTTATCTTCGCATTACAATAGCTTCATAAGATAATCATTCAAGACCTAACCCTACTTCTTTACATAAGTGCCTATTTATACAACGCACTGTTACAAAACCCTGGTCTTAAACCATGGGAGCCCAAAACCCTAACCCTGGATTTAACCCAAGGGTTAATTACAAAAAAGGGGGTTCGACCCACCCGCGACACCCCTAAGACTGTTTTAGGTTGTAACTCCACTTACACTTCTTCAAGAACTGCGGAGTTACCAAAGCTAAGGACCTTTAGGGTCGGAGCCCCAACAGGGGGTCACTCTCAAAGACACGCCTCTCCTACATACTGTTATGCTGCCCATGGATGCATTGAGACTTCTTTGCCTCTCAAGCCACCCACATCCCCCTCTCTTCCACTCACATTCCCCATTAAGCCATAGCTCCTCCTCCATTGCTGAGTGAGATAGAGAGGTGCTTCCTTCCAGCCAGGGCATGGTGGCCCATCTCACTAAAGGAGACGTATAACATTGTTTGCTTATGTGTTTTCTTTAGTAGTTTAGTTCATTTCTGACCCATGTTTGTTTGCAGGTTTGTTTATTGACATGTTTTGTAGGTTTATTGTAGCTTAATAATTATTTACAGGTAGCCAAGGTGAAACCCTAACCTTGTTTGCAGAGGGGCTCAAGGACATTTCCTTTCTTGTTCTTTGCTTTTTGTCTATTCTATTTTCTTTCTACATTTTCCACATGTAGGAACCTACCCTTCTGTCCTATAGACAGAAGGGAGCCATTCCTGCCCCTGTAGCAGGGAGAAATCCCTGCTACAAGGGGGTTAAGATAATAGGGTTAACAGGATTTATGGGTTAGAGAATTAAGTGCGTATCGTTTTAAGTGTCAATATTTAAGGGATTATACTTTAAAGAATTAGAATTTAGGGGGTTCGAGGGTTTAGGGGATAAAGGAATATGGGTGAACTGGTTAATGGTTTACGGTGTTGAGTACTTTGTTGTTAAAGGGATATAGGGTTTTGGGATTAGAGCATTTAGTAATTAATTAGTGATTAGGGATTAAGTGTTAAGTGATTCAAGTTCAAGGGTTTTGGCCTTAGGGGATACAATGATTAAATATTAACATAATAGGAATTGTGGGTTAAGGGATCAATGGTTAAGGGTCAACATACTTAAGGGTTAAGGGATTTATGGGCTTAGGGATGAACGATGTGCATTTTTTTGGTTAGGAGATTTGGGTTTTATGGTTTAATGGGTGAGGTGTTAAGGCTTCAAGGTTTAGGGACTTAGGGGTTAATGGTTTAGGGATTAGGGGTTAGTGGGTTTTCATTAGGGGATTAGGGGGTAGGGGGTTCAGGAGATAAGGTTTGAAGAATTAGGGGTTCAAGGGTCACATGTTAATGGATTATGTTTTAATGAATCCATAGTTATATGGTTTAAGGATAAGGTCAATAAAGGAATGTGGGATATGTAGTTAAGGGGTTAAGGTTTTAAGGTATTGGGGTTTAAGGAGATATAGGATTTAGGAATTAATGAGCTTAGTAGATAATTAGGGATTAGGGGTTATGGATTAAGGGATTAAGGGTCAAGGGATTATGGCTTCCGAATTACAATGCTTAAAGGTTAATGAAATATGGATTATTGGTCCAGGGCTTCAAGATTAGGGTTTATGGGATTTAGTGGTCAAGGGATTAGGGATAAGGGGTTTATGAATTATGATATTTAGGGGTTAGGAGATTATGGGTTAAAAGTTTAATAAGTTAGGATCTTAGGGTTTAAGGTTTATGTGTTTACGAGTTAATGGCTTCGGGGTTAGCAGTTAAAGTGTTTGGTATTAAGAGAATAGGATTCATGAGATTTACAGGGTGATGGTTTAAGTTATTAGGAGTATTTGGTCTTAAGGGTTATTAAGATAAAGGCATATGGGTTTAATGTTAAGGCATTAAGATTTCATGGTCATGGGTGTTAAAGGGATATTATCTTTAGGGATTAGAGGTTAGGGGCTTAAGGGCGAAGGTGATTAAAGAATATAGGATTAGGATAAAATTATGGATTAATAGCTAAATGATTATGAGTTAGGGGTTAATAGGTCTAGGGGTTTAAGGTTTATGGTTAGGGGTTTTATGAATTAGGGGATTTAGTAGTAAGGGGATTAGTGGTTTTTTTTTTAAGGGGTTATGTGTCAAGGGTTAAGGATTTATGGGCTTAAAGGTTTGGGCTTAGAAATTAACAATGAAGGGGTTAGGTGTTTAGGCCTTATGGAGTGGGGGATTAGGGGTTATGAGGTTCATTGGATAAGGGTTAAGATATAGGTATTGATGAATTTATGGGTTATGGGGTTAAGTGATTACGAGTTTGTGGATTTTGTGGATAAAGGTTCAAGTCTTTAGGGGTGTGTGGGTCAATGGGTTAAGAGGTTAGGCTTTAAGAAACTAGGAGTTAGGGATTTTAAGGATTATGGAGTAGATAAATATCAGCTGAATTAATGGGTTAAGGGGATAGTATCATGGGGGTTAAGTGATTATGATATTTACGTATTACTTGATATAGGGGTCAATTAATGATTAGGGTTTAAGTGTTAATGGATTAAGCTTTAAGGGATTAGGGATTTATGGATTAAGGGTTATGGAATTTAAATGTTAATGTATTAAGGATTATGGGCTAAGGGATAAGGTATTTACGAATTAAGGGATTTAGGGATTTAGGGGATAGGGATATGGGGTTTATAGATTATGGGATTTGGGATTATGTAGTAATGGGTTATGTCTTAAGGGTTAATGGTTTAAGGTTTAAGGGCTTAACAATTATGGGTCAAGGGGTTAGGGGTTAAGGAATTAGGGACTAGGACATTAGGGGTTCAGGAATTCACTAGATTGGGGCTAAGGACTTAGGGGTTGAGGTATTTAGTTCTATAGGTTAAATTCTTAGGAATTTAGCTGCCAAGGAAGAAGGGGTTAAGGTATAAGGAATAATGATTTAGGGATTGTAAGTGTTATGGAGATAAACAAATATGTTTGAAGTATTTAAGGGGTTAAGGTATTATGTTCCCAAGAGTTAAGGGGATTAAGGCTTTAGATATTGGAGGATTTAGGGGTTATTTAGGGATTAGGGATTATGGGTTAAGGGAGTAAGGGTCAAGGGTTAAGGTATTTGGGCTTAGGTGTTGAGTTTTTAAAGCTAACCAATTAGGGATTATTGGAAGGGATTGTGGGTTAGGTGTTAGGAGATTTAGGTATTAAGGGGTATAGTGGTTTAGTGCATAGGTGTATGGAATTTAAGGATTAGGGTATTTAGGGTTTGGGTTTAAGGTATTATCATTGAAGGGGATTGGTTTTAACTTTTTAGGGATTAGGGGTTTAGGGGTTAAGGGATTAAGGGTTACTAGTTAATTTCTTAGGGCTTAAGCTATTATGGATTAGTTAATTATGGGTTAGGGAGTTCAAGGGATAAGGGTTTAGAACATTGGGGTTAACAAATTTAGGGATCATGAGGTTAAACGATTAGGGGATATGGGATTAATGGTTTAGAGTGTTATGTTCTTAGGGGATTAGGGGTCAATGGCTAAGGGTTGGTATATAAGGACTTAGATGTTAGGATTTATAAGAATTACAATGATAAAGGAATATGGGTTGAGGGCTTAAGCAGTTAATGCAATAAAGTCATGTGGGTTAACGAGATAGGGGATTTAGGATTAGGGATTTTATGGGTCAAGGGTTTAAGGATCAATGAATTTAGGATTAGTGTTTTATGAGTTATGGTGTTTGAATACTATATAATTAGAAATTACATGTTAAAGTATTGAGGCCTAGTGGTTAGGGGGTCTAGAGGTTAAGGGACTTACAAAATTATGGCGTAGGGGTAGTGGGTTTATGGATTAGGGATTACATGTTAAAGGATTAAGGCCTAAGGCTTAGGGGGTTTCATGGCTTAGGGAATCTATGGGTTAATAAGTGATTAGGGATTGTTGAATACGTGGGTTAGCTAGGGATTAGGGGTTATGGGTTTTAGTGTTTAAAGGATTTAGAGGTTCTGCGAATATGGATATGGGGTTTATGGATTAGGGTATTTAGGGGTTAGGGGATTAGCGCATTATGGTTTAATGGGTTAGGTATTAAGGGTTAGCAATTTATGCATTTAGGTGTTGAATAATTATCGATTAGTGGTTAATGGATTAGGGGTTACAGATTGACAGATTAAGAGTTAGGGTGTTCAGGGGATAAGGAATAAGGAATTAGGCTTTCAGGCATTTATTGTTCTGGGGTTAAGAGAATAAGATTTGAGGGATTTATGGGTTAAATGAGGTATTAATGTTGGTTAACTATCTTAGGGGTCTTAAGTGTTAATGGGATAAAGGAATGTGGGTTAACTAGCTTAGGGGCTAAGGTCTTAATGTTTTTAAGGTTAAGGTGATATAGATTTTAGGGACTTGAGGATTTATAGGTCAATTAGGGATTAGGAGTTTGGGGTTAAGGGATTAAGTGTTAGGAGTTTAGGGCTTAGGTTCTTAAGGGGCAAAGGTTAAGGACTTAGGGGTTGAGGAATTTAGGGGTTATGGTGTTCAGGGGTTATGGGATTTAAGGGGTAGGGGATTAGGAATTTATGGTTTAATGGGATATGTTTTAAGGGTTTAGGGTTAAGTTCTTAATGGTTTAGGGGTCATGGCTTATTGTGTTACGGTTTAACGAATGAGGAGTTAGTGGGTTTAAGTGTTAGGTAGACAAAGAATTATGGGTCAATTTTTTAAGGGGTTAAGGTATTTTGGGTTAATGGGATAAAAGATTTAAGGATTAGCGGATTTGGGGATTATTAGGGATTAGGGATTAGGAGTTAAGGGATTAAGTTTCAAGGGATTGCGACTTAAGGGTTAGGTTTTTGGACTTTTAAAGATTAATTGATTTAGGGATTATGGGATAAGCCTTAAGGGATCAAGGTCCATAGGGATTGATGGATTAGGGGTAGCGGGTTTTTTTTGTTATGGGATGTAGTAGGGCTTTCACCCTGGGTATAGGCAGGAGCAACTCCCTTCTGTCTATAGGACAGAAGGGTAGGGTTCCTGTTGGTTGGAAGAGAACCTACAAAGAATTGTTAGCTTTGAGCCATGAAACCCTACAGGAAACTATTAGAGAAAGAAGAAATGGTTGCAAGCAATCAAAGGGGAACCTGCAACAAACTATTAAACAACAAACCTGCAAGCAAACTATGTAAAAGAACTACAATATAAAAGAAACAAAATACAAATATACCTTCTCTGGATGGAAATGGGCCACCACGCCCTAGCTTTGGGAGCACCTCTCAATGGAATCAGAGCTTTGGCTCAATGGAGAAATGGAGGAGAGGAGGGTGAATGTCTTGAGAGGAAAATGGTCTCAAGGCACTCACACAAAAAGCATAACGATAGGGAGATAATGAGTGTTTTTTGAGTGACCCCCACCCCTCTATTTATACATTTTCTTTGAGATTTTAGGGTTTTAAGCCCCTGTTTAAGGCTTTAGCCCCTTTTTTGGATTTAGGCCCCTTTCACCCAATTCTTAGCTCGTTTGGGGGTTTTAAGCTCCTTTGAGTGGTTTTAGCCCCTTTTTGGAGGGTTGAGCCATTTTGAGGGTGTGGGGGTCAAATGAGGGCCGTGCGTAGATGTCTTTGGGTGGTGTAGGTCATGTAGAGCTTATTGAGGGATTTTTTGGGTTAACATGCGATATAATGGTTGGGGAATTAATGTTTTATGGTTTAAGGTGCTAAGTTTGAATAGATTAGAGTTAAGTGGTTTGAGGTTTAAGGGATTAACAATTCGTAGTTAAAGTATGAGAGGTTTAGGTGTTAAGATTTAGTGGATTAGTGGTTAGGGGGTTTAGTCGATAAGGGTTAAGGAATCAAGTATTGAGGCATTTAGGGGTTAGTGAATTGAGTTATTATGGATTGGCAGACTTATGGGATAAATTGTTAAATGATTATATGTTTAGGGGAAAGGGTTAAGGTATTAGTGTTTAACGAACTAAAATTTAGGGGATTAATTATTAGTGGGATAAAGGAGTATGGTTTAAGGGCATAAGTGGTTGACACATTAAGGTCACGGGGGATAATGGGATAAGGGCTTTAGGTATTAGGGGATGCATGTGCTAATTAAGGATTAGGGATTATTGGTTAGGGGACTAAAGGTTAATAGAATGATGATTATGGCTTAAGGGCTCAGGCGTTAGGTGTTTGGGTGCTTAGGGGTTAAGGGATTTAATTGTTTATGTGTTAGGGTATGAGGTTTATGGATTAGGGGAAATATGGGATATGTAATTATGGGGTTATTATTTGATAGGTTATGTGTTAATGGATTAGGAATTAGGGATTAAGGGATTAGGGATTAGCAATTAAATGGATAGGTTCTAATGGGTTAGGGATTAGGGGACTAAGGCTTAGACGTTTTAAGGGATAAGGGTTACAGACATATGGGTTGAGGCATTTAGAGTTAAGGGTTTATAGAATAGGGTTCATGGGGTTTATGCGTTATAGTGTTAAGTTCTTAGGATTTTGGTGGACTAAGGATTGTGTTATGGGCCTAAACAATATGGGTTAGTTGTTAATGGGTTAAGGGGATAAAGGATTTAGGGGTTAAGTAGGGATTAGGGATTAAGGAATTAGGGGTTATTGTGTTTAAATTTTAACATATTAGGAGTTATGTTTTAAGGGGTTGTGTGTTAAGGCAATGGGGATTAGCGATTAAGGTGTTAGGGATTAGGTTGTTAGGTGTTACAGGTTTCAAGGGATAAGAGTTGAGGACTTAGGGGTTTAGGCATTTAGGGGTAACGAGATTAAGATATTAGTGGGTAGGGTATTTTTGGGTTAGATTTTTAAGTGATTAGGGTTTTCCAGAGTTAGGGTTTAATGGGTTATGGTTTTGGGAATTAGAAGTTAGGGGATTTAAGGATTAGGGTGGCAAATGGATATGCATTAAAGGTTTAAGGGGCTAAGTTGTTAAGGTAATGGGGTTTAACAAGATAGGGGATTTTGGGATTAGGGTATTTAGAGGCTAGTTAGGGATTAGGATTTAGGGACTAAGAGTTTAGGGAATTTAAAGGTTTATGGATTACGAATTACAAGATAAGGGATTAGTTTTTAGGGGTTAGTGGGTTTAATGGTTAAGGGTTTTACAATTTTAGGGATTAGGGTTATGGGGTTTATGGATTAGGGGATTTATAGCTTAAGGTATTATAGATTAGTTTTTAATTGGTTAATTTTTTATCGGTGAATGGGTTAGGGATTACAGGGTAAGGGATTAGGGGGTGTAGGGAGTAATGAATTTAGCAATTTATTTCTCATGGGTAGGAATCTTATGAATTAGGAGGTTTAGGGTTTAATTGATTACAGGGTTATGGTTTAAGGGGTTAGGTGTCAAGCATTAAGGGTCTAGGGGTTTAGTGTTTAAGGGATTAATGATTAGAGGTTAAGGAGTTAGGGGTAATTTCGTTAAGAATTAGGGTTCAAGGGGATAAGGATTAGGGTATTACTAGTTAGGTGGTTTCAGGGATAAGGGTTAAGGACTTATGGATTGAGGAGTTAAGGGGTTAAGGGTTCATGGGTTAATGGATTAGGCTTTAAGGAATTAGGAGTAAGGGTGGTTTAAGTATTTGGAGGATAAACGAATATGGGTTAAGGTGTTAAGATTAAGAAGATTAAGGTAAGGTGATAAGGCCTTCAGATATTTAGGGATTTAGTATTTAATCAGGTACCAAGGATTAGTGGTCAAGGTTCAATTCCTTGGGTATTTGTGAGGTTAAGGGATTAAGGGATAGGGGTTAAGTGGTTTATGGGTTAAAGGACTTGTAAGTTCAGGTCTTAGTGGTATGATATTTATGAATTAAAGGATTCAAGTGTGATGGTTTAAGGGATTAGGTGTCAATTGTTTAGGGTTTAGGAGTTTACTGACTAAGGGAATAGGGATTAAGGGAATAAAGTAATTTTGTAAAAGGTTTAAGGACTTAGAGGTTAATGCATTTAATGTGGTTAAGAGTATATGACTTATAGAATTTATGGGTTAGAGGCTTGTGTGCTTAGGGATTAAGGGTCAAGCTTTAAGGGATTATTATTTAAGGAATTAGGATTAAGGGATTTTAAGGGTTTGTGGAATAAAGGAATATTGGTTAAATATTTAAGGATTTAAGGTGTTATGGTCTTGGTGGTTAAAATAATATGAGGTTTTAGGATCATGGTATTTATGGGTTAAGTAGTGATTAGGGATTAGTTGTCAAGGTGTTCAAGTGGAAGGGTTTATGAAATTGGGAATTAGGGATTAAAATGATAAAAAATTAATGGAATAGGAATTATGGGTTAAGGGATCAAGGGTTAGGGGGTTTAAGGATTAAGAGCTTTAGGTGTTTATTCCTCAGGGGTAGGAGTCTTATGGATTAAGGTAATTAGGGTTTAATTGATTAGTGGGTCATGGTTTAAGGGATTAGGTGTAAGGAATTAAGCGTTTAGTGCTTTAGGGGTTGAGGGTTTAATGATTAGGGGTTCAGGGGTTAGGGTTAAATTGGTTAAGGATTAGGATTCAAGGGGATAAGGATTATGGGATTTCTAGTTAGGGGGTTTCAATGATAAGGGTTAAGGACTTATGGCTTGACGAGTTAAGGGGTTAGGGTGTTAAGATATTTGCGGTTATGGGTCACGGGTTAATGGATTAGGGTTTAAGAATTTAGGAGTAATGGGGTCTTAAGGATTTGAGGGATAAAGGAATATGGGTTAAGGTGTTAATATAAATAGATTAAGGTTTCCTTTGGAGATTCAAGGATTTAGTGTCTAATTAGGTACCAAGGATTAGTGGTTAAGGGTCAATTCGTTGGAGATTTGTGATTATAGGTTAAGGGATTAAGGTCTAGGGGATAGGGGGTTTATAGGTTAAAGACCTCATAATTTTAGGGATTAGTGGTATGATGTTATGAATTAAGGGATTAAGGGGTTAATTTTCAATTGTTTAGGGTTTAATGGTTTACTAGGTAATGCAATAGGGAATTGAGGTTAATGAGTTAGGTTTTGAAGGGTTAAGGATTATGAGATTAGGGGATAGGGTACTTTTTGCATAAGGTTTAATGACTTATAGGTTGATGCATTTACTATTATGTGGTTAAGAGTATAGGGTTTATAGGATTTATGGGTTAGAAGGTTATGTTCTTAGGGGATTAAGGTTCAAGGTTGAAGGGCTTGTTGTTTAAGGAATTAGGATTAAGAGGATGTAAGGGTTTATGGAATATAGGAATATTTGCTAACTCTTTAAGGATTTAAGGTGTTAAGGTATCAGTAGTAAAAAATATATGAGGTTTTGGGATCAAATTATTTATTGGTTCAGTAGTGATTAGCGATTAGGTGTTAAGGGATTCAAGTAGAAGGGTTTATGGATTAGGGAATTAGGGGTTAAAAGTGATTAAATACTAATGGAATAGGAATTATGGGTCAAGTTATAAGGGGTTATAGGGGTTAGGGGTTAAGGTATTAGGGATTTTATGGGTTCAGGGATAATGGGTTTATGGTTTAATGGGTAAGGTGTTTAGCAATAAAGGTTTAGGGGATTAGGAGTTAAAGGCTTAGGGATTATCATTTAACAATTTAGAGATTAGGGGATTATGGGGTTTAGGGGTTCATTGGATAACATTAGAGGAATTATGTGTTGATGGATTTAATGTAAGGGGGTTAATAGAATATGGTTTAGGGAATTTATGGGTTCAATGTTAAGTGCTTAGGGGTCACAAGATAAGGGATTATGTTTTAAGGAATTAAGAGTTATGGTGTTTAAGGATTTGACAGATAAATGAATGTGGGTTAGGTGTTTAAGGAATGAAGGTTTTAAGATCTCGAGGTTTAAACAGATATACATTTTAGTGATTAAGGAATTAGGGGGTAATTATGGATTACAGATTAGGTTTTATGGGATTAAAGTAGAAGGGATTTTGTCTTAGGGTATTGGTGGTTACGACATTTAATGGTTAATTAACTAGGGATTATGATTTCATGGCTTATGGGATAGTGATATGGGTTGTAAGGATTTAGATATTTATGGGTTTATGGATTAGGTCTTAAGGGATTCAAGTTGAAGCATTTATGGATTAGGGTGTTAGGGGTTAAAGCGATTAAATACTAATGGAATATGAATTGTGGGTTAAGTTCTAAGGGGTTATAGGGGTCAGGGGTAAGGCTTAAGGGTAAGCAGTCTATGTATTAGTGGTTTTATGGGTTAATGGATAATGGGTTTATGGTTTAATGGGTAAGGTGTTTAGCGATAAAGGTTTATGGGCTTAGGGGTTCAGTGGATAATATTAAAGGAATTATGGGTTGATAGATTTATTGTAAGGAGGTTAAGAGAATATGGTTTATGGGATTTATGGGCTACAAGGTCAACTCCTTAAAGGTTTAGGGGTCACAAGATAAGGGTTGTGTTTCAAGGAATTACTGGTTATGGTGTTTAATGGTTTGACAGAAAAAGGAATGTGGGTTAGGTGTTTAAGGAGTGAACATTTTAATATCTTGAGGCTTAAATGGATAGGTGCTTTAGGGATTAAGGAATTATGGGGATTTATGTGTTGATGGATTATGAGGTTATTGTTCAAGGGGTTAGGTCCTAATGGTTTAGGTTTTAATGGATTGGGGTTTAAGGGTTTAGGGATTAGAAGTTAAGTGGTTATGGGTTATATTAGGTGATTAGAGGTTAGGGATTCAAGGGATAAGGATTAAGGACTCAATGGTTCAACCATTTAGGGTTAGGGGGTTAAAAGAATAGGGTTTAGGGGATTTATTAGTTATATGGTTAAGCTTTCATTGATTTAGGGGTGAAGGGTTAAATTATTAGGGGGTTTCAAAGTTAGGGGTATAAATGAATATGGGTTAAGTGGTTATGGTGCTAAGGGTTTAAGGTCATAGGGTCAATTAAGGGTATAGAGGATTTAGGGGTTAAATAAGGATAATAGATAAAGGGTTTAAGGATTAAATATCAAGGGATTATGGCCTAAGGGATTATGTGTTAAATATTTTAAAGATTAATGTAAGGGATTATGGATTAATGAATAATTTGTTAGGGGTTAATGGGTTAGAGGATAGGGGATTGAGAGTTAATGGTTTCAAGGGATAATGTTTAAGGACTTGGGGTTTGAGGAATTCAGGGATAGGGGTTAAGAGAGTATGATTTAGGGGATTTATGGGTTGTAGGATTAAGTTGTTAGGGGTTTAGGGGTCAAGAGTTGATGTCTTCTGGTTTTAGGAATTATGAGTTAGGGTGTTAAAGGATTAAGCGATTTAAGAATTAGGGTTAAGTTGTTAGGTTGTTAGGGTTAAGGTCTTGGGGGTTAAGGGGATAAATGATTTATGGATTAGGGATTCAGGTGTTAATTAAGGATTAGGGATTAAGAGATTAAGGTATTAGGGATTATGGATTAAGAGTGTTGGAGTAGGGTCCCGTAGCTACAGGAAAAGCTGTTGTTTTGGAATGAGTAAGTCAAAGGTAACAGTACCTGAGTGGCCAAGAAGAGAGAGATCAACCATTGCACTTAAGGTAGTGGCTGAGAAGAGAGAGCTCACCCACTGCACTTAAGGCAGCGACGAAGACAGGAGGGATCAGATACCCTCATAAATGGAAAAGGAGCAATGGGCCGAGGTATTGAAGACAAAGGATAGAAGGGGAGTGACCGAGGAAGTGGCGCCTGTACCCACGATCAGTGTCAGGAAATGTGGAAGACTGCAGAAAGCTGTGGTGTGATAGAAAGTGGTAGTTCAAAGTATAGATAGGTTGACTGTCACAGTTAGGGTTTATTTTTGGTTACTGTTGGGAAAGGCCCCAAGTTTTGTAATGGAGAGACCTTTGGGCTGCCTATAAAAGCATGTATTTTGTATTATGAAAGGTTAGCTATTCAGACAATTAACTAGCAAGACATTCAGATAGATAATTAGCTAGTCAGTTGGTCTGTTAGCTCATAGTCAGTTGTATTGTAAGAGTCGATCTCTGGTTCTATTATTCAGTCCATAGTTATCTTACAGTAACGAGTAGCTGGATCCTTGAGTATGAATGTAACAATCCACAGGGATTGAGAGAGAGAGAGAGAGACAAGAGGAGGAGTATATTGTAAGAAGGCAATATAGAAAGAGAAGAGATCTAAGAGAGAAGGGCTCCCATCTGTGTGCGCGGAGTTACCCAAAATATCTCAGCTGCATACTAGGTTGCAACGGAACTGTTTTTACCCTCTCAATATATAATATATAAACCAGTTCCCATGGATGTAGCTTCTACCCTAGAAGTGAACCACGTAAAATCCGTGTGTTGTGACACTGTTTCATGTGATTGTGTTTACTTATTTGTTATCTGTTATTCATTACATGAACTTTACTTATCAGTTATCAAGTTGAATGTATCAAGTGTCCTGTATATGAGTTATCAGTGCTAGATTCATGACAGCTAACAGTTACTATGTTAAGTGATTCCTGTGTATTTAGTTCAACAAGTTGAGTATAGTTTATGATAAGTGAATTGAACTGAGGAAGTTTAAGTAAGGTTGTTTAAACACCTTAATGAAAGATAACTGAGTTATTATACTTGGAGAGAAAACCCTTAGATCTTGCGATTGGTTGAGCATATTAAGTATTTCCATAGGAGATATCGTGGCACATAAGGGCGATATCATACCGTCAGGGAAGCTGCGGTGTGAGATATCATAGGATCAGAGTTAAGCAGAAGGGATAGTTGCACATCATCCCAGAAGCTACGATGCGATAAGAGTGACTTCCCTATCGGAGCCAGCGAGTAAGAGAGAACCACACCTCACAGAGAGCGGTCTTGCTGGATAATAGGAAACAAGAAGCACTAGGATGCTGCAGAACCTGGTTCAGGACGCTTGAGTCTTTAGCCAACCCATCCAAGATCACTTTGGGTGAGACTTCAAGCCATTCTGCGGTCTGTCGCTGAAAGGGATAGTGAGCTAGGGGTTTTGTTGGTACTTATATAGTAAACCCAGGTCTGCCAAACCGTTAATGACCAACAAATGGTTCCGTTGCCTCCTTCGAACACACTGCAGAGCTAATGTTCTGTTGGCATCCTACTAAAGACGAACTCAACCAGTGGGTTGGGTCTAAGGAAAAAGAGTTTGCTGCGACAGAAAACAAGAGTCCTAGGCTTAGTACAGAGGACTCGTTACAAAAATATATCTTCACCGACCTACATCAGATATTTTTTGCGACCTATGCGAATGAGTTGTACGACTGGTTATCAAAGTTGACTGATAAGAATATATTCAACAAGAAAAGAAACATTGTTTGGACATCGGAACTGATTCAGACCGTGAGGAGCATAGATAATCCTGTTTCACAAGCAGTGGACTTCTGGCTTGCAAGTTTGCTGGATGGCTTCATTACTGACTTTACATTTGATCAAAGAAAGAGTTTTAGCAAAGCCGAGAGGTAATTCTTCAAAGGATATCACGGTAAGTACTTAAACTCTTTAAACTTGTCCATTAAGATGCTATTACATGAAAAAGGAGTACTCAATATATTCTCAGATGAATAAGTTCAGTAAGTGTAATGTCACAAGAGTTTGAGAGTGATTTTGATGAACTTGGACGTACACGTAGTGGTAAGAAATATAAAGTAGATTTTAGATCCTCTTTCCTCGAAGAAATTTCAGATAGTACTGGAGAACAAAACCAGAATAATATAGAGAGAACATTTGGGGGGTATCCCTTACCACCCTTATACTCCTCAGAAAACAACCAGGACTTAGAATAATCCCACAGGAACTACATCTAGTAGCTCACCCACGGCACATACTACCTCTACATCGTTTACATCTATACTGCCAAGTGGTAGTCATACAACACATCAGCATCCACCATGTAGAAACAGAATGGGGGATGACATGAAGCTACCTACCTTCAAGGGTACAGGGGCAGAAGACCCAGAACAAATTTGGTTCCTATGTGAATTAGTATGGACTATTAAAGGGATCCAAGATGATAATATTAAACTTGTACAGTTAGTCACTACACTTAGGGAATGAGCCTTAACATGGTATATGAAGTATACCTCAGCGCTGCCCAGAACGCTCGTACAGGTCAGTACCACCATGATAAAAGAATTTAAGAAGCCTAAGTCTGAGTCGCAGTGTATAACAGAACTCAAGGACATTAAACAATTACCTAGAGAGTCAATATGGGACTTTGATCAGAAATTTAAAGCTCTCATAGACCAAGTTAGCTTTGAGTTTGCGCCGGAGCAGCATAAGGAATGGTTTATTGCAACACTGCTCCTGCATATCAGACTTGCACTGATGCAGCAGAGACTCCATATGGAGGATAAAGTGTTGGAGATGGCAATGAAACTAGAGGCTTCACCTCTAGCTGAGACCAGTACAGGTATGACAAACCTGCAGAACCAGTTAGCTAATCTCACCTTACAGCTGCATGACATTAGAAAAGGAAAAGATATTGCACAAGAACTATGGTGCATAAAGTGTAAAGGATAGGGCCATACTAAAGATAATTGTCCAGTATTTGTTGAATATTTAGCAAGTGGGGCTCCTAACCCCTTAGCACAAACCAAAGGGCCATGTTGTGAACTCTGCAGAACCAGAGGACATAGACCACAAGAATTCCCTTTACTTCAGAAGTATGTACAGACCCCTAACAACTTATACTATAACTTCTGTAAGTCAGCCGGCCATGATGAACATAATTGCAGAGCCTACGATCTCATGATAGAAAGAAAACATGACTTGTACAGAGTCCAGTCAAAGACATCGGGTCCAGCAGCAGGACCACAGCATGAACTAGCTCATGTCGGCCGTGGTGGAGGATTCAGAGGATGAGGCCGTGGAGGAGGCTTTGGCCATGGTGAAGGATTTGGTCGTGGACATGGAACAATTACTTGTTACAACTGTGGAGTTGTAGGACATTATGCTAGGGATTGTCAGAACCCTACTATGACATGTAACTATTGCAAGTCCTACGATCATCCTATAGAAGAGTGTCTGATCTTGTTAGCCAATATTAGGGACCCTAAGCCAGCAGTAAACCAGAACATCCAACTTATTACTGCTAAGTAGAAAGAACCAAAACCAAGAGTCAACATTATGACTCGCAGTGGTGCTTCCACTAGTGGGACATCGCAGGATACCGAAAAGAACACAGGTCCGGAGTGGGTGCGCAAAGCTACTAATAAATCAACACCACTCGACCTGTAGAATAATAAAGAAACATTTTAGGAAGCTAAAACTTTCTTTGATGACCCTACACAATCAGGATCACAGGTACTGTCGTCTAGGGGCGTACCACAACAAACACCTTGTGGCATTAGTCCTATGCAGACATCGTAGGCTACCACATCTGGAAGGTGCGACGATGATGAATCGACAGGAAGTGTACAATCCTTCCCGTGGAGTTGTTTGAAACTCATGAGAAATGAGAAATCTATCAAAGAGCTTCAGTGCATCATAGATCAGTGTCAGCCTTCTTCTTCCGTGAGTAGTGCGTAGCGTGCTGTTCATAATATTATGGGACATACAAGAACATGCAGAGAGATGAGACTCACAGCACAAGTTGGAGAATTTGAAATGGATGAGGTAATCCTAGACTTAGGATCAGAGGTAAATGTTATGACTAAGCAGACATGGGAACAGATGGGTAGCCCTAAGCTAGCTAGACCACCTATCCATCTGAGACTAGCTAACTAGCAGAGGGTATCACCACTAGGTCGATTACCGCAAGTGCCAGTTGACATCGACGGAGTTCGCAGCTTGGCGAAATTTGAAGTTATAGAAATCATTGGCAATAGTAGACCGTACCCAGCTTTACTAGGAATTGATTGGGCAATCGATAACATGGCTATTATCGATTTAAAGAAGAGACAAATTACCTTTGAGGAAAATCAGATCCAGGTCATTGCACCGTTGGATCGTCTTCAGGGTCCTAGGTATATTGAACCTATCCAAGCAGATTATGAGGCACGTAATATAGAGAGTCTCTATCAGATGATGTCTAATCAGAGTGATTACATCAATCCGACCGCAGAAGGAAACATTAGTTGGCGATGCGACAGCTCATGCGCATCAGACTCGGATGTTGGTCTAGAGAACTGGAAGAACAGACTTTATGAAGTCTCAGCTCGTAGATGTGCATTTACAACTAAGTCACTGTGATGTCTTGGTGCAGAGATTAAGGATATCCCGTCCTTTGATGGCTTAGCAGACATCAATGCATTTTTATAGCATTTTGAACAAGAAATTCCTTAGGAGCAGAGGATGTCAGTTATTGACCTTGCAGTAAGAGCCACACCTGCAAGATTGTGGCATGCACATAAAGAACGTATCGTATCATGGGATGATCTTAAGATATTGATGGCGATCAGGTTTTCTAATGACAAGGAGCGTCTACAATAGAAGTATACAAGAGAAAGTGACCTTAGGTCACACATTCAGAGTTGTGAACAGAATTGGTCAGACGTTCCCAAGGATGAATGGGTTCACCTATTCATTCACACTTTAGACACAGTGCCAAGGAATTGGTACACTGAGACAAAATTGTGTAGAGGAACCATTATATGGTCACTTATGATAGATAGCTTTGAACTCACTTTTTCTTTTGAATCTAAGTATCCAAGTATTGATCAGGCCCTAGACATTATAAATATTAAGATATTTGAGGACTGTACTCTATCAGTGCATACTCAACCCGAGTGGGACATCCAGTTAGAAGATGTGCTCGAGTGTTATAACTTTGCAGAAGAATCAAATGATGAGGATGAGAATCCTCACAGTATCAACATTCCAGAGTCAGAAGGGACTCGCGACGTTGATGGACCACAACTAGAGACTTTAGCTATCACAGAGCCTATCAAGATTAAAAAGATCAACATTGGCATAGAAGCAGAACCAAAGTTTGCCTCTATTGGAGACTATTGGGATGATAAAACGGTAGCACAAATCACAGATTTGTTACATGACTATCAGGACCTATTCCCCACTAAGTTCTCACAAATGAAGGGGATAGTAGGAGATTTGGGAGTCATGCGGATACCTTTAAAAGAGGATTCTAGTCTAGTTAAGCAGTGTCCATACATACTAAATCTGTGCTATAAAGAAAAAGTTAAGGACGAGATCGATAAGATGCTAGCAGCAGGCGTCATCAAGCCAGTAGAAGAAAGCGAGTGGGTTAGTCCCATGGTCGTACAGGAAAAGAAAACCAAAGGATAAATCAGGATCTATATCAATTTGCACAAACTCAATGATGCATCGCTTCATGACCCATTTCTGACACCTTTTACTGATGAAGTGTTAGACAATGTGGGAGGATAGGAGGTCTATTCCTTCACTGATGGATTTTCAGGCTATCACCAGATCAGAATCCATCCAAAGGATCGATATAATACCACTTTTGTGACAGAATGGGGCTCATTCCAGTATACAGTAATGCCCTTTGTTCTTAAGAATACACCAGCTATTTTCTCTAGAGTAGTAGTTGATGTATTTAAGGAATACATCCATAAATTTTTAGAATTATATTTTGATGATTGGACTATATTTGGATTAATCGACAAGCATATAGGAGATTTAAGACTGATGTTAGAGAAATGTAGGCAATATCAGATTTCTCTTAACTTGAAGAAATGTATATTCTGTGAGCCATTTGGTATTTTGTTAGGTCATATTGTTTGCAGACAAGGCTTGATGGTAGAGCCTACAAATATTGCCATCATTGTAAATCTTCCAGCACCCAAATCAGTCAAGCAACTAAGGATAGTGCTCAGTCATACCGGGTACTATAGAAAATTCATCAAGGGTTATGCAAAGCTCACAACACATATGGAAAAGTTGTTAAAGAAAGACGTGAAATTCCTATCAAATGAGGAATTCCAGCACAGTCTAGACACACTTAAAGAGAAGATGGTTACAACACCCATCTTAGTATTTCCAGATTGGCACAAGCCATTTCAAATACATGTGGATGCATCTGGCATTGCACTGGGGATCGTCTTAACCCAGCCAGGAGAAGGGGGTATCGATCACCCTATCGCATACTCAAGAAGAAAGCTATCTACTGCAGAAAAGAACTATACCAATACAGAAAGAGAAGGATTAGCTATGGTGTATGCTCTACAGAAGTTTAGGCACTACCTGTTGGGTGCCCCATTCAATATGTTCACTGACCATTCCACTCTAAAGTACTTGGTCAATAAGCCAGTGTTAGGGGGAAGGATCTGCCGATGGTTACTCCTATTTTAGGAGTATGATTTTGAAATTATTGTAAAACCAGGAAGATTGAATGCTGGACCTGATCACCTATTGCGAATAGACTCAGGAGAATAACCAAGTAACTGAGAAGATAATTTTCTAGATGAACAATTGTTTTCTATCCAGATCGCAGACGAGTACTACACTGATATTATTCACTTTCTCACTACAGGGTGGGCACCTGTTGAGTTTAATAACCAGCAAAAAAAGTAGTTACTTGTTAAAGTAGTAGACTTCACTTTGATAGTAGGACAATTCTTGCACAGATACGTTATGCTACACGAGAAAGAGGCCATTATCAGAGAAGCACATTCAGGTGCCGCAGGAGGTCATTTCCCAGGAAAGCCGACTGCGCAGAAAATTCTGACCGCAATATTACGGTGGACTAATTTGCATAAGGATACTAAGGAATTTTGCAGATGCTATGATATCTACCAGAGGGTAGGAAAACCTTTGCGAAGAGATGAAATGCCACTGCGACCACAGATTATGCTGTGGGCATTTGACAAGTGGGCTATAGATTTTGTGGGTCCTATCAACCCACTAGGAAAATGAACTGGTGCGAGATACATCATCACAAGAACAAAATACCTCACCAGATGGGCAGAAGCCAAAGCAGTAAGGAATTGTGATGCTGCTACAGCTGCATAGTTCATTTTTGAAAACATCATCAGTAGATTTGGATGTCCAGTAATTTTGATGAGCGATCAAGGCACCCATTTTTTGAACCACACTATTGAGGCCTTAACGGAGGAATTCCACATATAGCACCATAAGAGCACTCCCTACCACCCACAAGCTAATTGTATGGTGGAGGCCTTTAACAAGATTCTAGAAAATGCTCTTAATAAGATCTGTAACAGTTGAAGAGATGATTGGGACCTTAGGGTTAATGCTGTATTATGGGCGTATAGGACCACATGCAAGAAACTTACAGGACACACACCTTTCAGCTTGGTGTATGGACAAGAGGTTGTTGTGCCTATGGAATATATTATTCCCAGTTTAAGAGTTGCTCAAATTACCGGGATGACTGACACAGACACGATGAATGAAAGGCTAGTGCAGCTGCTTGCCTTAGAGGAAGACAAGTTCATTGCAGGATTTCATTAGAAAGTGCAGAAGGCACGAGAAAAATCTTGGCATGATAGGCATACAAAGAGCAAGATTTTTTAGACAAGATACCTAGTGCTCCTCTACGACAGTAAGTTTGTAAAGTTTCCAGGGAAGTTCAAGACACATTGGTTGGGGTGATATCAGATACAACAAGTTAGAGAAGGAGGTGTCATTCAGCTCAACAAACTAAACGGAGAGCTTCTTCCCAATTTGATTAATGGTAGTAGGATTAAGCTTTATAGTGATAGCCACTCCACCTCCCAACCCTAACTCAGACAGTGTATGTGAGTGCAAATGTCCAGTGTAGTTGAAAGGAGGCATCGTACCGGTAAGTACTCTACACAGGAAAAAAAATAAATTCTAAGTATGGAGTAAGTTTGTTTCACTCAAGTGATGCGGTGTGTCATCGTAGCAAGGCAATGTTTCCCCGTGCCACGTAGACAATTTTGAAAAAGGATAGAAGGCCAGTCACTTCACCTTCTGACAAGCAGTTAATCTGGATACGACAGGTATCCGTTTCCCTAGATTTGGCAACAATATAATGATTTTTCCAGATTTCGTAAAATATCCGATGAGACTGGCGCCTGTACACATGTTTCAAGGGAAATTTGATCGGATTTCAGAAATTAATGAGGATCAAAACTACAGGCGTTGTCTTGTCCATGCAATTAATACTGCCAACAGGTCTAGCCTAGAGGACCATTGCTTCAGAGATTATCACCTTTGTTATAAATATAAAGGTCATTCACAAAGAAGGGTTACTTTTGCAATTTCTAAGAGCTATAGAGCAATTTGCAGAGTTTTCCTTGTGCAGAGATACTCCAGTTACAAAGTGTTGGTTTTCCCCGATTTCGCAGCCATTGCCAGTCCAAAGTATTGCACCGAGTGGTTTCTGTCCGAGACGGAACCTTTAGAAGACATTGTGAGACGATTCCAGAGCGGTGGCCTTGTGTCTATTATGATGATGCTGCCCAAGGTTGTGAAATTAGGTACATCACAGGTCAGACAGATGCCAAGGATGAGGATTCAAGCTCAGATAGTAGAAGAGTCTAGCCCAGAGTAGAAAAGAAGAAAGACGAGAAGGTCCATGAAGATAAGAAAACCAAGAAGAAAAGTGAGAAAAAGAAAGAGAGGGCCTCCCTGCTGTGCGCACGGATTTTCCCAGAAGATCTCATGGAAAGAAAAAAGGACCAAGAAACAGGCGTCTGAGACCTAGAAAAACAAAAGGAAAAGCACGAGAAAATATAAGCGAGACCAACGAACTAAGTTTACAAAAGACGATGTAAAAGATCGAAGAAATACCATGCATCTGGGAGGGTTGGTTTTGGTATCATCAAAGACAAAAATGACAAAGAAGGTAGTTACATTAAAGATGGAAAAAGACACACTATGGCCAAAGACAACTACTTTCCATATATTCAGAATGATGATGGCTTTGATGAATCTATTCGGACAAGCACTTCAGTATAATTTGAGGTGAATGATACAACCCCGACCTGGTCAGCAGGAGGAGAGGTCGTTGCAACACAATTAGCAGCCTATAAATGGTTTGCCATTTATTCTGGAGAGTCACTTAAGGAAAGTGTTGACACTATTTTAGAGAAACAGCACAAGAGTGTGTCGAAGCTATGGAGAAATAAGTCACGGGACTTCAAGAGAGACTTACAAGGAATTCGCAGGAAGCCAAGGAGAAGCTACAGCAAGAGAAACCAGTTGTTAGTGGCTCAGGGGCGAGCCACAAGTAAGTTTTAGCGGACTGTTGGAGTAGGGTCCCATAGCTACAAGAAAAGATGATGTTTTGGAACGAGTAAGTCAAAGGTAACAGTACCTGAGTGGCCGAGAAGAGAGAGCTCAACCACTGCACTTAAGGCAGCAACCGAGAAGAGAGAGCTCACCCACTACACTTAAGGCAGTGTCGAAGATAGGAGGGCTCAGCTACCCTCATAAATGGAAAAGGAGCAATGGGCCAAGGTATTGAAGACAAAGGACAGAAGGGGAGTGACCGAGGAAGCGGCGCCTATACCCACGATCAGTGCTGGGAAGCGTGGAAGACTGCAGAAAGCTATGGTGTGACAAAAAGCGACATCTCAAAGTACAGATAGGTCGACTGTCACAGTTAGAGTTTATTTTGGGTTACTGTTGGGAAAGGCCCACAGTTTTGTAATGGTGAGACCTTCAGGCCACCTATAAAAGCATGCATTTTGTATTGTGAAAGGTTAGCTATTCAGAAAATTAGTTAGCAAGACATTCAGATAGACACTTACCTAGTCAGTTGGTCTATTAGCTCATAGTCAGTTGTAGTGTAAGAATCAAGCTTTCGTTCTGTTATTCAGTCCATAGTTATCTTACAGTAACCAGTAGCTGGATCCTTGAGTATGAATGTAACAATCCACAAGGATTGAGAGAGAGAGAGAGAGAGGAGGAGGAGTTTATTGTAAGAAGGCAATATAGAAAGAGAAGAGATCTAAGAGAGAAGGGCTCCCGGCTGTGTGTGCATAGTTACCCAGAAGATCTCAGCTGCATACTAGGTTGCAGTGGAACTGTGTTTACCCTCTCAAGATATAATATATAAACCAGTTCCCGTGGACGTAGCTTCTACCCTAGAAGGGAACCATGTAAAATTTGTGTGTTGTGAGACTGTTTCATGTGATTTCCTTTACTTGTTTGTTGTCTATTATTCATTACATGAACTTTGCTTATTAGTTATCAAGTTGAATGTATCAAGTGTCCTGTATATGAGTTATCAGTGCTAGATTCATGACATTTAACGGTTACTGTGTTAAGTGATTCCTGTGTATTTATTTCAGCAAGTTGAGTATAGTTGATGATAAGTGCGTTGAAATGAGGAAGTTTAAGTAAGGTTGTTTAAACACCATAATGAAAGATAACTGAGTTATTATACCTGGAGAGAAAACCCTTAGATCTTGCGAATGGTTGAGCATATTAAGTATTGCCATAGGAGATATCGTGCCACAGAAGGGCGATATCGCACTGTCGGGGAAGCTGCGGTGTGAGATATCGCAGGATTAGAGTTAAGCAGAAGGGATAGTTGTGCATCGTCCCAGAAGATGTGATGCGATAAGAGTCACTTCCCTGTCGGAGCCAGTGAGTAAGAGAGAACCGCGTCTCACATAGAGCGGTCCCACTGGATAAGAGGAAACAAGAAGCACTAGGATGCTGCAGAACCTAGTTGGGGACACTTGAGTCTTTAGCCAACCCATCCAAGATCACTTCGGGTGAGACTTCTGGCCGTTCTGCAGTCTGTTGCCGAAAGGGCCAGTGAGCTAGGGGTTTTGTTGGTACTTATATAGTAAACCTGGGTCTACCAAACCGTTAATGACCAACAAAGAGATTCATGGCTAGGGAATCTAAAGCTTAACTAAATAGTGTTTAGAATTTAAAGGATTAGGGATTATGGGATAGGATATTTAGGGTTCAAGAGAATAGGGAATAGGGGTAGGGGGATTATGGATTATAGGATTTAGGGGTGAATAAATATGGTATTTATCATTTAAGAGGTTATGTGTTAAGGTTTTAGGATTTAGGATTTTATAGTTTAAGGGCATAGGGATCGATATTTCAGGGGTTAGGCATTAATAGTTTACGGACTATGGAAATAGGGGTAAGTAGTTGAGGGTATAAGGGTTAATGACTTAGGAGTTGAGGAACTGAGCGTTGCAAGGTTAATATAATAAGGGTTACAAGATTTATGGGTTAGAGTATTAAGTGACTAGGGGATTAGTGTTCAGGGATTAAGGGCATACGATTTAAAGAATTAGGTGTTAGGGGATTTATAGTTAGGTGGGTAAAGACATATGGGTTAGGTGTTTAAGGTATTGGGGGTTAAGGGGAAAGAGGATTTAGGGATTAAGGGATAAAAATAATATTTAATTGTTATGGATTAGTGGTCAAGGGAATAAATATCAAGTTATTAAGGATTAGGGGCTTATCGGTTACAACGTTTAAAGGTTAATGGACTAGGGATTACATGGTAAGGGATTAAATATAAGGGATTAGAGGGTTTATGGGTTAAGGACTTTAGGGTTTGGGAATTTTGGGTAGGGATTTTATATATTAAGGTATTTATGAGTTACATGATTAAGGGGTTATTTTTCAATTGGTCAGGTGTTAAGGGTTTTTGGTTTAGGTGTTCATGAGTTAAGGAATCAGGGACTAGTTGATCAGGGGTTAAGGGTTAAGTGATTTGGAGTTAACGTGCTTCACGATATAATTGTTAATGTGTTATGGGTTAAGCAAATTAAGGTTGGGGGTTAATAGACTAATGTTCATGATATTTATGGGATAGAAGGTTAAGTTGTTAATGGGTTAAGGTGTTAGGGTATTGGGGTTTAAGGGGATAAACGATTTGAGGATTATGGGATTTAGGGGTTAGGTAGGAATTAGTGATAAAGGGTTAAGGGATGAAGAGTCAATGTATTACTGATTAGGGTTCAGGGAGTTTAAAGGTTAAATTATTATAGATTATGATCTAAATCCTTAGGGTTTGAGGTTTAGGGGTTTAGGAGTTAAGCTATTTAAGTGTTTATGGCTCAAAGGTGGGATATTTATAGGTTAAGGGATTATTCAGGTTATTGTTTAAAGGGTTAAAGGATTAGGTATTTAGGGATTAAGGGCTTAGGTATTAGTGGTTAAGGGTTAAGGGGGATTTATGGGTTACAGGGTTAACTACTTAGAGGTTTAGGGTTAAGGGCTTAAGGGCTTATGGTCTAAGGAATTACAATTTAGGTGATTTAAGGGTTAATGGCGCAAACAATGTGGGTTAAGGTGTTAAGGTCTCAATTCTTAAGTAGATAAAGGATTTAGCGACAAAAATTAATTTTTCCATGCAAGGATTTAGGGATAAGGGTTAATATTAACAAAATGGGTTTATATGTTAAGGAATTAGTGGTTAAAGAGATTAAATACTAATGGGAATGAATTATTGGTTAAGGGATCAATGGTTAGGGGCTTAGGAAATAAGGGATTTAGGGGTTTATTTCTCAGGGGTAGTAGTATTATGGATTAGGAGACTTAGGTATTAATTGATTAGGGGGTTATGGTTTAAGGGGTTAGGTGTAAAGCATGAATGGTTTAGGGGCGTAGGTTTTGAGGTATTAATGATTAGAGGTTAAAGGGTTAGGGGTAAATTTGTTAAGGATTAGTTTTCAAGGGGTTAAGGATTTATGGCTTCAGGAGTTAAGGTGTTAAGATATTTTGCGGTTAGGGGTCACAAGTTAATGGCTTAGGGTTTAAGGAAATAGGTGTAAGGTGGGTTTAAGGATTTGGTAAATAAAGTAATATGGGTTAAGGTGTTAAGGTTAAGAAGAGTAAGGTGATAACGGATAAGGCCTTTAGAGATTTGGGGATTTAGTCTCTAATTAGGTACCAAGGATTAGTGGTTAAGGGTCAATTTCTTGGGGATTTATTATTATAGGTTAAGGTATTAAGGGCTAGGGGATAGGGTGTTTAGGGGTTAAATCCCTCATAAGTTTAAGGCTTAGTGGTATGAAATTTATGAATTAAGGGATTTAGGGGTGATGGTTTAAGGGGTTTGTTGTCAATTTCTTAGGCTTTAGGGGTTTACTAGCTAAGGCAATAGGGATTAGAGGTGAATGAGTTGGGTTTTAAGGGGTTAAGGATTGTGAGATTAGGGGGATAGGGTACGTTTTGGATAGGGGTTAAGTACTTATAGGTTGAGGATTTATGGCTTAGAGGGTTCTATTCTTAGGGGATAAAGGGTCAAGGTTTACATGATTATTATTTAAGGAATGAGGGTTAAGGAGATTTAAATTTTATGGAACAAAGGAATATTGATTAACTCTTTAAGGATTTAAGGTGTTAAGGTATCCATAGTTAAAAGGGCCAATGTATTTATGGTTTATGTAGTGATTAGGGATTAGGTGTGAAGGGATTCAAGATAAAGGGTTTATGGATCTAGGAATTAGGGGTTAAAGAGATTAAAAACTAATGGAATAAGAATGATGTGTTAAGGGATCAGGGGTTAGGGGTTCTTGGTTGTAGGGGTTAAGGGATTTACTGGTTTAGGGATTAAAAGTAAGCAACCTATTGATTAGGGGATTACAGGTTTATTGTTTAAAGGGTAAGATGTTTAAGGATAAATTTTTAGGGGATTGGGGATTAATAGTTAAAGGGTTAGAGGTTAGGGGATTATGTGGTGAGGGGGTTCAACAAATAAAATTTGAGGAATTAGGGGTTGATGGATTTAGTGTAAGGGGGTTAAGAGAATATGGTTTAGGGGACTTATGGTCTATAGGGTTAAGTGATTAGGGGGTCACAAGATAAAAGATTATATTTTAGGGAATTTAGAATTACGATGTTCAAGGGTTCGATATATAAATGAATGTGGGTTAGGTATTTAATGGGTGTTTTTTTTAATATTTTGAGGTCTCAGGGGATATACGCTTTAGTGATTAAGGAATTAAGGGGTAATTTTTTATTATGGATCAAAGTAGAAGGGATTTGGGATTATTTTCTTGTGGGTTATGACGTTTCATGGTTAATGAACTAGGGATTATGAGTTCATGGCTACGAGTTAGGGCTACGAGCTTTAATGGTTATGATATTTAGGGGTTTATGGATTAGAATAATTCATGGTTAGGGGAATATGGGGTCACATTTTAATGGTTTAGGAGTTTTTGTTTTACAATTTAGGAGCTAAGGGATTTGGGACATTTCCTAAGGACTTTAGGGTTGAGTAATTTACGGTTAGGGAGTCAAGAGAATAAGGTTCAGAGTATTTATTGGTTAGAGGGTTAAGTAGTTAAGATTTTAGAGGTTAGGGATGAAGGGATTATGGTTTAAGCTATTAGGAGTTAGGGGGTTTAGGGTTATAGGGATAAAGGAATATGGGTTAAAGGGTTAAGGGGTTAAGTTTTCAAGGTCATTGGGGTTAATGTGATAGAGGCTTGAGGAATACGGGATTTAGGGGTTAATTATGGATTAAGGATTAGAGGTTAAGCGATCAAGAGTCAAGGGATTACGTGTTGAGATATTAAAAATTTGGTATTTAAGGGTTATGAGGATCAGTACCATAATAGGGATTAATGTCTAAGGGGTCAATGGTTATAGGGGTTAGGGGTTAAAGGATTAAGGAGTTAGGGCTTAATGATAGGTGGTTTATGGGTTAGAGAACCTAGAAGTTAAGGGATTAGAGGTTTATGGTCAAAGGGGTTATGTATTAAGGGTTAAATGAGTTTAGAGGTTTTGCATAGCCATTAGAGGATAATAGACTAGTAGTTAAGGGGTTATGGATTAGGGAATTGGGGGTTACAAGGTTCGATGGATAAGGATAAAGGACATAGGACTTGAGGCATTAAGAGAGTAAGATTCAAGGGATTTATGGGCTAGAGGTTTAAGTTCTTACGCATTTAGAGGTCAAGGGATAAGAGGTTACACCACAAGGAATGCAAAGTTAGGGTTTTTAATGGTTAGCGGGATGAACAAATATGGGTTAAGTTGTTAAGGGATTAAGTTTTGAAGGTATAATCGGTTAATGAGATAGAGGCTTTAAGGATTAGAGGATTTTGGTGCTATTTAGGGATCAAGGATTAGGGGTCACGAGAGTAAGAGTTAAGGGTTAAGGGATTAGGGATTAGGGGTTAAGGTGTTTAAAGTTTAATGGGCTAGGTATTATGTGCTAAGGGATTAGGGCTTAATATTTATGGGATATATGGTTTAATGAATTCATGGTTTTATGGGTTTGTGGGAGGGGGTTTAAAAATTAGGGTATTTGCGGGTTAAGGGATTAATTTGTTATGGTTTAGGGGATATATGGATTACATGGTTTAGTTCTTAAGGGTTTAGGGATCAAGGGTTTAGGGTAATGAATTAGGATTTATGGGTTTAATGACTACGAGGTAAATTAGGGCTTAAGGTATTAACAATTACGATATTCGGTCTTATGGGATCAATGGTTGAGGCATTTAAATGTTAAAGTATAAGGGATTGTGGGTTAATGGATTAGGAGTTAGTATATTTAGGGCTTAAGGGGTTTAGGGCCTAGGGATAGGGGGTTTATAGATTAAGGTTTTTAAGGTTTACGGGATTAGGGTGTTATAGTTTAATGGGTTAGGTGTTAAAGGATAAGGGTTTAGAGGCTTAGGCTTTTAGAGGTAAGGTCTCAAAGACTAGTTGTTAGGGGTGAGGGTTCAACGGATTAGGGATTGGGGGATTAGGGGTTAGGATGTTGAAGGTATAAGGATTAACAAATTAGGGTTTGATGCATTTAATGATATAGGGTTAAGAGAATAGGGTTCATGGGATTTATGATTTGGAGGGTTAAGAATTTACGGATTTAGTGGTATGGGGTTAAGGGGTTATAACTTAGGGAATGAGTAGTTAGGGGGTTTAAGTGTTAAGGGGCTAAAGGAACACGTGTTAGGTGGTTAAAGGTTTAAGGCATTAATTTTTTATGGGTTAAGGTGACATATGAAATTTGGATTAGAGTATTTAGGGGTTAATTAGGGATTAATAGTTATTGGTCAAGGGCTTAGGTTTTATGGGATTAGGGTTCAAGGGATAAGGACTTAGGGGTTATGCAATTTATGAGTTAGAGGTAGGTGGTTTAGGATTTCATAGGATAAGGGGTTAATGTGTTAATGTTTTAGGGCTTAAGGTGATATAGGATTTATGCATTAGAGGATTTCGGGGTTAATTAGGGATTATGACTTAGGCTTCAAGGGATTGAGAATCGAGGGTTAAGGACTTACATGTTATGAAATTTTTGGCTTGGAGGTTAGGGGGGTTTAGGGGTCTAGGGTGAATGGGTTAGGGTAGAATTAATTGGATATTATAGAGGTTAAAGCGTTAGGGGGGTAAATTAATATGGGTTAATAGGTTAATAGGTTTAGGTGGTAAGGCCGTGGGGGTTAACATTAAAAGAGATTCAAGGATTAGGGGATTTAGGAGTTAATGAGGGATTAATGATTAGTTCTTAAGGGATGAAGGATGAGTGGATTAAGTATTAAGGGATTAAGGGTTATGAAATTTAAAGGTTAATAGAATAAGAAAAATGGGTCAAGGGCTCAAGGGTTAGGAGTTAGAGCGCTAAGGGGTAAAGGGATTTATAGGTTTAGGGATTAAGGGTAGTGAGTTTATGGATTAGGGGATTTCGTTGTTAGGGGATTATGTGGTTATTATTTAATGTGTTATGTGTAAAGGTTTTAGGTTTTAGTGTTTTTCATGTCAACAAATCAGGTGTTGGTGATTAAGGGGCTAGGGATTAGGGGTTAGGGGTTAGGTGTTTAAGGGAATACTGTTTAAGGACATAAGGTTTTGGTCATCAAATGTTAGTAGGTTAATGGAATAGGGTTTAAGGGACTTATTTGTTAGAGGGTTAATTTATTAAAGGTTTATAGGTCAAGGGTTAATGGCTTGTGGTTTAAAAAATTCAGAGTTAGGGAGTTTATAGTTTAAGGGAATAAAGGAGTGTAGATTAAGGGGTTAAGAGGTTAAAGTGTTAGGTTCTTTGGGGTTAAGGAGCTAGATGATTTAGGGATTAGGATATTAAGGGGATAATTAGGGTTGGTGGATTAGGGGTTAAGGTATTAATGGTCAAGGGCTCAAGTATTAGGGTCTTAGGGGTTTTGGCATTTAAAGGTTAATGGAGTAGGGATTAAGTGTTAAGGGATTACGGAATTTGGTATTTAAGGTATAGAGGATTTAGTTATTAGGGGATCTAGGTGTTAGTGTAGATTACGTACTAGGGGTTAAGTGATTAAGGGCCATGGGATTAAGGCTTATGGGATTAGTTTTAGGGTGTTTAATTGTTAATGGCTTATGGTTTAGGGTTTAGGGTGTTTAAGGTTTAAGGGGCTTACAAGTTTAGGAATTAGGGGTAGAGAGTTTATGGACTGGGGGATGTAGGGATTAATGGATTAGGAGGTTATGGTTTAAGGGCTTAGGTATTAATGGTTTAGGTTTTAGGGGATTAGGGGTTAATGGTTTAGGGATTAGAAGTTAAGTAGTTAGGGGTTATGCGTTCAAGGGATAAGGGTTAAGGACTTAGTGGTTGAAACATTTAGGGTTAGGGGATTTTTATAATAGGGTTTAGGGTATTTATCAATTGTATGTTTAAGCTCTTAGGGGTTTAGGGATCAATTGTTAAAGTCTTACAATTTAAGGATTTATGAGTTAGGGGATTTCAAAGTTAGGTGGGTAAAGAAATATGGGTTAAGTGGTTATGGGGTTTTGGTTATGGGGTTTTGGTCATGGGCTCGATTAAGATTCTAGAGGATTTATGGATTATGGTATTTAGGTGTTAAATAAGGACACGAGATAAGGGGTTTAAGGATTAAATGTCAAGGGAATATGGCGTTAGGGATTATGTGTTATTTCTTTTAAAGGTTAATGTAGGGGATTATGTATTAGAGGTTAATTTTGTTAGGAGTTACGGAGTTAGAGGTTTTAAGTGATAAGGGTTAAGGACTTAGGGTTTAATACATTTAGGGATAGGGGTTAAGAGAGTATGATTTAGGGGATTTATGGGTTAAGTCTTATGTTAATAAGGATTTAAGGGTCAAGAGTTGATGTCTTCTGGTTTAAGGAATTATGATTTAGGGTGTTTAAGGATTAAGGGGTTTAAGTATTAGGGTTAGGTTGTTAATTGGTTAATTTGTTGAGGTATTTGGGGTTAAGGGGATAGAGGCTTTAGGGACTAGGGGATTTAGGTTTTAATTTAGGATTAAGGATTGGGGATTAAGAGATTAAGGTTCAAGGGATTCATGGCTAGGGAAGTTAAAGGTTAACTAGATATGTATTACAATTTAGGGGATTAGGGGTTATGGGACAGAGTGTTTAGGGGTTAAGGGAATTATGTGTTTAGGGTATAAGTGTAGGGGCGTTATGGATTATATCATTTATAGGTTAGAGAATTAGGGGGTAATGGTTTAAGAGGTTATGTGTTAAGTTTTTATGATTTAAGGGTTTAAAGGTTAAGGGCATATGGATTAGTATTTAAGGGTTTAATGGTTTAGGGACTAGGGGAATATGGATAAGTGGTTAAGGACTTAGGGGTTGAGGCACTAAGTGTTACAAGGTTAATATAATAAGTTTTAAGGGGGATTTATGGGTTAGAGGGTTAACTGACTAATGGTTTAGTGTTCATGGATTAAGGGATTATGATTTAAGGAATTAGGTGTTAGGGAGGTTTAAAGTTAGGGGGGTAAATAAATATGGGTGAGGTGTTTTAAGGTATTGAGGGTTAAGGGGATATATGATTTATGGATTAATGGATAAACGAAATAATTAATTAACAGGGATTAGTGGTTAAGGGAATAACGCTCAAGGTATTCAGGATTAGGAGCTTATGGGTAAGGGTGTTTAAAGGTTAATGGACTGGTGATTATAGATTAAAGGATCAAGGGTGAGGGCGTAGAGGGTTTATGGTTTAAGTACTTTAGGGTTTTAGGGATGAAGGGTAGGTAGTTTATGGATTAGGTAATTTATGGTTTACATGATTAAGGGGTTATTCTTCAATTGGTTAGGTGTTAATCATTTATGGTTTAGGTGTTCATGGGTTAACGCATTAGGGACTAGCTCATAAGGGGCTAAGGGTGAAGCACTTTGGCGCTAAGGGGTTAGGGATTAGGTGGTTCAGGATATATTGTTGACTGTGTTAAGGGTTAAGGAATTTAGGGTTAGGGGTTAAGAGAATAAGGTTTAGGAGATTATAGAGAGTTAAGTGGTTAGGGGTTTAGTGGTCGAGGGTTAAAAGGTTATGGTTTAAGCAATTAGGATCTAGGGGGTTTAAGGGTTAGGGGGATAAAGGATCGTGGGTTAAGTGGTTAATGGAATAAGGAGTTAAGGCCTTAGGGGTTAAGGGGATATATGATTCAATGATTATGGGATTTGCGGGTTAAGTAGGAATTAGTGATGAAGTTTTAAGGGTTGAAGGGTTGATATATTAGGGATTAGGAGATTAGGGGTAAGGGAGTTTAAAGGTTAAATTATTAAGGATTACAATATAAATAATTATAGCCTAATGGGTTAGGTTTTAAGGGTTAAGGGATTAGGGATTTATTGGTTAAGGGATTGGAGATGAGCATTTAAAGGTATAAGGGTTAACAGATTAGGTAATAGGGGGTTCACGGAATATGAGTTAAGCACTTTGGGTTGAGGAGTTTAAGGGTTAGGTAGTTAAGAGTTCAAGGTTTAGGGTATTTATGGGATAGAGGGTTAATTTCCTAAGGGTTTAGGGGTCAGGGTCTAAGCTGTTAGAATTTACGGAATTGGAATTTAGGGGGGTTTAAGGATTATGAGGATAAGGGAATACCAGTTAAGGGATTAAAGGATTAAGGTATGAAGGTCATGGGGGTTTATGGGGATAATATATTTAGGGTTTAGGGGATTCATGTTATAATTAGGTATTATGGATTAGGGGTAAAGGGATTAAGGTTCAAGGGATTAGGGATTAGGGGACTGGGGATTAGGGATTTTAAAGGATAATGGATTAGGTATTTCAGTGTAAGGGATTAGGTTTTAAGGGGTTTAGGGGCTAAGAGTCTTGAATTTTATGGATTAGGGGTAGGAGTTTATGGTTTAATGGATTAGTTATAAAGGGTATAAAATATATGGCTTTAACTTTTGAGAGCTTATGGATTAACAATTAAGGGGTTAAGGATTAGGGGATTAGGGGTTAGGGGGTTTAAATAAAAAGGCTTAAGGACTTAGTGGTTGATGTGTTGAGTGTTAGGGGGTTAAGAGAATTTGGTTTAGTCAATTTGTTGGTTAGAGGGTTAAGCTATTAAGTGTTTATTGCTCACGGTGATAAAGGAATGTGATTTATGTAATTAACGGGTCATTGTGTTAGGGACTTGGGGATTAAGGAAATAAAGGATTTTGGGATTATAGGGAATTTAGGGATTAATTAGTGACTAGTGATTAGTTGTTAAGAGATTTAATTTTAAGGGATTAGGGGTTAAGGAGTCTATCTATTAAGGGACTAAGAATTATGGGTTAAGGGATAAGGGGCTAGTTGTTAGAGATATTATGGGTTAAGGGATTGTGGTGTAAGGAATTACAAGTTATGGGGTTTAAGGGTCAATGAAATAAATAAACGTGAGTTAAGGTTTTAAGTTATTGGGGGTTAAGAGGATAAAGGATTTAGGGATAAGGTTTAATTTTTCCATGAAAGAAAGTGAGAGTTAAATGTTATAAAGCTATATATTTTGAGAGTTACATGGTTAACAGTGAAAGTGACTATATGGATATAGTAGTTATAGGTTATGTATATAAGTTGGGATAATAATTATATGATCTCAAAGTGAAAATTGTTATAACGGTTATCATTTGGGGTAGAGAAATATTAGGAGGGAGTTATAGATGTTAAGGATAATTTTCAAGGGTTATAGTCGTTAGGCTATTTGGGTTTTATGCATGTTAAGAGTTAATGGTTAAGAGATTATAAATTTACAAGGTTTTAGGACTTATAAATATTAAAATTTGTAGAATTTATAATTTCTATGTTTTAAAATTTATTGGTTACAACTTATATGGTATGTATGATCTAATGGATAAAGTAGCTACTAGATAGAGTTATGGTTGATGTGGGTTAATGTAGATTATGGTTATAAAGTATAAGTGTTATAATAAGGTATACACATATGTTATAATTACCAAGGTAAGATATCCTAACTCCTAGGTTGCATGAATAGAGTGTCAACAAAGGGGTGTCCCTTGTTAGACCAGTTTAAAAACCTCGTGTATACATGGTCGACCACCCAGCTTGAGGCGTATTGGGAGGGCTCCTCTGGGAATTTCCTCCCTCCACCTATTACTAGCTCAATGGTGTCCCAGTTCCCAGCTACAACAAGAGGCACATGTGTCAAGATACCGAGTTAGGAAATTGTTTCCAGGCAACTTCCAAAAATGGTCCTTTGAAAACACTCTACACAAGACTTTAATAGAATCCTATGGTCAACATACTAACATAAACACTAAGCAAAAATGTCTACAATTTAATATCCATAACAAAAAAAATTTATACAATCTTATTCTCATTTAAATATTATATTAAATTTACTCATTAAATATTAAAAAACAATTAGAGTTTATTTTACAATCATTAAAGTAAAGAAAATAACAATAGTAACTAAACTATTTCAACACCCACAACAAAATAATCAATATATTATCTATCATAAAATATACATAAAACCAATTCCAATGAAACTCAATTACTAATATTTTGAAAAAAATCAAAACACTATCATATCATAAAATATGCATAAAAACTAATTACAATCAAACTGAGATAGTAATATTTTGCAAAGTCAATTAATAATAATTTATAAAATTAAGGATTGGATAAATAATTTTAGATGGACTAAAATAAATATAAATTCTAAACCCAAATGTAGGTATTATATAAAATGTGATCGACTCTATAAAACAATAACATTAAGAAAATTACAATAATATTAACACAATTACAAGAAAATGTTAAAAATCTACAAACAAAATCTATTAAATACATTAATATAGACAAAATCTATTGGATCTAAAAATACAGATGAAAATTTAATTATATACTCATAAACAATAAAGGAAAAAAAATGAAAATATTTAGGAAAAAAAAGTAATAAGTTTAAAATCTATTAAAACTATACATATAAATCCATATACGATATACTAGTATGGTTATAAGGATTGAATGACCATATTAAAATCAAACTTTATGTGATAAAATCTTGTGAAGTTTTAAACTAACAGAGGTTTGAACTACTATCTTAAAAAACCATAAGAGGTTTGAACTACTCTCTTTAAGTATTTAAGGTGTTAAGGTATCAGTAGTAAAAAATATATGAGGTTTTAGGATCAAAGTATTTATTGGTTAAGTAGTGATTAGGGATTAGGTGTTAAGGGATTCAAGTTGAAGGGTTTATGGATTAGGGAATTAGGGGTTGAAAGCAATTAAATACTAAGGAATAGGAATTATGGGTTAAGTTCTAAGGGGTTAAGGCTTAAGGGTAAGCGGTCTATGTATTATGGATTTTATGGGTTAAGGGATAATGGGTTTATGGTTTAATGGGTAAGGTGTTTAGTGATAAAGGTTTAGGGGATTAGTGGCTAAAGGCTTAGGGATTATCAGTTAAAGGTTTAGATATTAGGGGATTATGGGGTTTAGGAGCTCATTGGATAACATTAGAGGAATTATTGGTTGATGGATTTAATGTAAGGGGGTTAACAGAATATGGTTTAGGGGATTTATGGGTTCAATGTTAAGTGCTTAGGGGTCACAAGATAAGAGATTATGTTTTAAAGAATTAAGAGTTATGGTGTTTAAGGATTCGACAGATAAATGAATGTGGGTTAGGTGTTTAAAGAATGAAGGTTTTAAGATCTCGAGGTTTAAATGGATATACATTTTATTGATTAAGGAATTAGGGTGTAGTTATGCATTATGGATTAGGGTTTGTGGTATTAAAGTAGAAGGGATTTTTTCTTAGGGTATTGGGAGTTACGACGTTTAATGGTTAATTAACTAGGGATTGGGATTTCATGGCTTATGGGATAGTGATATGGGCTTTAAGCATTATGATATTTATGGGTTTATGGATTAGGTGTTAAGGCATTCAAGTTGAAGGGTTTGTGGATTAGGGAATTAAGGGTTAAAGAAATTAAATACTAATGGAATATGAATTGTGGGTTAAGTCCTAAGGGGTTATAGGGGTTAGGGGTAAGACTTAAGGGTAAGTGGTCTATGTATTAGTGGTTTTATGGGTTAATGGATAATGGGTTTATGGTTTAATGGGTAAGGTGTTTAGCCATAAAGGTTTAGGGGCTTAGGGGTTATCAGTTAAAGGTTTAGAGATTAGGGGATTATGGGGCTTAGGGGTTCAGTGGATAATATTAAAGGAATTATGGGTTGATAGATTTAGTGTAAGGAGGTTAAGAGAATATGGTTTAGGGGATTTATGGGTTACAAGGTTAACTCCTTATAGGTTTAGGGGTCACAAGATAATGGTTATGTTTCAAGGAATTAATAGTTATGGTGTTTAATGGTTCAACATAAAAAGGAATGTGGGTTAGGTGTTTAAGGAGTGAACATTTTAATATCTTGAGGCTTAAATGGATAGGTGCTTTAGGGATTAAGGAATTAGGGGGATTTATGTGTGGATGGATTATGAGGTTATGGTTCAAGGGGTTAGGTCCTAATGGTTTAGGTTTTAATGGATTAGGGTCTAAGGGTTGAGGGATTAGAATTTCAGTGGTTATGGGTTATATTAGTTGATTAGAGGTTAGGGATTCAAGCGATAAGGACTAAGGACACAATGGTTGAAGCATTTAGGGTTAGGGGTTTAAAAGAATAGGGCTTAGGGGATTTATTAGTTATATGGTTAAGATTTCATTGATTTAGGGGTGAAGGGTTAAATTCATAGAGGGTTTCAAAGTTAGGGGTATAAAGGAACACGGGTTAAGTGGTTATGGGGCTAAGGGGTTAAGGTCATGGGATCAATTAAAGGTATAGGGAATTTAGGGATTGGCAGATTTAGGGGTTAAATAAGGATAATGGATAATGGGTTTAAGGATTAAATATCAAGGGATTAATGCTTAAGGGATTATGGGTTAAATATTTTAAAGATTAATGTAAGGGATTATAGATTAACGGATACGCTTTTAGGGGTTAACGGGTTAGAGGTTAGGGGATTGAGAGTTAATGGTTTCAAGGGATAATGTTTAAGGACTTGGGGTTTGAGGAATTTAGGGATAGGGGTTAAGATAGTATGATTTAGGGGATTTATGGGTTATAGGATTAAGTTGTTAGGGGTTTAGGGGTCAAGAGTTGATGTCTTCTAGTTTTAGGAATTATGAGTTAGGGTGTTTAAGTATTAAGTGGTTTAAGAATTAAGGTTAAGTTGTTAAGAAATTAAAGTGATAAGGTCTTAGGGGTTAAGGGGATAAATGATTTATGGATTAGGTATTTCAGTGTTAATTAAGGATTGGGGATTAAGAGATTAAGGTATTAGGGATTATGGATTAAGAGATTTATGGCTAGGGAATCTAAAACTTAACTGAATAGCGATTAGAATTTAAAGGATCAGGGATTATGGGATAGGATATTTAGGGTTCAAGGGGATAGGGAATAGGGGTAGGGGGATTATGGATTATAGGATTTAGGGGTGAATAAATATAGTATTTATGATTTAAGAGGTTAGGTGTTAAGGTTTTAGGATTTAGGGTTTTATAGGTTAAGGGCATAGGGATCAATATTTAAGGGGTTAGGGGTTAATAGTTTAGGGAGTATGGGAATAGGGGTAAGTAGTTGAAGGTATAAGGGTTAATGACTTAGAATTTGAGGAACTGAGCGTCGCAAGGTTAATATAATAAGGCTTACAAGATTTATGGGTTAGAGTATTAAGTGACTAGGGGATTAGTGTTCAATGATTAAGGGCATGCTATTTAAAGAAGTAGGTGTTAGCGCATTTATAGTTAGTGGGGTAAAGAAATATGGGTTAGGTGTTTAAGGTATTGTGGGTTAAGGGGAGAGAGGATTTATGGATTAAGGGATAAAGAGAAGATTCAATTATTATGGATTAGTGGTCAGTGGAATAAATCTCAAGTTATTAAGGATTAGGGGATTATCAGTTATGACGTTTAAAGGTTAATGGACAAGGGATTTCATGGTAAGGGATTAAATATAAGGGGTTAGAGGGTTTATGGGTTAAGGACTTTAGGGTTTGAGCATTTTGGGCAGCGAGTTTATATAATGTGGTATTTATGAGTTACATGATTAAGGGGTTATTTTTCAATTGGTTAGGTGTTAAGGGTTTTTGGTTTAGTTGTTCATGAGTTAAGGAATTAGGGACTAGCTGATTAGGGGTTAAGGGTGAAGGGCTTCGGAGTTAAGGTGCTTCAGGATATAATAGTTAATGTGTTATGGGTTAAGTAAATTAAGGTTAGGGGTTAATAGACTAAATGTTTATGATATTTATGGGATAGAAGGTTAAGTGGTTAATGGGTTAAGGTGTTAGGGTATTGGGGGTTAAGGGGATAAAGGATTCGGGGATTATGGGATTTAGGGGTTAGGTAGGAATTAGTGATAAAGGGTTAAGGGATGAAGAGTCAATGTATTACAGTTTAGGGTTTAAGGGTTAGGGGTTTAGGAGTTAAGCTTTTTAAGTGTTTATGGCTCAAAGGTGGGAGATTTATAGGTTAGGATATTTATAGGTTGAGGGATTATTTAGGTTATGGTTTAAAGGGTTAAAGGATTAGGTATTTAGGGATTAAGGGCTTAGGTATTAGTGGTTAAGGGTTAAGGGGGATTAATGGGTTATGGTTTTAACTACTTAGAGGTTTAGGGTTAAGGGGTTAAGGGCTTATGGTCTAAGGAATTACAATTTAGGTGATTTAAGGGTTAATGGTGCAAAAAATGTGGGTTAAGGTGTTAAGGTCCCAATTGTTAAGTAGATAAAGGATTTAGGGACAACAATTAATTTTTCCATGCAAGGATTTAGGGATAAGGGTTAATATTAACAAAATGGGTTTATATGTTAAGGAATTAGTGGTTAAAGAGATTAAATACTAATAGGATATGAATTATTGGTTAAGGGATCAACGATTAGGGGCTTAGGAATAAGGGATTTAGGGGTTTATTTCTCAGGGTTAGTAGTATTATGGATTAGGAGATTTAGGTTTTAATTGATTAGGGGGTTATGGTTTAAAGGGTTAGGTGTCGAGCATGAATCATTTAAGGGTGTAGGATTTGAGGGATTAACGATTAGTGGTTAAAGGGTTAGGCGTAAATTGATTAAGGATTAGTTTTCAAGGGGTTAAGGACTTATGGCTCCAGGAGTTAAGGTGTTAAGATATTTTGTGGTTAGGGGTCACGAGTTAACGGCTTAGGGTTTAAGGTAATAGGTGTAAGGTGGGTTTAAGGATTTGGTGAATAAAGGAATATGGGTTAAGGTGTTAAGGTTAAGACGATTAAGGTGATAACAGATAAGGCCTTTAGAGATTTGGGGATTTATTGTCTAATTAGGTACCAAGGATTAGTGGTGAAGGGTCAATTTCTTGGGGATTTATTATTATAGGTTAAGGGATTAAGGGCTAGGGGATAGGGGGTTTAGGGGTTAAATCCATCATAATTTTAGGACTTAGTGGTATGACATTTATGAATTAAGGGATTAAGGGTTGATGGTTTAAGGGGTTAGTTGTTAATTGCTTAGGGTTTAGGGGTTTACTGGCTAAGAGAATAGGGATTAAAGGTGAATGAGTTGGGTTTTAAGGGGTTAAGAATTGTGATATTAGGGGGTAGGGTAATTTTTTGATAAGGGTTACGTACTTAGAGGTTGAGGATTTATGGCTTAGAGGGTTGTGTTGTTAGGGGATTAAGGGTCAAGGTTTACAGGATTATTAGTTAAGGAATGAGGGTTAAGGAGATTTAAGTTTTATGGAATAAAGGAATATTGATTAACTCTTTAAGGATTGAAGGTGGTAAGGTATCAGTAGTTACAAGGACCAATGTATTTATGGTTTAAGTAGTGATTAGGGATTAGGTGTGAAGGGATTCAAGCTAAAGGGTTTATGGATCTAGGAATTAGGGGTTAAAGAGATTAAACACTAATGGAATAAGAATTATGGGTTAATGTTGATGTATTTGTAACTTTGAAATGTATTCATCTATGTATCTTATATATTGTAACCCGATGTTTATTCCGGGATGTATCTATTATGTATTTGAGTCATGTTGTCATGCCCCAATGTTCCGATCAGGAGGATCAATAATGTAAACAAGTCATGTCAAGTCATTGTTAAAGTCCCCTCAGATTTGGGGCACTAGGGTTATTAGACACTCATAGAGATGTCGGATCTAGTAACTAATTGTTAAGTGAGGCCGACATGATTGAGTGCACTTCAAGTGAACGAAAGAATATAAATAGAGAGTGAGTCTCTCTATTTATCACACACATCATTCACTCATTCAAGTGGAGCACATTAGTGAGGAAGGAAATACACTGGGACTAGACAAGAAGAAGACTACTGCTATTGGGAGATCATTTTACTGTTTTGGTGCTGATTCTATCTCTGAGGAAGTTGCGGGGTTTTCTCCTTTATGGTTTCCTCGAGGAAGCTTGTTAGAGAACACTGGATTTAAGGTTAGTGGTTAAGAGACTAAATGTTTATGATATTTATGGGATAGAAGGTTAAGTTGTTAATGGGTCAAGGTGTTAGGGTATTGGGGGCTAAGGTGATAAAGGATTCAAGGATTATGGGATTTAGGGGTTAGGTAGGAATTAGTGATAAAGGGTTAAGGGATGAAGAGTCAATGTATTACGGATTAGGGTTTAAGGGTTATAGATTTAAGTGTTTATGGCTCAAAGGTGGGAGATTTATAGGTTAGGATATTTATAGGTTAAGGGATTATTCAGGTTATGGTTTAAAGGGTTAAAGGATTAGGTATTTAGGGATTAAGGGCTTAGGTATTAGTGGTTAAGGGTTAAGGGGGATTTATGGGTTATGGGTTTAACTACTTAGAGGTTTAGGGTTAAGGGGTTAAGGGCTTATGGTCTAAGGAATTACAATTTAGGTGATTTAAGGGTTAATGGTGCAAAAAAAGTGGGTTAAGGTGTTAAGGTCCCAATTGTTAAGTAGATAAAGGATTTAGGGACAACAATTAATTTTTCCATGCAAGGATTTAGGGATAAGGGTTAATATTAACAAAATGGGTTTATATGTTAAGGAATTCATGGTTAAAGAGATTAAATACTAATGGGATGTGAATTATTGGTTAAGGGATCAATGATTAGGGGCTTAGGAATAAGGGATTTAAGTGTTTATTTCTCAGGGTTAGTAGTATTATGGATTAGGAGATTTAGGTTTTAATTGATTAGGCGGTTATGGTTTAAAGGGTTAGGTGTCAATCATGAATGGTTTAGGGGTGTAGGGTTTGAGGGATTAATGATTAGTGGTTAAAGGGTTAGGGGTAAATTGATTAAGGATTAGTTTTCAAGGGGTTAAGGAATTATGGCTCTAGGAGTTAAGGTGTAAAGATATTTTGCGGTTAGGGGTCATGAGTTAATGGCTTAAGGTTTAAGGAAATAGGATTAAGGTGGGTTTAAGGATTTGGTGAATAAAGGAATATGGGTTAAGGTGATAATGGATAAGGCCTTTAGAGATTTGGGGATTTAGTGTCTAATTAGGTACCAAGGATTAGTGGTGAAGGGTCAATTTCTTGGGGATTTATTATTATAGGTTAAAGGATTAAGGGCTAGGGGCTAGGGGGTTTAGGGGTTAAATCCCTCATAAGTTTAGGGCTTAGTGGTATGAAATTTATGAATTAACGGATTTAGGGCTGATGGTTTAAGGGGTTAGTTGTCAATTGCTTAGGGTTTAGGGGTTTACTGGCTAAGAGAATAGGGATTAAAGGTGAATGAGTTGGGTTTTAAGGGGTTAAGAATTGTGAGATTAGGGGGTAGGGTAATTTTTGGATAAGGGTTAAGTACTTAGATGTTGAGGATTTATGGCTTAGATGGTTGTGTTGTTAGGGGATTAAGGGTCAAGGTTTACAGGATTATTAGTTAAGGAATGAGGGTTAAGGAGATTTAAGTTTTATGGAATAAAGGAATATTGATTAACTCTTTAAGGATTTAAGGTGTTAAGGTATCAGTAGTTACATGGACCAATGTATTTATGGTTTAAGTAGTGATTAGGGATTAGGTGTGAAGGGATTCAAGTTAAATGGTTTATGGATCTAGGAATTATGGGTTAAAGAGATTAAACACTAATGGAATAAGAATTATGGGTTAATGTTGATGTATTTGTAAGTTCAGAATGTATTCATCTATGTATCTTATATATTGTAACCCGACATTTATTCTGGGATGTATCTATTATGTATTTGAGTCATGTTGTCATGCCCCGATGTTCCGATCGGGAGGATCAATAATGTAAACAAGTCATGTCAAGTCATTGTTAAAGTCCCCACAGTTTTGGGGCACTAGGGTTATTAGACACTCATAGAGATGTCGGCTCTAGTAAGTAATTCTTAAGTGAGGCTGGCATGATTGAGTGCACTTCAAGTGAACGAAAGAATATAAATAGAGAGTGAGTCTCTCTATTTATCACACACATCATTCACTCACTCAAGTGGAGAGCATTAGTGAGGAAGGAAATACACTGGCACTAGACAAGAAGACGACTACTGTTATTGAGAGATGATTTTACTGTTTTGGTGCTAATTCTATCTCTGAGGAAGTTGTGGGGTTTTCTTCTTTATGGCTTCCCCGAGGAAGATTGTCAGAGAACACTGGATTTAAGGTTAGGGGTTAATAGACTAAATGTTTATGATATTTATGCGACAGAAGGTTAAGTGGTTAATGGGTTAAGGTGTTAGGGTATTGGGGGTTAAGGGGATAAAGGATTCAAGGATTATGGGATTTAGGGGCTAGGTAGGAACTAGTGATAAAGGGTTAAGGGATGAAGATTCAATGTATTACGAATTAGGGTTTAAGGGTTAGGGGTTTAAGTGTTAAGCTATTTAAGTGTTTATGGCTCAAAGGTGGGAGATTTATAGGTTAGGATATTTATAGGTTAAGGGATTATTCAGGTTATGGTTTAAAGGGTTAAAGGATTAGGTATTTAGGGATTAAGGGCTTAGGTATTAGTGTTTAATGGTTAAGGGGGATTTATGGGTTATGGGTTTAACTACTTAGAGGCTTAGGGTTAAGGGGTTAAGGGCTTATGATCTAAGGAATTACAATTTAGGTGATTTAAGGGTTAATGGTGCAAAAGAAGTGGGTTAAGGTGTTAAGGTCCCAATTGTTAAGTAGATAAAGGATTTAGGGACAACAATTAATTTTTGCATGCAAGGCTTTAGGGATAAGGGTTAATATTAACAAAATGGGTTTATATGTTAAGGAATTAGTGGTTAAAGAGATTAAATACTAATGGGATATGAATTATTGGTTAAGGGATCAATGATTAGGGGCTTAGGAATAAGGGATTTAGTGGTTTATTTCTCATGGTTAGTAGTATTATGGATTAGGAGATTTAGGTTTTAATTGATTAGGGGGTTATGGTTTAAAGGGTTAGGTGTCAAGCATGAATGGTTTAGGGGCGTAGGGTTTGAGGGATTAATGATTAGCAGTTAAAGGTTTAGGGGTAAATTGGTTAAGGATTATTTTTCAAGGGGTTAAGGACTTATGGCTCCAGGAGTTAAGATGTTAAGAGATTTTGCGGTTTGGGGTCATGAGTTAACGGCTTAGGGTTTAAGGAAATAGGAGTAAGGTGGGTTTAAGGATTTGCTGAATAAAGGAATATGGGTTAAGGTTTTAAGGTTATGACGATTAAGGTGATAACAGATAAGGACTTTAGAGATTTAGGGATTTAGTGTCTAATTAGGTACCAAGGATTAGTGGTGAAGAGTCAATTTCTTGGGGATTTATTATTATAGGTTAAGGGATTAAGGGCTAGGGGATAGGGGGTTTAGGGGTTAAATCCCTCATAAGTTTAGGGCTTAGTGGTATGAAATTTATTAATTAAGCGATTTAGGGCTAATGGTTTAAGGGGTTAGTTGTTAATTGCTGAGGGTTTAGGGGTTTACTGGCTAAGAGAATAGGGATTAAAGGTGAATGAGTTGGGTTTTAAGGGGTTAGGAATTGTGAGATTAGGGGGTAGGGTAATTTTTGGATAAGGTTTAAGTACTTAGAGGTTGAGGATTTATGGCTTAGATGGTTGTGTTGTTAGGGGATTAAGGGTCAAGGTTTACAACATTATTAGTTAAGGAATGAGGGTTAAGGAGATTTAAGTTTTATGGAATAAAGGAATATTGATTAACTCTTTAAGGATTTAAGGTGTTAAGGTATCAGTAGTTACAAGGACCAATGTATTTATGGTTTAATTAGTGATTAGGGATTAGGTGTAAAGGGATTCAAGATAAATGGTTTATGGATCTAGGAATTAGGGGTTAAAGAGATTAAACACTAATGGAATAAGAATTATGGGTTAATGTTGATGTATTTGTAACTTAGGAATGTATTCATCTATGTATATTATATATTGGAACCCGATGTTTATTCTAGGATGTATCTATTATGTATTTGAGTCATGTTGTCATGCCTCGATGTTCCGATCAAGAGGATCAATAATGCAAACAAGTCATGTCAAGTCATTGTAAAAGTCCCCACAGTTTTGGGGCACTATGGTTATTAGACACTCATAGAGATGCCGACTCTAGTAATTAATTGTTAAGTTAGGCCGACATGATTGAGTGCACTTCAAGTGAACGAAAGAATATAAATAGAGAGTGAGTCTCTCTATTTATCACACACATCATTCAATCACTCAAGTGGAGTGCATTAATGAGGAAGGAAATACCCTAGGACTAGACAAGAAGAAGAATACTGCTATTGGGAGATCATTTTACTATTTTGGTGATGATTCTATCTCTAAGGAAGTTGGAGGGTTTTATCCTATATGGTTTCCCCGAGGAATTTGTCAGAGAATCCACTGTGACCTCCAGTATGTTGCGACGGAGGAACATATAGCTGATGTATTGGTGAAGCCATTGGCTAGGTTGAAGTTCGAGTACTTCAGGGAGAAGCTTGGTGTTCTCCAGATCGAAGTTCCCTCCAAGAGAAAGTGATGAGACCCATAGCCATTCTGACATGGTGAGAGGATTGGTTCCTTCCATGGTCAGATGTAAGGGATGAGCCATTCCATCATGGTGAGAGGACTGGTTCCTTCCATGACTAATATGAGTGCTGAGATCCATAGCCATTCTGATGAGCAAGTCAGATGTAAGGGCTGAGCCATTCTGTCATGGTGAGAGGATTGGTTCCTTCCATGTTAGATGTGCCATTTTGATATGACTGTGGGATTGGTGCCTACATGATTAGATATAAGGGCTATTTCAATTCTTGGAATGGAGCTTCCTGGTGAGGTACCAAAAAAACTCAGTTTATGACTGAGGGCCGTTCTGATATGACCATGAGATTTGTTCTCACATGATCAGATATGAGTGCATGGCCATTTTGATGTGATAGAGGGATGTGTTCCCACTTGATCAGATGTAAGGGCTGAAGCCATTCTGTCATTTCTAAAGGATTAGGTTCCTCCCATGTCAGATATGAGTGCTAAGCCATTCTGACTTAGTGTCAGATATAAGGGCTACCGCCATTCTTTGAATGGAGCTACCTGGTGAGGTACCATGGATCCTCAGTCTAGGACTGAGATCCTTTCTGATGTGACTGAGGGATGTGTTCCCATGTACTTAGATGTAACTGTAGTGGCCCTTCCATAGATGATAGTATTTTGAGTTCCTATCATGTTGGTGGTTGTAAGTGCTGAGCCATTTCACAGATGATAGTAGTTTGAGTTCCTATCATGCTAGTGACTATAAGTGCTGTGCATTTTCACAGATGGCAGTAGTTTGAGTTCATACCATGCTGGTGATTGTAAGTGCTGAGCCTTTCCATATATGGTAGTAGTTTGAGTTTGTACCATGCTGGTGGATGTGAGTACTATGCCTTTCCATAGATGATAGTAGTTTGAGTTCCTATCATGCTGGTGGTTGTAAGTGCTGAGCCATTTTACAAATGATAGTAGTTTGAGTTCCTATCATGCTGGTGAATGTGAGTGCTGGGACTTTCTGATATGATTATAGGATTGGTTCCTACATGATCAGATGTGAGTGTTGGGCGTGCCTTTCTGACAAGTAGGTAAGATGTAAGTGCTAGGAGAAAGACCTACATGGAGGCTAGGCCTACAACCAGCATGAAAAAGGGTTGGCTCTATAGAACTTCCTGTGACGAGAAGAATCATGAGATAGCACCAGTGATGATCGAGATCAAGTGATGATCCAGATCAAGTGATGATAGCCAGTGATGATCCAAATCCAGTGATGATAGCCAGTGATGATCCAGATCCAGTCCAGTGATGTTGATCCAGATCGAGAGATGATCTAGATCCAGTGATGATGTTCCATGTTGATCCAAATCGAGAGATGATCCAGATCCAGTGATGATGCTCTATGATTATCTAGATCGAGAGATGATCCAGATCCAGTGAAGATGACTTGAAAATGAAGATGAATTGAAGATGAAGATGACTTGAAGACCCAGAAGACTTACGATGCAGATGACGAGATGATCCAGTTGATAGAGAGAAGAAGACCAGTGCTGAAAATTGTGTTGAAAGAATACCTTCCTAGTTAAGAGGGAGTGTTGATGTATTTGTAACTTCGGAATGTATTCATCTATGTATCTTATATATTGTAACCCGATGTTTATTCCGGGATGTATCTATTATGTATTTGAGTCTTTTTGTTATGCCTCGATGTTCCGATCGGGAGGATCAATAATGCAAACAAGTCATGTCAAGTCATTGTTAAAGTCCCCATAGTTTTGGGACACTAGGGTTATTAGACACTCATAGAGATGTCGGCTCTAGTAAGTAATTGTTAAGTGAGGCCGACATGATTGAGTGCAATTCAAGTGAACGAAAGAATATAAATAGAGAGAGAGTCTCTCTATTTATCACACACATCATTCACTCACTCAAGTGGAGCACATTAGTGAGGAAGGAAATACACTGGGACTAGACAAGAAGAAGACTACTACTGTTGGGAGATCATTTTACTGTTTTGGTGATGATTCTATCTCTGAAAAAGTTGCGGGGTTTTCTCCTTTATGGTTTCCCCGAGGAAAACTCTTTGTGTCTCTTGTCTCTTGTGATGTGCTTATGTTTTATTTCTGTACTTGTTATTCTCTCAGTAAAGATCCTAATAATGCTAGCCCAATGTTGAAAAACTAATAGTTAAGGGATTAGCGGTTAGGGGTTCTTGGTTATAGGGGTTAAGGGATTTACTGGTTTAGGGATTAAAAGTAAGCAACATATTGATTAGGGGATTATGGGTTTATGGTTTAATGGGTAAGATGTTTAGTAATAAAGTTTTAGGGGATTGGGGATTAATAGTTAAAGGGTTACAGATTAGGGGATTATGTGGTGAGGGGCTTCAACAAATAACATTTGAGGAATTAGGGGTTGAAGGATTTAGTGTAAGGGGGTTAAGAGAATATGGTTTAGGGGATTTATGGGCTATAGGGTTAAGTTATTAGGATTTTAGGTGTCACAAGATAAAGGATTATATTTTAGGGAATTTAGACTTATGATGTTTAAGGGTTCGATATATAAAGGAATGTGGGTTAGGGATTTAAGGGGTGATTTTTTTAATATCTTGAGGTCTCAAAGGATATACGCTTTAGTGATTAAGGAATTAAGGGGTAATTTTGGATTATGGATTAAAGTAGAAGGGATCTGGGATTATTTTCTTATGGGTTATGACATTTCATGGTTAATGAACTAGGGATTATGAGTTCATGGCTTACGGGTTAGAGCTACAAGCTTTAATGGTTATGATATTTAGGGGTTTCTGGATTAGAATAATTCATAGTTAGGGGAATATGGGGTCACATTTTAATGGTTTAGGAGTTCATGTTTTAGAATTTAGGAGTTAAGGGCTTGGCGACATTGCCTAAGGACTTCAGGGTTGAGTGATTTACGATTCGAGGGTCAAGAGAATAAGGTTCAGAGTATTTATTGGTTAGAGGGTTAAGTAGTTAAGATTTGCGACATTAGGGATGAAGGGATTATGGTTTAATCTATTAGGATTTAGGGGGTTTAGGGTTATATGAATAAAGGAATATGGGTTAAAGGGTTAAGGGGTTAATTTGTAAAGGTCATGGGGGTTAATGCGATAGAGGCTTGAGGAATAGGGGATTTAGGGGTTAATTCTGGATTAAGGATTAGAGGTTAACTGATCAAGAGTCAAGGGATTATGTGTTGGGATATTAACAATTTGGTATTCAAGGGTTATGGGGATTAGCACCATAATAGGGATTAATGTCTAAGGGGTCAATGGTTATAGGGGTTAGGGATTAAAGGATTAAAGAGTTAGGGATTAGTGATAGGTGGTTTATCTATTAGAGAACCTAGAAGTTAAGGGATTAGAGGTTTATGGTCAAAGGGGTTAAGTATTAAGGGTTAAATGAGTTTAGAGGTTTCACCTAGCCATTAGAGGATAATAGACTAGTAGTTAAGTGGTTAGGGATTAGGCAATTGGGGGTTACAGGGTTCGATGGATAAGGATAAAGGACATAGGAATTGACGCATTAAGAGAGTGAGATTCAAGGGATTTATGGGCTAGAGGTTTAAGTTATTACGCATTTAGAGGTCAAGGGATAAGAGGTTACACCACAAGGAATGCATAGTTAGGGTTTTTAATTGTTAGCGAGATGAAAAAATACAGGTTAAGTTGTTAAGGGATTAAGTTTTCAAGGTATTACAGGTTAATGAGATAGAGGGTTTAAGGATTAGAGGATTTGGGTGTTATTTAGGGATCAAGGATTAGGAGTCACGAGAGTAAGAGTGAAGGGTTAAGGGATTAGGGATTAGGTGTTAAGGCATTTAAAGTTTAATGGACTAGGGATTATGTGCCGAGGAATTAGGGCTAATATTTATGGGATATATGGATTAATGAATTCATGGTTTTATGGGTTTGTGGTAGGATGTTTACAAATTAGGGTATTTACGGGTTAAGGGATAAAGTTGTTATGGTTTAAGGGATTATAGTTTAGGGGATATATGGATTAGATGATTTAGTTCTTAAGGGTTTAGAGGTCAAGGGTTTACGGTAATGAATTAGGAGTTAGGGGTTTAATGACTATGAGGTAAATTAGGGCTTAGGGATTAGGGCTTAAGGTATCAACAATTACGATATTCAGTCTCATGGGATTAATGGTTGAGGCATTTAAATGTTAAAGTATAAGGGATTGTGGGTTAATGGATTAGGAGTTAGTATTTTTAGGGCTTAAGGGATTTAGGGGTTTAGGGCTTAGGGATAGGGGCTTTATAGATTAAGGTATTTAAGGTTTAGGGGATTATGGTGTTATAGTTTAATGGGTTTGCTATTAAAGGATAAGGGTTTAGAGGCTTAGGTTTTTAGAGGTAAGGTATCAAAGACTAGTTGTTAGAGGTGAGGGTTCAATGGATTAGGGATTGTGGGATTAGGGGTAGGATGTTCAAGGTATAAGGATTAACGAATTAGGGGTTGATGCATTTAATGATATAGGGTTAAGAGAATAGGGTTCATGGGATTTATGATTTGGAGGGTTAAGAATTTAGAGATTTAGTGGTATGGGGTTAAGGAGTTATAACTTAGGGAATGAAGAGTTAGGGAGTTTAAGTGTTAAGGGGCTAAAGGAACAAGCGCTAGGTGGTTAAAGGTTTAAGGCATTAATTTTTTAAGGGTTAAGGTGATATATGACTTTTGGATTAGAGTATTTAGGTGTTAATTAGGGATGAATAGTTATTGGTCAAGGTATTAAGGGTCAAGGGCTTAGGTTTGATGGGATTAGGGTTCAAGGGATAAGGACTTAGGGGTTATGAAATTTATGTGTTAGAGGTAGGTGGTTTAGGATTTCATAGGATAAGGGGTTAACGCATTAATGTTTTAGGGCTTAAGGTGATATAGGATTTATGCATTAGAGGATTTAGGGGTTAGTTAGGGATTATGACTTAGGGTTCAAGGGATTGAGAATCAAGGGCTAAGGACTTACATGTTATGAAATTTTTTCTCTGGAGGTTAGGGGGCTTTAGGGGTCTAGGGTTAATGTGTTAGGGTAGAATTAATTGGATATTATAGGGGTTAAAGGATTTAGGGGCTAAAGTAATATGGGTTAATCAATTAATAGGTTTAGGTGGTAAGGGTATGGGGGTTAACATTAAAAGAGATTCAAGGATTAGGGGATTTAGGAGTTAATGAGGGATTAGGGATTAGTTCTTAAGGGATGAAGGATTAGTGGATTAAGGGTTACGAAATTTAAAGGTTAATAGAATAAGAAAAATGGGTCAAGGTCTCAAGGGATAGGAGTTAGAGCGCTAAGGGGTAAAGGTATTTATAGGTTTAGGGATTAAGGGTAGTGAGTTTATAGATTAGGGGATTTCAGTGTTAGGGGATTATTTGGTTATGATTTAATGGCTTATGTGTAAAGGGTTTATGTTTTAGTGTTTTTCATGTCAACAAATTAGGTATTTGTGATTAAGAGGCTAGGGATTATGTGTTAGGGGTTAGGTGGTTATGGGAATAATGTTTAAGGACATAAGGTTTTGGTCATTAAATGTTACAAGGTTAATGGAATAGGGTTTAATGGATTTATGTGTTAGAGGGTTAATTTCTTAAAGGTTTATAGGTCAAGGGTTAATGTCTTGTGGTTTAAAAAATTGAGAGTTAGGGAGTTTAAAGTTTAAGGGAATAAAGGAGTGTAGACTAATGGGTTAAGAGGTTAAAGTGTTAGGTTCTTTGGGGTTAAGGAGATAGATGATTTATGGATTACGATATTAAGGGGATAATTAGGGTTGAAGGGTTAGGGGTTAAGGTATTAATGGTCAAGGGCTCAAATCTTAGGGGCTTAGGGGTTTTGGCATTTAAAGGTTAATGGAGTAGGGATTAAGTGTTAAGGGATTAGGGAATATGGTATTTAGGGTATAGAGGATTTAGTTATTAGGGGATCTAGGTGTTAGCATAGATTACATACTAGGGGTTAAGTGATTAAGGGCCATGGGATTTAGGCTTATGAGATTAGGTTTAGGGTCTTTAATGGTTAATGGATTATGGATCACAAGGTAAGGTCTTATGGATTAGAGTTTAGGGTGTTTAAGGTTTAAGGGGCTTACAAGTTTAGGAATTAGGGGTAGAGAGTTTATGGATTGGGGGATGTAGGGCTTAATGGATTAGGAGGTTATCGTTTAAGGGCTTAGGTATTAATGGTTTAGGTTTTAGGGGATTAGGGGTTAATGGTTTAGGTATTAGAAGTTAAGTAGTCAGGGGTTAAATATTTACATATTGAGTGATGAGGGGTTATGCGTTCAAAGGATAAGGGTTAAGGACTTAGTGGTTGAAACATTTAGGGTTAGGGGGTTTTTATAATAGGGTTTAGGGGATTTATCAATTGTATGTTTAAGCTCGTAGGGGTTTAGCGCTCAATGGTTAAAGTATTACAAGTTAAGGATTTACGAGTTAGGGGATTTCAAAGTTAGATGGGTGTTGGCCTCCCAACAGATCCCTTTCTCAACTGCAAGGGGAAGGGAACCCATTAGAGAAAATTTTTGGGAAATCTGTAGCTACAGTTTTCATTTCAGTAGTTTTCGGCTGTAGATTTTCTGTAATTGAATTGCACGAGTGTGGGATGCCTCTGGATTCCAAGCTGATATGTCCACAACTTTTCTCAATTCTAAGCTTTTATTACTTTATTGATCACATGATCATATTGACAAATTCATATTAATTATCTAAATACTCAATTCGATATAAATATTAAAAGATACACGTGAAGGTTTAGAAATGAGCATACTTTTCCTTTTTACACTCAGTGAGGCAGTTATAAAGTGCAAATCTGCGTTTTCGCTTGAGCTTGCGACCTCTTACTAGTTCTTCTCATTAAAATTTTCATGGTATTCTTTTAAATTCATTTGGTCCTTTGTATATGAATGCCTTCTCCAAATTATTTTTTGTTATTCATGATGGTCACATTTTATAAGCTGGTTTAAATTACTTATGTGAAACTATTCCTTATAATTCAAAGTAATTTTTGAATTTATTAATTATTTATGTTTCCAAAAATTAATTCATCATGATATATATGGGGCCAAAGTGTATACATATTTACAAAAGGAAAATTCCAACTCGAGTTTGTTTTACTTTCACGACAACCTCACAATTATAATAATGTAATAATGATTTTTATAAATAAAAATTATGCATTTTGGTTATTGGTTTAAAGGGGACGGTTGATATTGAAATGATCTTGTAATGATTATTTTTTCCTCTATGTATAGGTAGCACAAGAACTCAGCTCAACGATTTCAATAAAACCAGGATGCCATATGCTAAATATAGATTACAATCAACCAACGCATTAAAGGAGATCACCATTAAATCTTCAGCGAAATCAGAAATTCGATTTAAAAGATTTCCAAGCCGATACGGGATACCGAATTGCTTGTAATCATTCCATTAATTTGCAGCTTTTGCTGGGAACATGAGATTACCACGAATTGGGGAGAGTACTCGAATCAGATCAGTCAGCTTAACAAACAGCATGTTGAGAAAGAATATGCTTGTCGATATAAAGGATGGAGGTTACACTGCTAAGTGGGAGCTGGGGGGCAGCGCTGGAGGGATTTTTATAGAGCTGAGAGATTTTTATTTCCATAACAGAAATGCTGCTACCGGTGGGGGAAGATTTCTCGTTCACATGTCCGAGAGTAGATTGGGAGCTTCCCAAGCATAAAAGATTTTTCTTCTGAAATCTCTGACAACGTTGTTACCATAGAGGCTGTGCTGAATAGAACTTGAAATTTCTTTTAATGTTCTGTAAACACTGCTGCCATAAGGTCCAGGAATCGAAGAACGCATTGCACTGAGGTTGTTGGATGGAGGAATGTTTTTCTTCATACTTATGTTTTCTTTCTGCAAATGATTTTGAAGAAGGAGGCTGGTGGATTGAGTACGTGCAGGAGCTGATTTTTAGAGAGATTCAGGTTTCAGGATTAAGATTGTTAGAAGTTTTTCTGTAAATTATACACTTTCTTATTTCTGGAGAATTTTCGTGGAATTGAAGCATCAAATTATTTTGAGTTTTCTATTTTTGAAAATCTTCATTACATGTGGTAACTGTGTATTTGTTTATACCAATAATATAAACTTTGAATGATTTCAGGTTTTTATTATTTGTATTTAAATGCAAACTCTTCTTTCAATTTTTATTGTTTCCATTTTGATTATTAATTTTTAATTATAATGATTTATAATTAAAAATTATGTTATCTTTTACATATGAAAGGAATTACTTTACTTTTTTATGTTAATGATAGTTAATAAAAAATGCTTGAAATGTTTTATTTACTTTTCCTGGAAATGGTTTTAGTTTTCCTTGAAATGTTTTATTTACTTTTCCTTCTTTGAATATTTCACAATAACGAAATGGTTGTAAAAGAATGTACTATTGAATTATTTCATGTGTTACGTTCTTTTTAATTAATAACACGAAAAATAAGTAAAAGTTCTTTTTGATCAAGAAATCTTTTAGGTTAGATATACTTTAAATAGTTTATTTAGTTTTATTTTCTTCGATTGATTAAAGTATTAGTGGATTTTTCCATTATACTTTAATTCAATTATATTTACTTTATTTTGAGCTTATCCTTTTCTTGGAAAATTAAAAAGATAATTCACAAAAAATAGTAATTGGGTTTCCTATTGTTTCAATTTTGTAAATGTTATTACATATCTGTATATATATAAATAAATAGATTAGATTTTTATAATATTTTCTTTATTTTAGATTAGTTATTAGTTTTCCTGTACATTTGATTTAGTTCTATCTTTTAGATTAATTCTTTGGCTAACGGAGCCATAAAACCCGTCGGGAACAACCATCCCAAACAGCTTGGAACCTGCTTTAAGGATCCCAGTCTGGGTTGTCTCCCCTTGTTGTGAGCAAATCACATTTTTCCGTCAACAAATGGTGCTAGAAGGAGGGCCTGATCAGCAAGAAGGCCATTTTGAGTTGTTTGATTTCTGATTTCATTTATTTTTATTTTTTACTATGAAATGGCTGATATCACTGTTTTAGATCATGCTTTCAGTTTTCATACATCTAGTGAAAGTTTTTCTCCAGAGATATTTAATTTTTTGCGACGATTGAGCTTCAATGGAGAAGGTAAGATTTCTAATTCTCATCAGCTTTCAGAGTTTAATTCTTTTTGTGGTTTCATAGATCTACTTGATGAGGTTGAGAAATGCAGACTTTTTGCAGCCACTTTCACAGGAAGAATTCTGTGTTGGTTCAATTTCTTTCCAGCAAGATCCATTCATTCATGGGAACATTTCACGAAGCTATTTCTCAATGCTCATGAGAATTATAATTACAGGAAACTTGCACTTGAACTAGAAAATCTTCGTAGACATAAAGATGAATCTCTTGATGATTTATTTTCCAGATTTATGTTAATATGTTGCAGGTTTCGTGAGAGACACCATCTTTCCAAAAAAGACACAATGGATTGGTTTCTTTATCTTACCTCTCTCTCTCATATACATGATTTGGAAAAGGATAAAAAAACTGCAATAGATAGCATGCATGTTAGTTTATCAGTTGAAAATGATTTAGAATATATTTTTTCTAATTCCACTGCTGAAAATGAAATTGTAGAAGATGGACAAATCACAGAATCTTATGATGTGCAATTTCAAGAACAAGAGAATAAAGATGATGATTCAAATTTTACATTAAGTGATAATTTTAAAACTCTTGTTGTTCACAATACAATGGAAGATAAACCACAAATTCTTGATTCTTCAATTGAATTTGCTAGTGATGATATTATTTCATTCTCTTCTTCTCATGACGAGTTAGTTCCTTTTATTCCTTCACAAAATTCATTAGATCAGAGTTTTATTAATGATACTTCTGTTAAAGCAATCAATGAAACAAATCATATCAATAGAGAAGCATTTAACTTTTTATACTTTGAATTTTACTACTCTTTGTATCTTGATGTTTTTGCTGATCATAGACTATACTTACATGTTAATGATTTTCCAAGGAATACTCCATTTTGGTCAGATTTTGATAGGATACAAAGGAATACATTTTTGGAGGTTGAAGAACACATTGGTATTCATTCTGATTTATTTCAAATTTGTCATGAAGAAGATCATAATTTTTCTACTATCATTACTCATGAGACTCATGCACATTCATCTATTTCATCTTTTGTCAGTAAGGATTATGATTTAGTTTGTAATATTGAAAGGGATACACAATTTATTCATGATGTATTGAATATTGATTTTCTTCATTGTAGCATGATAATTATATCTGAAGCCAATGATATCAATTTCAATCTTCATATTAAAAGACATAATGACTTATTTGATTTCCAAATAATACCCAAATGTCATGATGATATTGTGTTAAAAGATACATTTTTTACTGATCCTTTTTCACGAATTTTGAATCATACTCCTAATAAGATTCTTCTTAGTCATGATTCTCATGAGAAATCTTTTTTCCTCCAACTCGATTTTTATGATCCGATTTATACATGGTGGGAGGAATCATTTATTAAAAGGTTTCCATGTCCTCTTTCGTGCTTTGTACATACAAAATTTGATCTAATTTCTTTTCTTCGTTTTGAAGCATTCCAATTTCCAATACTCATACATGACTTGTTTTCTTTGGCAGGTTCCAAGCTATGTGAATGGCTTCATTGGAAATTTTCATTTACTTAGTTTGTATATTTTATTTTATTAGTTTAGATTAGGTTTATAATTTAGAATGATTTATGTTTTTTTATATTTGAATAAATGTAGATATATGGAGTTGTGACAACATAATTTTAATAATGCGATTATGATGTCATTATTAAGGAAGCAATTCTTTACTTTCTCTCTCGTTTTTAAATCTTCTCATTAAAATAAAGAACCTTTCATCCTTTTATAGCTGCATACTCATTAGGATTTATTTTGTTACTTTTATTTATGAATAAAACACATTAGATTAACATCCCATTAATTATTAAAAAAAAACTTTGACTTAATTAAAAGATTTAAAAAAAATAAATAAATAAATATAGGGATAAAATTTTTAAAACATGTTAATCTATTTTAATCTCTTATTTTCTTTCTTTGCTGATAATTAGTCATATGTTGTCAAACCTATTTTCCATTTGATGAGATCTTGATTAACTCATGTGTTATGTATATAATTTGATTTAAAATTTCATTTTTTTTAACTAAGGGTTTTATCGTAGACTTTGAAATCCTTCTTTTCAGTAATTTGTTGAAATAAAACTCATGTATATATTGTACACTTGTAATTATAGATCGTTTTCTTTTCTTTCTTTTTTCTTTTTTTTCTTTTGATTTTCCAAAACCTGGAAAAATGATTGAGATCTGGGAATGTTTTTTTTGTCATAAACTTGGAATCTGATTATATAAAAGATGAAGAAAGCTAGACTTTAGAAATCTGTTCTTATCTCAGAAATAAAAGAAAAAGAAATTGAACTGTTTTAAACAAAAAATACTAGACCAAAACTTTTACTTTACTTCACTTCTTTTATCATTATCCTCAAATTGTTGGATTTAATGGATATCGAACTCACTATTACTAGGAATTCTATTACTTAAATAGAAATCAATTCTGGCAAAGCATGTTGCAATTTAAAAATAAAATCAGTTATCTATAGATCCTTTACGCTATCTTACCCGTAAAGAGTTTCCTATTACGTTCCCCCATTATAAACGTGCAAATCTCTTGTAGATGAGCATTTAAATGATGAGTATGAAACCTTCTTTAAAATTATTAGCTTGGGATTTAAGCCGTCGGGTAGAATGGGTTAAAAGACGTAATCTTTCGAGGCTATGGACGCCTGCGGGCAGGAGGGCTCCGTCTGTGGAAAACTTGGATTCCAAATCATAAATTGTTATATATACAAAAATCTATAAGAATCTAAAGCCATCCCACACTCATGAAGAGGTTCCAATGCAGCTTACCCATTAATAAATTGAGAAGTTCTAAATATTCGTGTTTTATCTTATCTTGGGACTAGAACGGTAGGATGTATGGTTAAACGTCAACCCTTTCAAAGCTATGGACGCTTCTGGGGAGGGTCATGACTGTATTATTGGGATCATATCTTAAAAAACTGGTCAAATATCAAAATTGCGTTGTTTTTCCCAAAACTAATTTCTTTTGGAGTCTTATGTTTTCTAAAAAAACTTAAAATTTGTATCATTTTTTAAGGTAATCTCTCGATAATGATAAAAGAATTGAATCTGGTAATAATTTGAAATCTAGTCTTATTAAAAGGCACAGTTCTTTTATCTTTATAAAAATGTTGATCTGAGTAAAGAAAAAATTTCTTGTCATACTACATACATAAGTCATATTTCATGTTTTTGCAGAGATAACTGCTTCGCCCCGTAAAGTCGCCATTTGTTGGCCTCCCAACAGATCCCTTTCCCAACTACAAGGGGAAGGGAACCCATTAGAGAAAATTTTTGGGAAATATGTAGCTACCATTTTCATTTCAGTAGTTTTCGGCTGCAGATTTTCTGTAATTGAATTCCACAAGTGTGGGATGCCTCTGGATTCCAAGCTAATATGTCCACAACTTTTCTCAATTCTAAGCCTTTATTACTTTATTGATCACATAATCATATTGACAAATTCAGATTAATTATCTAAATACTCAATTCGATATACATCTTAAAAGATACACGTGAAGGTTTAGAAATGAGCATACTTTTCCTTTTTACATTCGGTGAGGCAGTTCTAAAGTGCAAATATGCGTTTTCACTTGAGCTTGCGACCTCTTACTAGTTCTTCTCATTAAAATTTTCATGGTATTCTTTTAAATTCATTTGGTCCTTTGTATATGAATGCCTTCTCCAAATTATTTCTTTTTTTATATTCATGTTGGTCACATTTTATAAGCTGGTATAAATTACTTATGTGAAACTATTCCTTATAATTCAAAGTAATTTTTGAATTTATTAATTATTTATGTTTCCAAAAATTAATTCATCATGATATATATGGGGCCAAAGTGTATACATTTTTACAAAAGGAAAATTCCAACTAGAGTTTGTTTTACTTTCACAACAACCTCACAATTATAATAATGTAATAATGATTTTTATAAATAAAAATTATGCATTTTGATTATTGGTTTAAAGGGGACGGTTGATATTGAAATGATCTTCAAATGATTATTTTTTCCTCTATGTATAGGTAGCACAAGAAGTCAGCTCAACAATTTTAATAAAACCAGGATGCCATATGCTAAATATAGATTACAATCAACCAACGCATTAAAGGAGATCGCCATTGAATCTTCAGTGAAATCAAAAATTCGATTTAAAAGATTTACAAGCCGATACCGGATACCGAATTGTTTGGAATCATTCCATTAATTTTCAGCTTTTGCTGGGAATGTGAGATTACCACGAATTGGGGAGAGTATTCAGATCAGATCAATCAGCTTAACAAACAGCGTGTTGAGAAAGCATCTGCTTGTCGATATAAAGGATGGATTTTCCACTGCTAAGTGGGAGCTGGGGGGAAGCGCTGGAGGGATTTTTACAGAGCTGAAAGATTTTTATTTCCATAATAGAAATGCTGCTACCGGTGGGGGAAGATTTCTCTTTCACATGTCCGAGAGTAGACTGGGGGCTGCCCAAGCATAAAATATTTTTCTTTTGAAAGCTCTGACAACACTGTTACCATAGAAGCTGCGCTGAACAGAACTTGAAATTTCTTTTAATGTTCTGTAAACACTGCTGCCAGGAGGTCCAGGAATCGAAGAACACATTGCACTGAGGCTGTTGGTTGGAGGAATGTTTTTTTTTATACTTATGTTTTCTTTCTGCAAATGATTTTGAAGAAGGAGGCTGGTGGATTGAGTACGTGTAGGAGCTGATTTTCAGAGAGATTCAGGTTTCAGGATTAAGATTGTTAGAAGTGTTTTTGTAAATTATACACTTTCCCATTTCTGGAGAATTTTCGTGGAATTGAAGCATCAAATTATTTTGAGTTTTCTGTTTTCGAAAATCTTCATTACATGTGGCAACTGTGTATTTGTTTATACCAATAATATAAACTTTGAATGATTTCATGTTTTTATTATTTGTATTTAAATGCAAACTCTTCTTCAATTTTTATTGTTTCCAGCATTGTTTTGATTATTAATTATTAATTATAATGATTTATAATTAAAAATTATGTTATCTTTTACATATGAAAGGAATTACTTTACCTTTTTATGTTAATGATAGTTAATCAGAAATGTTGGAAATGTTTTATTTACTTTTCCTGGAAATGTTTTTACTTTTTCTTGAAATGTTTTATTTACTTTTCCTTCTTTGAATATTTCACAATAACGGAATCGTTGTAAAAGAATGTACTGTTGAATTATTTCATGTGTTACGTTCTTTTTAATTAATATACACGAAAAAGAAGTAAAATTTCTTTTTGATCAAGAATTTTTTTAGGTTAGATATACTTTAAATAGTTTATTTAGTTTTATTTTCTTCGATTGATTAAAGTATTAGTGGATTTTTCCATTATACTTTAATTCAATTATATTTACTTTATTTTGAGCTTATCCTTTTCTTGGAAAATTAAAAAGATAATTCACAAAAAATAGTAATTGGGTTTCCTATTGTTTCAATTTTGTAAATGTTATTACATATCTGTATATATATAAATAAATAGATTAGATTTTTATAATATTTTCTCTATTTTAGATTAGTTATTAGTTTTCCTGTACATTTGATTTAGTTCTATCTTTTAGATTTCTTTTAGATTAATTCTTTGGCTAATGGAGCCAGTCGGGAACAACCATCCCAAACAGCTTGGAACGTGCTTTAAGGATCCCGATCTGGGTTGTCTCCCCTTGTTCCGAACAAATCACATTTGCCTGTCAATAGTGGGTAAAGAAATATGGGTTATGTGGTTATGGGGTTTTGGTCATGGGCTCGATTAAGATTCTAGAGGATTTATGGAGTAGGGTATTTAGGTGTTAAATAAGGACATGCGATAAGGGGTTTAAGGATTAAATGTCAAGGGAATATGGCATTAGGGATTATGTGTTATTGCTTTTAAAGGTTAATGTAAGGGATTATGTATTAGAGGTTATTTTTGTTAGGAGTTACGGGGTTATAGGTTAGGGGTTAGAGGGTTAAAGGTTTTAAGGGATAAGGGTTAAGGACTTAGGGTTTGATACATTTAGGGGTAGGGGTTAAGATAGTACAATTTAGGGGATTTATGGGTTAAGGCTTAAGTTTTTAAGGCTTTAAGGGTCAAGAGTTGATCTCTTCTGGTTTAAGGAATTATGATTTAGGGTGGTGTTTAAGGCTTAAGGAGTTTAAGTATTAGGGTTAGGTTGTTGATTTGGTTAATGTGTTAAGGTATTTGGGGTTAAGGGGATAGAGGCTTTAGGGACTAGGGGATTTAGGTTTTAATTAAGGATTAAGGATTGGGGATTAAGAGATTAAGGTTCAAGGGATTCATGCTTAGGGAATTTAAAGGTTAACTAGATATTGATTACAATTTAAGGGATTAGGGGTTATGGGACAGAGTGTTTAGGGGTTAAGGAAATTATGTGTTTAGGGTATTGTTGTGCACCCGCTCAACAACCTTCTAAAGTAATTATTGCACCAAACAAAATGGGATTTTGTTTGATGCAATGTCTTAGACTTAGAAGTGATATGCTAAGCTACTGAATGCTTAAATTTTTAGGAGCTACTGATTTGTTGAGAAGCGCCATTTTTTTATTACTATGAGATTTCATGAGCAACCTTATAATAATGATGCATATCGTTTTAATTTATGGGTTGGATGATATTACCCCTAGGTGTATGGATAAGGATCGGCGGGTGTAATGAAAAGTTAATATTCCATCCTCTAACCTATATTACATTGCATATGGTATATCACATGTTCAAAGCATAGGTTATAATGTTATATTAATAACCTTAGTCTAGCATCAATACGATGGTGATTAAAGGTCATTTATTGAAACATAAGTATATCATTGGCAGATTTATCCTAATGTTGTCGAGCTATGGTTCAGGGCAAGTCATGTCAATTAATCACCAACGTTAATTTTTGGAATATAGTATCGTTTGCCACCTTACTACATATAAATGAACACATGATTCAGGAAATCTCTGGCACGAGTCACCTCGCTGTAGAATTATGAGTGCAATGATGCCACTCGTATCACGCTTCCCTCCACGTCTTAACTCTTGTACATAAGCTTGGTCGTGGCGATAGGTCATTGGAACGCCTGTCATGCGTACAAACTTGCCACCCTGGTCATTTAAGTGGGAAGACAGGGCGATGAGCGCGGGTTTAAACGTTTCGACCGTCAGTTGTATGCGCCATTCGGAATGTTGATGGCGTCGCTCAGACTGAACCCGCGAGGGTTTTGTATAAATTCTCATATGGCTGGCCTGTCGCCTGGTTTACTGGTTTGTGGTTTTAGCTCTAAGTGCTCTCAATTCGTGTCTTTGTCATTAATCCTCTGGTGGCAAGTCTGTTGTGCACACTGTCTCGCCCGCGTGTTAACAAGAATGGCCCCGGTGGTTCGAGTCGAGCCCCATGAATTGACTTTGCTAGAATCGAACGCCGATTTGTTGCACAAAGTCCGGGAGGTAGGATGGTTACAGTTCCTCCGGAAGTTCTCTGATTCAAACCCGGAAGTTACCCGGGTGTTCGCCATGTCATTAAGGGACTATCAGGTTGAGGTAGGAGATTTATGTTTCAGGGTGGATGAGAGGTCTGTCGCGCATGCGACTGGTTTTCCGTTAACAGGGCAAAAATGGTTTAAATACCAAAGAATGGAAATCACAGAGTGGCGCAGCTTGCTGAAGAATCCGACGCAGGAGGTCTCGTTCCGCACCGGGGTAGCACGTAAGTACTTTCGCAAAGAATGGCGTCCGGTTTTAGATTTAATTCACCGATATCTTACATGTGAAGGGCACTTGTCCTCTGCGTATGTTTATCACCTACGTCTCATGGCTGTGTTTTTGGGTTTTCAAATTAACCTCCCCTATTATCTGTTGCATAGTCTCTTTAAGATGTCTAACGCCATTAAAAAAGGGCCGAAACACCTGAGTCATAGTTTGTTTCATCATGGTTTGGTTCGGATTCTGGTAGAAAGCGAATTGGGGAAAATGGGTCGGTCCTGGGAACAGTTCATTGAGGATAATGGATTCTCGAAGTTCTGCCATTGCATGTATAATAACCCTGATGACTGTGGGAAACATCGGGTTGTGGGTTCAGTTTCGTCTAAAAATCCTGTGTCGAATCCTAGCCCTAAAAACTCGCAACCCTCGCGGACTCCTGTGGTCAATGTTGAGGATAGTCGCCCTACTCTTGTGCATAATGGTCGCCGCGCCAAGAGTTCGGGGTTCTCACCTGTCACCCCATCAAGCGCGAGGGGCAAAAATGTTAGTCGACGAGGAAACGCTCCTAAGCTGAGTAGGAGACTAACACGCAGCATGGCCAGAGCCAAATCTGTCAAAGGGCCTGAAGAGGACAATAATAATGTTGAGACAGTGGTAATCGACGTTGAGGAGATTACCACGTCTGCCCAAGGAAATGATAATGTTGTTTATCCTGATCTAAGGACCGATTCAGTCGACCCAAGTCCTACGGTGAATGTTCCAGAAATTTCTGAGAATCCCTTCCTTTCTGTTGAAGTCCAGCCTGTTCAGACAGAAGTGGAAATTGCGCCTGAGTCGAAAATCCCACCAGTCAAGGGCAAGAAAATTTCAGAAGCTCATGTTGATTGCGTGACCGATTCGGTCATGAATGAAAAATCAGTTAAAGTGACCTCCTCTGTTTTGCATGAGATCGGTGAAAACATTCACCCTTTGTTCGTTAACTGTCTACTGGACAAGGTCCGTAGAATGGAGGAAAAAATCCGTGAGGTTTCTGCTAGGAGAGATCTATTGAAAATCGATAATATGGGGATGAAGGAGAAAATAGATGTTAGCGACAAACATTTGTTGCGGTTGAAAAACCATAAGAACAAACTTATCAGGCATGTCCTGAAATTGTAGGACGAAAATGAGAGGAATGAAGAAAAGTTACGAGAGTTGAACGCTCAGATCGCTTTAATGCAGTTTAAAGCGCCTTCGCCCAGTCACTCCAGTGGAGTAAACATTCAGGTCTTTAATGCCCCAGTGAATATATAGTTTTTGATCATGGTTTGTTATATGGCTGAATGTCAGGTAATTCGTTACGTTGAGATTATTTGATTTATAATTCTATTTCACCTGCTGTTACGATTTTCTAAATATTTCTTTTGTGGATCGCAGATATTAACTCCCCAAAATTTGAAGAGATCGGCATAATCCCTGCTTTGCTGGAATCGAATCACGGAATGGAGAAACAGTTTGACAGGTTCCCCTGTTTTATGTTACGATCCTGTAGGCTGGGTGAGAAATTAAGGGCTAAAGGAAAAACGACAGGTTTCACTTGTCGTTTTCCTTTGGCGATTAGTTAGGGATCATGAAGATTTGTTTTTGATCCCAAATATGCTATCATGGGTAAAAAGGAATGTATTTAATAGACTGTTGGCATTATGCTTGGGGGTGGGGAATACTATCGTAATGCAAGTACTGAACTGCTGGTTCTAACTGGATGGGCTGCTAGGCGGTTTCCTGCCTGTTGACATTTTGTTTTGGACTGGTGATGTTGGATTTACGTCTTATTAAGTTTTAAAACTGGTTTGCATTTGTGACATCTCGCAGTTGTTAGTATTTGTATTTCTTAAGTTTATATCTTTCGTTATAGTTCATTTTCATTAATTATGCGAAAGTAATCTTTTAAGTATTCGCTGCTTCTGGTTTTCAGTCATATTGGTATAATCTGTCATGTATTTAATAATTGTTATTATTGGTATATGATAGTTAGTAATGCATGTATTAATTTGCAGTTTTAAATGTCTTTACTATTCTGCAAATGAGATTTTACATTACGTTTTCCAGTGTTTGCTGAGAATCAGTATTAGTTTAATCGTGCTCCCGATCGGGATAAGGGTTAGAGTAGGACTTTAGGATTTATTTAATGTTATTTTTCTGCATGATATTAAAACTGCGAATATGATTACCTATGTTTCTGTAAAAACATCTTTAGCTTACTCCTCGGTGTGAATGCTGTATATTTGTGTATATGGTTAACAGTATTGTATTAGTTTTTGTTTGTTTCTGAATTCTGCTGTATCTATATAACAAATTTGTGTATAGTAGTTTCATACAACAGTAGTATAAAACTCAGTTTTAACTCTAATAAATCATTAAGTTTAAACACCTACTAATCGATAGCACTAGTTACCCTTTTAGGATCCCAGGCTAACAGAGCCTATAAACCTGTCGGGAACGACTACCTAAAACAGCTTGGAACCTGTTCTAAGGATCTTGGACTGGGTCGTTTTCCCCCGTTGCAGGCTGAATCAGAAACGCCCGTCAACAGGTATAAGTGTAGAGGGGTTATGGATTATATCATTTAGAGGTTAGAGAATTAGGGGGTAATGGTTTAAGAGGTTAGGTGTTAAGTTTTTATGATTTAAGGGTTTACAGGTTAAGGGAATATGGATTAGTATTTAAGGGTTTAATGGTTTAGGGACTAGGGGAATAACGATAAGTGGTTAAGGACTTAGGGGTTGAGGTAGTAACTGGATTACAAGGTTAATATGATAAGGTCTAAAGGGGATTTATGGGTTAGAGGGTTAACTGACTAATGGTTTAGTGTTCATGGATTAAGGGATTATGATTTAAGAATTATGTGTTAGAGAGGTTTAATGTTAGGGGGGTAAATAAATATGGGTTAGGTTTTTTAAGGTATTGGGGGTTAAGGGGATATATGATTTAGGGATTAACAGGTAAATATAATAATTAATTAATAGGGATTAGTGGTTAAGGGAATAAAGCTCAAGGTATTAAGGATTAGGAGCTTATGGGTAAGGGTGTTTAAAGGTTAATGGACTAGTGATTACAGGTTAAGGGATCAAGTGTAAGGGGTTAGAGGTTAGAGGGTTTATGGTTTAAGTACTTTAGGGGTTTAGGGATGAAGAGTAGGTAGTTTATTGATTAGGTAATTTATGGGTTACAAGATTAAGGGGTTATTGGTCAATTGGTTAGGTGTTAATCATTTTTGGTTTAGGTATTCATGGTTTAAGGCATTAGGGACTAGATCATAAGGGGCTAAGGGTGAAGCACTTTGGCACTAAGGGGTTAGGGATTAGGTGGTTCAGGATATAATGTTTACTGTGTTAAGGGTTAATGAATTTAGGGTTAGGGGTTAAGAGAATAAGGTTTAGGATATTATAGAGAGTTAAGTGGTTAGGGGTTTAGTGGTCTAGGGTTAAAAGGTTATGCTTTAAGTAATTAGGATCTAGGCGGTTTAAGGGTTAGGGGGATAAAGGATCATGGGTTAAGTGGTTAATGGATTAAGGTGTTAAGGCCTTGGGGGTTAAGGGGATATATGATTCAATGATTATGGGATTTTGGGGTTAAGTAGGAATCAGTGATGAAGGTTTAAGGGATGAAGGGTCGATATATTACGGATTAGGAGATTAGGGGTAAGGGAGTTTAAAGGTTAAATTATTATGGATTACAATCTAAATACTTATGGCTGAAGGTATTAGGTGTTAAGTGTTAAGGGATTAGGGATTTATTGGTTAAGGGATTGAATAGGGGATTAGTGTTTAGGGGTTTCAGGGAATACGAGTTAAGTAAAAGGTAATAGGGGATTAGGGTTTAGGGGTTTTAAGGAATACGAGTTAAGCACTTTTGGGTTGAGGATTTTAAGGTTTAGGTAGTTAAGAGTTCAAGGTTTAGGTTATTTATGGGATAGAGGGTTAATTTCCTAAGGATTTAGGAGTCAGGTTCTAAGCTATTAGAATTTAAGGAATTGGGATTTAGGGGGGTTTAAGGATTATGAGGATAAGGGAATATCAGTTAAGGGATTAAAGGGTTAGGGGTAAATTGGTTAAGGATTAGTTTTCAAGGGGTTAAAGACTTATGGCTTTAGGATTTAAGGTGTTAAGATATTTTTCCATTAGGGGTCACGAGTTAATGGCTTAGGGTTTAAGAAAATAGGAGTAAGGTGGGTTTAAGTAATTGATAAATAAAGGAATATGGGTTAAGTGGTTAAGGTTAGGAAGATCACGGTGATAAGGGATAAGGCCTTTTGAGATTTCTGGATTTAGTGTCTAATTATGTACCAAGGTTTAGTGGTTAAGGGTCAATTTCTTGGGGATTTATTATTATAGGTTAAGGTATTAAGGGCTAGGGGATAGGGGGTTTAGGGGTTAAATACCTCATAAGTTTAGGGCTTAGTGGTATGAAATTTATGAATTCAGGGATTTAGGGGTGATGGTTTAAGGGGTTAGTTGTCAATTGCTTAGGCTTTAGGGGTTTACTGGCTAAGGGAATAGGGATTAGAGGTGAATGAGTTGGGTTTTAAGCGGTTAAGGATTGCGAGATTAAGGGGATAGGGTACTTTTTGGATAAGGGTTAAGTACTTAGAGGTTAAGGATTTATAGCTTAGAGGGTTGTGTTCTTAAGGGATTAAGGGTCAAGGTTTATAGGATTATTATTTAAGGAATAAGGGTTAAGGAGATTTAAGTTTTATGGAATAAATTAATATTGATTAACTCTTTAAGGATTTAAGGTGTTAAAGTATCAGTAGTTAAAAGGACCAATGTATTTATGGTTTAAGTAGTGATTAGGGATTAGGTGTGAAGGGATTCAAGCTAAAAGGTTTATGGATCTGGGAATTAGGGATTAAAGAGATTAAACACTAATGGAAGAATAACTATGGGTTAAGGGATCAAGGGTTAGGGGTTCTTGGTTATAGGGGTTAAGGGATTTACTGGTTTAGGGATTAAAAGTAGGAAACCTATTGATTAGGGGATTACGGGTTTATGGTTTAATGGGTAAGATGTTTAGGGATAAAGTTTTAGGGGATTGGGGATTAATAGTTAAAAGGTTAGAGATTAGGGGATTATGTGGTGAGGTGGTTCAACAAACAACATTTGAGGAATTAGGGGTTGATGGATTTAGTGTAAGGGCGTTAAGAGAATATGGTTTAGGGGATTTATGGGCTATATGGTTAAGTGATTAGGGGTTTAGGGGTCACAAGATAACGGATTATACTGTAGGGAATTTAGACTTACGATGTTTAAGGGTTTGATATATAAAGGAATGTGGGTTAGGTATTTAAGGGGTGATTTTTTAATATCTTGAGGTCTCAAGGGATATATGCTTTAGTGATTAAGGAATTAAGGGGTAATTTTGGATTATGGATCAAAGTAGAAGGGATTTGGGATTATTTTCTTGTGGGTTATGACGTTTCATGGTTAATGAACTAGGGATTATGAGTTCATGGCTATGAGTTAGGGCTACAAGCTTTAATTGTTATGATATTTAGGGGTTTCTGGATTAGAATAATTCATGGTTAGGGGAATATGGGGTCACATTTTAATGGTTTAGGAATTCATGTTTTAGAATTTAGGATTTAAGGGGTTTGAGACATTGCCTAAGGACTTTAGGGTTGACTGATTTACGGCTAGGGGGTCAAGAGAATAAGGTTTAGAGTATTTATTGGTTAGAGCGTTAAGTAGTTAAGATTTGAGAGGTTAGGGATGAAAGGATTATGGTTTAAGCTATTAGAATTTAGGGGGTTTAGGGTTATAGGGATAAAGGAATATGGGTTAAAGGGTTAAGGGGTGAAGTTTTCAAGGTCATGGGGGTTAATGTGATAGAGGCTTGAGGAATAGGGGATTTAGGGGTTAACTATTGATTGAGGATTAGAGGTTAAGTGATCAAGAGTAAAGGGATTACGTGTTGGGATATTAACAATTTGGTATTTAAGGGTTATGGGGATTAATGTCTAACGCATCAATCATTATAGGGGTTAGGGGTTAAAGGATTAAGGAGTTAGGGCTTAGTGATAGGTGGTTTATGGGTTAGAGAACCTAAAAGTTAAGGTATTAGAGGTTTATGGTCAAAGGGGTTAAGTATTAAGGGTTAAATGAGTTTAGAGGTTTCACCTAGCCATTAGAGGATAATATACCAGTAGTTAAGTGGTTAGGGATTAGGGAATTTGGGGTTACAAGGTTTGATGGATAATGATAAAGGACATAGGACTTGAGGCATTAAGAGAGTAAGATTCAAGGGATTTATGGGCTACTGGTTTAGGTTCTTATGCATTTAGAGGTCAAGGGATAAGAGGTTATACCATAAGGAATGCAGAGTTAGGGTTTTTAATGCTTAGAGGGGTGAACAAATACGGGTTAAGTTGTTAAGGGATTAAGTTTTCAAGTTATTACAAGTTAATGAGATAGATGCTTTAAGGATTAGAGGACTTATGTGTTATTTAGGGAGCAAGGATTAGGGGTCACGAGAGTAAGAGTGAAGGGTTAAGGGCAATGGGATAAGGTTTAGGGTTTTTAATGGTTAATGGATTAGGGATTGGAAGTTAAGGGCTTATGGATTAGGGGTTAGGGTGTTTAAGGGTTAAGGGGCTTAAAAGTTTAGGAATTAGGGTAGAGAGTTTATGTATTGAGGGTTGTAGGGCTTAATGGATCAGGAGTTTTTGGTTTAAGGGCTTAGGTATTAATGGTTTAGGTTTTAGGGAATTAGGGGTTAATGGTTTAGGGATTAGAAGTTAAGTAGTTAGGGGTTAAATATTTACATGTTGGGTGATTAGGGGTTATGCGTTCAAGGGATAAGGGTTAAGGACTTACTGGTTGAAACATTTAGGGTTAGGGGTTTTTTATAATAGGGTTTAGGGGATTTATCAATTGTATGTTTAAGCTCTTAGGGTTTTAGGGATCAATGGTTAAAGTATTACCATTTAAGGATTTACGAGTTAGGGGATTTCAAAGATAGGTGGGTAAAGAAATATGGGTTAAGTGGTTATGGGGTTTTTGACATGGGCTCGATTAAGATTCTAGAGGATTTATGGATTAGGGTATTTAGGTGTTAAATAAGGACACGAGATAAGGGGTTTAAGGATTACATGTCAAGGGAATATGGCATTAGGGATTATGTGTTATTGCTTTTAAAGTTTAATGTAAGGGATTATGTATTAGAGGTTATTTTTGTTAGGAGTTACGGGGATAGAGGTTAGGGGTTTGAGAGTTAAAGGTTTTAAGGGATAAGAGTTAAGGACTTAGGGTTTGGGACATTTAGGGATAGGGGTTAAGAGAGTACGATTTAGGGGATTTATGGGTTAAGGATTAAGTTAATAAGGATTTAAGGGTCAAGAGTTGATCTCTTCTGGTTTAAGGAATTATGATTTAGGGTGTTTAAGGATTAAACAGTTTAAGTATTAGGGTTAGGTTGTTAATTGGTTAATGTGTTAAGGTATTTGGGGTTAAGGGGATAGAGACTTTAGGGAATAGGGGATTTAGGTTTTAATTGAGGATTAAGTATTGGGGATTAAGAGATTAATGTTGATTCATGGTTAGGGAATTTCAAGGTTAACTAGATATGGATTACAATTTAAGGGATTATGGGTTATGGGACAGAGTGTTTAGGGGTTAAGGGAATTATGTGTTTAGGTTATAAGTGTAGGGGGATTATGGATTATGTCATTTAGAGGTTAGAGAATTAGGGGGTAATGGTTTAATAAGTTAGGTGCTAAGTTTTTATGATTTAAGGGTTTACAGGTTAAGGGTATATGGATTAGTATCTAAGGTTTTAATGGTTTAGGAACTAGGGGAATAGGCATAAGTGGTTAAGGACTTAGGGGTTGAGGCACTAAGTGTTACAAGGTTAATATAATAAGGTTTAAAGGGGATTTATGGGTTAGAGGGTTAACTGACTAAGGTTTTAGTGTTCATGGATTAAGGGATTATGATTTAAGTAATTATGTGTTAGGTAGGTTTAAAGTTAGGGGGGTAAATAAATATGGGTTTGGTGTTTTAAGGTATTGGGGGTTAAGGGGATATATGATTTAGGGATTAAAAAGTAAATATAATAATTAATTAATAGGGATTAGTGGTTAAGGGAATAAACGTCAAGGTATTAATGATTAGGGGCTTATGGGTAAGGGTGTTTAAAGGTTAATGGACTAGTGATTATAGATTAAGGGATCAAGGGTAAGGGGTTAGAGGGTTTATGGTTTAAGTACTTTAGAGGTTTAGGGATGAAGGGTAGGTAGTTTATGGATTAGGTAATTTATGGGTTACACGATTAAGGGGTTATTGGTAAATTGGTTAGGTGTTAATCATTTTTGGTTTAGGTGTTCATGGGTTAAGGCATTAGGGACTAGCTCATAAGGGGCTAAGGGTGAAGCACTTTGGTGCTAAGGGGTTAGGGATTAGGTAGTTCAGGATATAATGTTTACCGTGTTAAGGGCTAAAGAATTTAGGGTTAGGGGTTAAGAGAATAAGGTTTAGGAGATTTTAGAGAGTTAAGTGGTTAGGGGTTTAGTGGTCGAGGGTTAAAAGGTTATGGTTTAAGCAATTAGGAAATAGGGGGTTTAAGGGTTAGGGGGATAAAGGATCATGGGTTAAGTGGTTAATGGATTAACGCGTTAAGGCCTTGGGGGTTAAGGGGATATATGATTCAATGATTATGGGATTTGGGGGTTAAGTAGGAATCAGTGATGAAGGTTTAAGGGATGGAGGGCCGATATATTAGGGATTAGGATATTAGGGGTAAGGGAGTTTAAAGGTTAAATTATTATGGATTACAATATAAATACTTATGGCTTAAGGGGTTAGGTGTTAAGGGTTAAGGGATTAGGGATTTATTAGTTAATGGATTGAGGATGAGCATTTAAGGGTATAAGGGTTAACATATTAGGTAATAGGGGATTAGGGTTTAGGGGGTTTAGGGAATACGAGTTAAGCACTTTTGGGTTGAGGGGTTTAAGGGTTAGGTAGTTAAGAGTTCAAGGTTTAGGGTATTTATGGGATAGAGGGTTAATTTCCTAAGGGTTTAGGGGTTATAGTCTAAGCTGTTAGAATTTAAGGAATTGGGATTTACGGATAATGAGTATAAGGGAATATCAGTTAAGGGATTAAAGGGTTAGGGGTAAATAGGTTAAGGATTAGTTTTGAAGGGGTTAAAGAGTTATGGCTTCAGGAGTTAAGGTGTTAAGATATTTTGTGGTTAGGGGTCATGAGTTAATGGCTTAGGGTTTAAGAAAATAGGAGTAACGTGGGTTTAAGTAATTGGTGAATAAAGGAATATGGGTTAAGGTGTTAAGGTTAAGAAGATTAAGGTGATAAGGGATAAGGCCTTTAGTGATTTGGGGATTTAGTGTCTAATTAGGTACCAAGGTTTAGCGGTTAAGGGTTAATTTCTTGGGGATTTATTATTATAGGTTAAGGTATTAAGGGCTAGGGGATAGGGGGTTTAGGGGTTAAATACGTCATAAGTTTAGGGATTAGTGGTATGAAATTTATGAATAAAGGGATTTAGGGGTGATGGTTTAAGGGGTTAGTTGTCAATTGCTTAGTGTTTACGGGTTTAATGGCTAAGGGAATAGGGATTAGAGGTGAATGAGTTGGGTTTTAGGTGGTTAAGGATTGTGAGATTAGGGGGATAGGGTACTTTTTGGATAGGGGTTAAGTACTTAGAGGTTGAGGATTTATGGCTTAGAGGGTTGTGTTCTTAAGGGATTAAGGGTCAAGGTTTACAAGATTATTATTTAAGGAATGGGAGTTAAGGAGATTTAAGTTTTATGGAATAAAGGAATATTGATTAACTCTTTAAGGATTTAAGGTATTAAGGGATCAGTAGTTAAAAGGACCAATGTATTTATGGTTTAAGTAGTGATTAGGGAATAGGTGTGAAGGGATTCAAGATAAATGGTTTATGGATCTAGGAATTAGGGGTTAAAGAGATTAAACACTAATCGAATAAGAATAATGGGTTAAGGGATCATGGGTTAGGGGTTCTTGGTTAGGGGTTAAAAGTAAGCAACCTATTGATTAGGGGATTATGGGTTTATGTCTAATGGGTAATATTTTTAGGGATAAAGTTTTAGGGGATTGGGGATTAATAGTTAAAGGGTTAGAGATTAAGGGATTATGTGGTGAGGGGGTTCAACAAATAACATTTGAGGAATTAGGGGTTGATGGATTTAGTGTAAGGGGGTTAAGAGAATATGGTTTAGGGTATTTATTGGCTATAGGATTAAGTGATTAGGGGCTTAGGGGTCACAAGATAAAGGATTATATTTTAGGGAATCTAGAATTACGATTATTAAGGGTTTGATATATAAAGGAATGTGGGTTAGGTATTTAAGGGGTGATTTTTTTAATATCTTGAGGTCTCAGGGGATATACACTTTAGGGATTAAGGAATTAAGGGGTAATTTTGGATTATGGATCAAAGTAGAAGTGATTTGGGATTATTTTCTTGTGGGTTATGACATTTCATGGTTAACGAACTAGGGATTATGAGTTCATGGCTACGGGTTAGGGCTACGAGCTTAATGGTTATGATATTTAGGGGTTTATGGATTAGAATAATTAATGGTTAGGGGAATATGGGGTCACATTTTAATGGTTTAGGAGTTCGTGGTTTACATTTTAGGAGTTAAAGGGTTTGGGACATTGCCTAAGGACTTTAGGGATGAGTTATTTATAGTTAGGGGGTCAAGAGAATAAGGTTTAGAGTATTGATGGGTTAGAGGGTTAAGTAGTTAAGATTTGAGAGGTTAGGGAGGAAGGGATTATGGTTTAACCTATTAGGAGTTAGGGGGTTTAGGGTTGTAGGGATAAAGGAATATGGGTTAAAGGGTTAAGGGGTTAATGCGATAGAGGCTCGAGGAATATGGGATTTAGGGGTTAACTATGGATTAAGGATTAGAGGTTGAGTGATCAATAGTTATGGGATTATGTTTTGGGATATTAACAATTTGGTATTTAAGGGTTATGGGGATTAGTACCATAATAGGGGTTAATGTCTAACGGGTCAATGGTTATAGGGGTTAGGGGTTAAAGGATTAAGGAGTTAGGGCTTAGTGATAAATGGTTTATGGGTTAGAGAACCTAGAAGTTAAGAGATTAGAGGTTTATGGTCAAAGGGGTTTAGTATTAAGGGTTAAATGAGTTTAGAGGTTTCAGCTAGCCATCAAACGATAATAGACCAGTAGTTAAGTGGTTAGGGATTAGGGAATTTGGAGTTAAAAGGTTCGATGGATAAGGATAAAGAGCATAGGACTTAAGGCATTAAGAGAGTAAGATTCAAGGGATTTATGGGCTAGAGATTTAAGTTCTTACGCATTTAGAGGTCAAGGGATAATAGGTTACACCACAAGGAATGTTAAGTTAGGGTTTTTAATGGTTAGTGGGGTGAACAAATATGGGTTAAGTTGTTAAGGGATTAAGTTTTCAAGGTATTACAGGTTAATGAGTTAGAGGCTTTAAGGATTAGAGGATTTAGGTGTTATTTAGGTATCAAGGATTAGGGGTCACGAGAGTTAGAGTGAAGGGTTAAGGGATTAGGGATTAGGTGTTAAGGCATTTAAATTTTAATGGACTAGGGATTATAAGTGAAGGGATTAGGGATTAATATTTATGGGATATATGGATTAATGAATTCATGGTTTTATGGGTTTTTGGTAGGGCGTTTACAAGTTAGGGTATTTAGGGGTGAAGGGATTAAGTTGTTATGGTTTAAGGGATTATAGTTTAGAAGATATATGGATTATATGTTTTAGTTCTGAAGGGTTTAGGGGTCAAGGGTTTAGGGTAATGAATTAGGAGTTAGGGGTTTAATGACTACGAGGTAAATTAGGGCTTAAGGTATTAACAATTAAGAGATTCAGTCTCATGGGATTAATGGTTGAAGCATTTAAATGTTAAAGTATAAGGGATTGTGGGTTAATGGATTAGGAGTTAGTATAGTTAGGGCCTAAGGGATTTAGGAGTTTAGGGATTAGGGATAGGGGGTTTATAGATTAAGGTATTTAAGGTTTAGGGGATTAGGGTGTTATAGTTTAATGGGTTAGGTGTTAAAGGATAAGGGTCTAGAGGCTTATATTTTTAGAGGTAAGGTCTCAAATACTAGTTGTTAGGGGTGAGGGTTCAATGGATTAGGGATTGTGGGATTAGGGGTTAGGATGTTTTAGGTATATGGATTAACAAATTAGGGGTTGATGCATTTAATGATATAGGTTTAAGAGAATACGGTTCGTGGGATTTATGATTTGGAGGGTTAAGAATTTATGGATTTAGTGGTATGGGGTTAAGGGGTTATAACTTAGGGGATGAGGAGTTAGGGGGTTTAAGTGTTAAGGGGATAAATGAACACGTGTTAGGTGGTTAAAGTTTTAAGGAATTAATTTTTTAGGGGTTAAGGTGATATATGAATTTTGGATTAGAGTATTTAGCGGTTAATTAGGGATTAATAGTTATTGGTCAAGGTATTATGGGTCAAGGGCTTAGGTTTGATGGGATTAGGGTTCAAGCGATAAGGGCTTAGGGGTTATGCAATTTATGTGTTAGAGGTAGGTGGTTTAGGATTTCATAGGATAAGGGGTTAATGCGTTAATGTTTTAGGGCTTAAGGTGATATAGGATTTATGCAATAGAATATTTATGGCTTAATTAGGGATTATGACTTAGGGTTCAAGGGATTGAGAATTGAGCGTTAAGGACTTACATGTGATGAAATTTTTGGTTTGGAGGTTAGTGGGGTTGAGGGGTCTAGGGTTAATGGGTTAGGGTAGAATTAATTGGATATTATAGGGGTTAAAGGTTTAGGAGTGTAAAGTAATATGGGTTAATCAGTTAATAGGTTTAGGTGGTAAGGCCATTGGGGTTAACATTAAAACAGATTCAAGGATTAGGGGATTTAGGAGTTAATGAGGGATTAGGGATTAGTTCTTAAGGGATGAAGGATCAGTGGATTAAGTATTAAGGGATTAAGTGTTATGAACTTTAAAGGTTAATAGAATAAGAAAAATGGGTCAAGGGATCAGGGGTTAGGAGTTAGAGCACTAAGGGGTAAAGGGATTTATAGGTTTAGGGATTAAGGGTAGTGAGTTTATGGATTAGGGGATTTCAGTGTTAGGGGGTTATGTGGTTATGTGTAAAGGGTTTAGTTTTTAGTTTTTTTCATGTCAACAAATTAGGTGTTGGTGATTAAGGGGCTAGGGATTAAGGGTTATGGGTTAGGTGGTTAAGGGAGTAATGTTAAAGGACATAAGGTTTCGGTCATCAAATGTGAGTCAGTTAATGGAATAAGATCTAAGGGATTTATGTGTTAGAGGGTTAATTTCATAAAGGTTTATAGGTCAAGGGTTAATGGCTTGTGGTTTAAAAAAATCAAAGTTAGGGAGTTTAAAGGTTAAGGGAATAAAGGAGTGTAGATTAAGGAGTTAAGAGGTTAAAGTGTTAGGTTTTTTGGGGTTAAGGGGATAGATGATTTAGGGATTACGATATTAAGGGCATAATTAGGGTTGATGGATTAGGGGTTAAGGTATTAATGGTCAAGGGGTCAAGTCTTAGGGTCTTAGGGGTTTTGGCATTTAAAGTTTGATGGACTAGGGATTAAGTGTTAAGGGATTAATATGGTATTTAGGGTATAGAGGATTTAGTTATTAGGGGATCTAGGTGTTAGTGTAGGTTACATACTAGGGGGTTAATTGATTAAGGGACATGGGATTAGGGCTTATGGGATTAGGTTTAGGGTGTTTAAGGGTTAATGCATTAGGGATCACAGGTTAAGGGCTTATGGATTAGGGTTTAGGGTGTTTAATTGTTAAGGGGCTTACAAGTTTAGGACATAGGGGTAGAGATTTTATGGATTGGGGGATGTAGGGATAAATGGATTAGGGGTTATGGTTTAAGGGCATAGGTATTAATGGTTTGGGTTTTACGGGATTAGGAGTTAATGGTTTAGGGATTAGAAGTTAAGTAGTTAGGGGTTGAATATTTACATATTGGGTGATTAGGGGTCATGTGTTCAAGGGATAAGGGTTAAGGACTTAGTGGTTGAAACATTTAGGGTTAGGGGGTTTTTATAATAGGGTTTAGGGGATTTATTAGTTGTATTTTTAAGCTCTTAGGGGTTTAGGTCTCAATGGTTAAAGTGTTACAAATTAAGGATTTACGAGTTAGGGGATTTCAAAGTTAGGTGGGAAAATAAATATGGGTTAAGTGGTTATGGGGTTTTGGTCATGGGCTCGATTAAGATTCTAGAGGATTTATGGATTAGGGTATTTAGGTGTTAAATAAGGACACAAGATAAGAGGTTTAAGGATTAAATGTCAAGGGAATGTAGCATTAGGGATTATGTGTTATTGCTTTTAAAGGTTAATGTAAGGGATTATGTATTAGAGGTTATTTTTGCTACGAGTTATGGGGTTAGAGGTTAGGGGTTTGAGAGTTAAAGGTTTTAAGGGATAAGGGTTAAGGACTTAGGATTTGAGACATTTAGGGATAGGGGTTAAGATAGTATGATTTAGGGGATTGATGGTTTAAGGCTTAAGTTAATAAGGCTTTAAGGGTCAGTAGTTGAAGTCTTCTAATTTAAGGAATTATGATTTACGGTGTTTAAAGATTAAGGGGTTTAAGTAGTAGGGTTAGGTTGTTAATTGGTTAATGTGTTAAGGTATTTGGGGTTAAGGGGATAAAGGCTTTACGGACTACAGGATTTAGGTTTTAATTAAGGATTATGGATTGGGGATTAAGATATTAAGGTTCAAGGGATTCATGGTTAGGGAATTTAAAGGCTAACTAGATATGGATTACAATTTAAGGGATTACGGGTTATGGGACAACGTGTTTAGTGGTTAAGGGAATTATGAGTTTAGGGTATAAGTGCAGGGGGATTATGGATTATATCATTTAGAGGTTAGACAATTAGGGGGTAATGGTTTAAGAGGTTAGGTACTAATTTTTTATGATTTAAGGGTTTACAGGTTAAGGGCATATGGATTAGTATTGAAGGGTTTAATGGTTTAGGGACCACGGGAATAAGGATAAGTGGTTAAGGACTTAGGGGTTGAGGCACTAAGTGTTACAAGGTTAATATAATAAGGTTTAAAGGGGATTTATGGGTTAGAGGGTTAATTGACTAAGGGTTTAGTGTTCATGGATTAAGGGATTATGATTTAAGGAATTAGGTATTAGGGAGGTTTAAAGTTAGGGGGTAAATAAATATGGGTTAGGTGTTTTAAGGTATTGGGGGTTAGGGGATATATGATTTAGGGATTAACGATAAATAGAATAATCAATTTATAGGGATTAGTGGTTAAGGGAATAAAGCTCAAGGTATTAAGGATTAGGGTCTTATGGGTAAGCGTGTTTAAAGGTTAATGGACTAGTGATTATAGGTTAAGATATCAAGGATAAGGGGTTAGAGCGTTTATGGTTTAGGTACGTAGTTTATTGATTAGGTAATTTATCGGTTACACGATTAAGGGATTATTGGTAAATTTTTTAGGTGTTAATCATTTTTGGTTTAGGTGTTCATGGGTTAAAGTGTTAGGGACTAGCTCATAAGGAGCTAAGGGTGAAGCACTTTGGCACTAAGGGGTTAGGGATTAGGTGGTTTAGGATATATTGTTTACTGTGTTAAAGGTTAAGGAATTTAGGGTTAGGGGTTAAGAGAATAAGGTTTAGGAGATTATAGAGAGTTAAGAGGTTAGGGGTTTAGTGGTCGAGGGTTAAAATTTTATGGTTTAAGCAATTAGGATCTAGGGGGTTTAAGGGTTAGGGGGATAAAGGATCATGGGTTAAGTGGTTAATGGATTAAGGCATTAAGGCCTTGGGGGTTAAGGGGATATATGATTCAATGATTATGGGATTTGGGGGTTAAGTAGGAATCAGTGACGAAGGTTTAAGGGAGGAAGGGTTGATATATTAGGGATTAGGAGATTAGGGGTACGGGAGTTTAAAGGTTAAATTATTATGGATTACAATATAAATAGTTATGGCTTAAGGAGTTAGGTATTAAGGTTTAAGGGATTAGGAATTTATTGGTTAATGGATTGAAGATGAGCATTTAAGGATATAAGGGTTAACAGATTAGGTAATAGGGGATTAGTGTTTAGGGGGTTTAGGGAATACAAGTTAAGCACTTTTGGGTTGAGGAGTTTAAGGCTTAGGTAGTTAAGAGTTCAAGGTTTATGGTATTTAGGGGATAGAGGGTTAATTTCCTAAGGGTTTAGGGGTCAGGTTCTAAGCTATTAGAATTTAAGTAATTGGGATTTAGGGGGGTTTAAGGATTATGTGGATAAGGGAATATTAGTTAAGGGATTAAAGGATTAAGGTATTAAGGTCATGGTGGTTTATGGGGATAATTGATTTAGGTTTTATGAGATTCAGTTTATAATTAGGGATTAAGAATTAGGGGTTAAGGGATTAAGGTTCAAGGGATTAGGGATTAGGGGACTAGGGATTAGGGATTTTAAAGGATAATGGATTAGGTATTTCAGTGTAAGGGATTAGGTTTGAAGGGGTTTAGGGGATAAGAGTCTTTATTTTTATGGATTAGGGGTAGGAGGTTATGGTTTAATGGATTAGTTATAAAGGGTATAAAATCTATGGCTTTAACTTTTAAGAGCTTGTGGATTAACAATTAAGGGGTTAAGGATTAGGAGATTAGGGGTTAGGGGGTTTAAATAATAAGGCTTAAGGACTTAGTGGTTGATGTGTTGAGTGTCAGGGGGTGAAGAGAAATTGGTTTAGGTAATTTCTGGGTTAGAGGTTTAAGTTATTAAGTGTTTATTGCTGATGGTGATAAAGGAATGTGTTTTATGCAATTAACGGGTCACTGTGTTAAGGACTTGGGGATTAAGGAAATAAAGGATTTTG